>JAOQMP010000209.1:21443367-21466287 GCA_027563575.1 Erythroxylum pedicellare
GTAATATAAACGCATTTATAGCTATCAATAAATGTCATATTAAACTCGACAATAACATGTCAAAACTGTTACTAAAGCATCATATCTTTAATAGCATGGGCTGTCATAGCATACTCATTAGTGTTACCATTCATATTTAATAGCACTTATCACCTGTTGCTGTATGTCATTTTTTTGTAGTGTTATGACGTAGAGAAGAAAACGTCTACCCATTACGAACTAGTTTCTCTCTCTTGATCCTCTTTCTGTACGATAGCTTGATGGATAGCTTAATGCACAAATACCTACTCTTTTTGTATTTATGTTTTGTCTGTACTTGATTAACATAGAGGGAGGACTAGTTTATATATACTTCTTTATGAACATTAAATATTATACGTCCACCAAGTACTAAATTAACGGTTAAGATCTAATATACTATTAAATTAAGAAAATCCTAAAGCAAGTTTAATATGGGCTTATAGAAAATCTGGACCACAACATCAGGGCATATTTCTTACATTAAACAATGACAGAAAAGAGGATGAGAAAATTTGATAATTATTATAATGGGATTCGTAATACAATGATAATTACTACTATTTTAAATTTGAGGTACACATTTATTGCAATTGAATATTATTTCTTGTAGTTGCATAATGATGGAACTTTAATAAGTGTTAATATCAATAATTGCCAATCAAGAATAGGTGAAGAATTGAATCACAACAGTTCAATGTTAGCTTTATCTTCTATTGAAACATCCTTATCAAACAAGAAAGTTATTGGTGTGAGTGTCATTTTAAAGAAATTCATAATTAAGGGAAAATTGATTATGATTTTATATAGTAGAATGGAGTTGGACAATCATTTAAATCGTAATATTGTGTAACAACTAATAAGCATTTGATATATTAATAAGATGGAAGTTAAATGGCATTAATATCTAACTATACAAATAATTGAACAGGATTTGTAGTTATATAAGTATCTGCACTTACGTTTGAATCTGCTTTAAATATTAGAGGTTGGATAAGGAGTCCATATTATCTTGGTTTCATCCATAAACTTTAGAAACATTAATATGTTCTAAAAATTGGTATGTGCAAAAAATATTAAAGGTAAACTTTATGCTTTGTGGTATGTTAGTTTTTTACTTTCAAAATTTTCAATGAGTATCTTTCTTATGATTATATATATATATATATATAAAGAATGTCATTAGTTTAATTAGAAAAATATTTGATGAAGAAGACATATGTTTATTAGTAATCATGTATTTATTTAATTAAAATTTTATATAATTGAATATGATTTACATAATCATTTTTGAAAATATAGAAAAAATGGTACGCGTATTTATGATTTTAGTTATAAAGAAGATGAGTAAGTGATTATTAGGAGGGATGTGCTATTAGAAAAAATATGTAAGTTGAAGTAAAAGCGCTAGTGAGAAAGTAATTATGACAAGTTAGAGGTTAGTAATTAAAGGAAGAAAAGTAATAATGTAATATCATTTGTATATAATATGTATATTGATAATTTTCATCCAAACACAATTTATCACTATAATTTAAAATTTTGTTTGAAACACGAATACATATGTGTTGGAGAGCTTATTTAGTATTGTATTTTTACAAATTTTTTTCCATGGTTAATATTATAATTTAAACCATATTTAATAAAATTTTCATCTGTGCTCAACACCATCACTAGACGGCCTAGGTCCGATCAGGAAAAATATGGGCAAGTGGCCCAGTTGCTACAGACATATTAAGTAGCGTATTATTTGGTATACGACATTCTATCTCTCTCTCTTTTTTTTTATTTTTTATAATCGCAATTGACTAATTATGCTTTGGTCACATCACAAGCACTTTGATTGTTCATTTCATACACACATAAAGTTTTTATCTCTTCTCCAACAAAGACTTTGTCAATGGGTTCCATTTCTTAACAAAGTAATAATATTTAACTATATTTTTTCCCGATGATTTTTTTTATTCATGCCAATAACCTAAATTTGAGTCTAAAGTTATCTTTTTCCCATTAATTTCGATTTGCATAACTTGGAATATTACATTGTTTAATTGCTTAACATAATCTCGATTTATATATTTGAGATTTTTGGAACGTGTCAACATTCAAATTCCAAACTCTCAACCAATGAACTATTCCTCATTTTTAAATGCACCCAAAGTCAATTAATGGTTCACTTACCTTTTACTCACTCAAAATCGAACGCAAATTTAAATGATTGTTGCTTCTTCTTCTTCTTTTTTTTTTATAAAAAAAACATTTTAATTTGGTTTACTTTACCATCCTCCAACTCCAACTCCAACTCTAACATCAACTCCAAGGAGTTCCGTCTTTGTTGGTCCCACTTAAGGAATAAGAAATCGACACGTAATCACCATAGCTCGGCGGGTCCCACTATTTCAAAGATGTCACCGCAAAAACCGCTTCCAATAACAAATAAATATGACTATATTGCAACGTGGAGGAGTTTTAGTGGGTGATGAAAGATGATAGTGTGGACAGTTTTGTATATTAGAACATCCTGCTGCCAACTTTCCGCGACGAATTCAAAAATGGAAAGGCACAACGGCTGAGGCTCACCTCACGCTTAACGAAATTAAGAAAAAGGAAAAAGAAAGAGTAATAATACCATTGTTTTTCTTTTCTTTTCTTTTCTTTATCAAAAACAAAACACGGCGTCAGAATTTGAACGAAAACAACAGAACCCAAACACGTTCACAGGCACAGCTCTTATTAAGCTGTCCTAAATAAATAAATATCCTCCTACGCGCTTCCCCACTTTCAAGTTTCAACCTTCTCTTACAATAACTCAAAACTAACTTCAAACTCACATTCAAAGTTCATGGCTTCTTACTTCAATCTCGTCTCTTTGCTTCTCCTCGTTTCCCTTCCCTTCTCCATCCCTCAGTCGCCCTCCTCCTCCGAAGCTCCGGCCCCGGCGGCCACTCATTGCAATGGTATTTTCTTGTCCTACCAATTCAATGGTGGCTCCCAGCTCATGCCCACCGATCCCAAGCGCCAAGCTTACAGGTTCGAGTCTACGCTCACTCTGCAAAACAATGGGGTCGATGAGCTTAACTCGTGGAAAGCTTTTGTGGGCTTTGAGCACGATGAGCTTTTGGTGTCTGCTTCTAATGCGATTCTCGCCGATGGCTCTACTTTTCCTGCTAAGGTTGGGAATGGGACTGTTTTTGCTGGGTATCCCATGACTGATCTCAAAACTCCGATTGAGACTGCTGGTGATTCCACTCAGACTAGTGTTCAGGTTAAGATAGTCGGGACTGAGTTTGGTGTGCCGTTAAAGTCTGTGCCTTTGCCCCAGAATATCTCGTTGGCTAATGATGGATTCGTTTGTCCTCAGCCGGCCACCGATGGTAAGTTCATTTCATCATTTCTTGTCTCTGGGATTTTCACTTTTCCATGTTCAGGAATCCTATGATGTGAAGATCAATTCTTTGTGCTGTTACCGATGTGGGTTTAGTTCTAAGCTTCAATTTGTTTTGTATGTAATTTTAACCATTGGAAAAGATGGTTATGGTTAATTAGTGCCTTTTATGTTTCACATTTTGGCATCACATCTTTTAAGGTTCGATTTACCATATTTAAGGATCTGATTGTGAGGTGAGAGAAATATTTGGTTCAACCCTATGGGTTGAAGGTGTTTGACTGTTGACGATATATATATATGTATGTATATTAATGCTAGACTTGCTTCAGAGCTTCTGATTATTGATGATCTAACTCATCCTCAGCATGTTTGGGTGATACGATATGGTGGACTGTATTTGTTCATATGTTGGACTTCTGACCCTTTGTTGCAAGGATTTGGCATCTCTTGTTAGATTTCCTCCGTCACCCCTTGGGTGCAATTATTTTGTCCAAGTTTTCGGATTTGTGTTTTTATTTAATATATTTCTGATCTGATCATAATGATTATGCCTTCACTATGAACTGTGGATGGTTATCCTTATACTAGATTGCTGCTAAATGAAAGATAACTCTGTGGAGTTGATATCTTAAATTGTATATCTTAACTTGTGTGGTTTCCTTTCCTTTCCTTTCTTTCTTTCTTTCTGTTTACTTTACCTTTCAATCTGATTTAGTGACAGATATTGTTCGATTTTATAGCGGGTCCTATCTGCCAAATTGTCGTTAGTTTCTTCTACTCATGGCCAGTTATCAAAATTAGAAGACCATATGAATTTTCTATTTTGACTTGCATTTTGAAGTTCACATATGTTGCTTAGTTGTTGACGTGGTGCATATCTGGATCTTCGCAGGTAGTCTCATGTATGTTTGTTGCACCAGAGATGCAGATTTTAAATCAAACATAACAGTAGAGGGTGAGTTTCTGCCTCGCCAGAGTGGGGATCTTACGATTATGTATGATATCATCAGAACATATGAATCTAACTATTGGGCACAAGTTACCATTGCGAACCATAATCCCCTTGGCCGTCTTGACAACTGGCAATTGAGCTGGGACTGGATGGAGGATGAATTCATATATACTATGAAAGGAGCTTATCCTTATGTTGTTGACTCTTCAGACTGTATATTTGGTTCTCAAGGTACATACTACCAGCAATTGGACTTTGCAAATGTACTGAACTGTCAAAGAAGGCCAACAATAATTGACCTACCCCCAACAAAAGCCAATGATACAAACTTGGGCCTGATCCCTTCTTGCTGCCGAAATGGTACAATCTTGCCACCATCAATGGATCCAAGCAAGTCTACTTCAGTTTTCCAGATGCAGGTTTATAAAATGCCCCCAGTTCTCAATCGGTCTGCACTTACACCACCGCAAAACTGGAAGATCAATGGCACACTCAATCCAGATTATCAATGTGGCCCTCCAGTTAGGGTGAGTCCTAGCCAATTTCGAGATCCTAGTGGTTTGCCATCGAACTCCACTGCATTTGCCAGCTGGCAGGTTGTGTGCAATATCACACAGCACAAGGGAGAAAGCCCTAAATGCTGTGTGTCATTTTCTGCATATTATAATGATTCTGTTATCCCATGCACCACCTGTGCATGTGGGTGCCCCAGTAATACAGCCCGTACCTGTAGTGCCACTTCTCCAGCCATTCTCCTACCACCAGAGGCACTTCTTGTTCCTTTTGAGAATCGTACCAAGATGGCCGTAGCATGGTCTAACCTGAAACACCGACAATTACCAAACCCACTCCCATGTGGAGATAACTGTGGGATTAGCATTAATTGGCATCTTTATACAGATTATACAGGTGGATGGAGTGCAAGAATCACACTCTTCAATTGGGGAGATACTGCATTTCCTGATTGGTTTGCAGCTATGGAATTTGATAAAGCAGCTCCTGGTTTTGAAGCAGCATACTCATTCAATGGAACTCTGTTGAGTGATCTCAGCAACACCATATTCATGCAGGGGCTTCCAGGATTGAACTATCTTGTTGCAGAAACTGATGGAGCCAAACCAGATAAGGATCCCAGGGTACCTGGAAAACAGCAATCTGTGGTTTCATTTAAAAAGAAAAATACACCGGGACTTAATGTGGTTGGTGGAGATGGTTTTCCCACAAAAGTATTCTTTAACGGGGAAGAATGCTCACTTCCATCGGTTTACCCAACAAGTGACAGTACAAGAATGAGATCAAGTCTAGTTTCATCACTCCTGGCAATTGTGATATTTGCACTGGTGTGACCATAGATTGAACTGTTAATAGTTCCTGCATTCTTTCATTGTTGTGGTGGTTACATCCTCAGCCAGGAAGTCTGACACGGCGGACTGACCGGAAGATGTGCACACCAAGATTGGTACATACAGTCATGTCATGAAATGTAGTTGCGCTGATATGTTTAGCACCTTGAGAATGGAGCCTCTATACGAAATGCCTTGATAGCATTTCCATATAACTGATGTACAATTTGAGGTTTTACATAGGCATCATTGAACAGGACTTCAGAGTTTGAAGCATAAGACCTGTTGTATACATTTAGTCTGATTGTGGCAGAGATTTTGATTGCTTCAAAGTTATATATACTTCTTGTGCGAGACTAAATTTGGTTTTTTAGTGGCGTGCATTGTTTCAGTTATGTCAAAGGGCTTGGAACTTATACTGAATTTCAGAGGGCAACAGTTCTTGTCGGTCTATCAACTCTTTGAAAACAGGATAGAACTTAGTAGTTCAAAGTTCGCCGTATTGGATGAAGTATTAGACATATCGAATGGTTGTTGATGTGATGAAACTAGCTATTCAATATCAAATAAGCGGCGTTGTGTCTGGTTTATGTCAGATAGATACCGTGCCATCGAAATCTCTGCTGAGGTTTCCCAGGCTTTCAGCGGAACATAAGAAATACCTCACAACAATGGTGGACTCACTAGCAATTCTCGGTTGGGGCGCCAAGTTTATAATGCTGAATTATTGTAATCTAGTTGATTTGGGATATGTTAGACACCCATTTACAAGGGAAGGTCAAAAAAACTATCGCCAACAACCTTACAAGAAAGAGATCTATAATCATTTTCAACAAATTGTATAAAGCTGATGGTCTATCCTTTCCTAAATTTCATGACAATTCTCTTTTCTAAAGACGGTATAATAACAATTGGTGCTTGCCTTTGATGCCAATGTCATCATTAGAAGCTCCCAAGTACGGGTGTAGCACAAATTCCATATCAGCAAGCTAAGAAGCACATCATCAAGATATATGGACTTAATTGTTGAGAACAATCAAATTGGATATGTACATAGAGGTCAATCCTTAAATAAGAGATTAAAACAAAAACATTTACTTAAATCTGTTATTGAGGTTAGAAAATCTGCAGGTATCTAAATACTTTCAATTCAACAGTTGCTTCTGCTAGATTTTCCAAAGCTTGCACATATGCCTTTGCATATGCAGCAGCAGTATTGTTGCATTTAGAACACTTGATAAATCTCTTCCTGCCATCTCAACTTGACCTCCTTGTTTCATTTAAACCAGCAGAATCTGATATTCTCATACGAAATGTGGCCAACTTAATCTTGTCTGTTGCTCTAAACACAAATTTAGACCTTCCACAATTCCAAGTAACAGCAACTACGTACACCTGAAACTGAAACAGTGAAGAGATTTACGTAGAGTTCATGTCTTAAACAGGAATATTATCCATGGTGTAGCCATCCAAGTCAAATTCATTTCCAGCTGATCCAATTCCTCCCTGCTGCTGCAAAAATAATTTTCACACTTCATTTACTCGAAATTTAGTTGCAAATCGAAACATTGGACATTATATGGAAACAAACCTGTTTGAGAAGTGCGTTCATGAGATCATCCTGACCAAACTGTTCAGTTAACACTGTCATCTGCGGATTTGCATCAGCAATTCTTTCACTCTTAACAAGTCTCACTGTATTCTCTGTGAAAAAAGTATCAAGTTGCTGTCCAACGCAAGGTATATTACGATGTTCAGTAGCTGAAAAATTTGGTTTTACAACAGATACATTATCGTTCTGTCCTTTTCCTTGGCTAGAAGAGAAACCTTGAGCTAAAATTGACTGCCCAACATCTAAGTTGCTTTGAAGAGAACTGGGTTGTTGAGAGGCATTGAACGTCAACCCTACATTCTGCAATTCCCAATCATTGGATTTGTGCTGATGCAAAGCACTGAAAATGTCATAACTTGGCATGTATCCTCCTGACACTTTCATCTCTGAGTTAACAATCTCCTCTGGATATGGCACTTTAGAAGAGAGATTGGGTATCCCTGGAGTACTTCCGAGAGGAAAGCTGTGGCCTGGGCGTTCTGCAGAGTTGCTCATGGGGATGTTCAACAGTGAAGCAGACTGGGAAACTGGGTTATATGTCGCACCTCTCCCATTTTCAGTCAACCCATTCCTAGCCAAGACCCCACCACTACCAGCAACTGGGGTTGACGCAATAGGTTGGCCCATAGACGATGGAGGTCTGGAGACCTGGCTGGCATTATCATTTAGCACTTGACCTCTAGGCTGCGGTTGTGACATCTGCATCAACAAGGAGTTACTTTGAACAGCCTGATCTTGTTGGGCACTGACTTGCACATTTATACTCCCATGGGATTGGAGTGAATGATGTAAACTTGTGAGCTTCTTGGGCTCCACGGTTGTTGGGATTCCATGGAGCAAATTCATCTGCCTATTGTTGCTCAGATGTTGCTGTTGTCCATCCCCATATCTTACTTGTGGACTTCCAAAGCTAAAAAGGTTCCTTTGATCCACAATGGGCATGGGCATTCTAGGTTTTGCTGGTGAGTGACCAATTCCTGCTGCTTGCAGTGTTGCAAGACTTTGTGCTGTAAGTTGACCAGTGGCAGCGAGTGTTTGAAGCTCAAGTCCATTTAGTGAGGATAATGCTCCATAAGCTGGATCTTGTGGAGTTATAAAGGAGTTGCAGTTGCTCAAATTGTTCGGGTGCTGTGCAACCCCACTTAACCTTCTAAGATACAGGCGATATTTCTATTTGACACGGTAGGAAAATATCAGTATTTTCTCGAGAGAAATTTAAGATAAGCAGGTAATCAAAACATACCTCAAGTCACAAATTAAGTAATAAAAGAATTATGCTGGTTAATCTTCATTAGTGAACTATTTTAAGTTATTCTTGAGTGTATCATACCTGAAGATGACTGGCAACATTTTCTCTGGTGAGCCCTTGAATATTCATCAATTCAAGAATTTTCTTTGGAACAGCCTCTGTTATTACAGACCGATGTAGGAATGTAAGAGGCAACAAAATTTGCAATCAAAATGAAAAAAATAATCTAATTACTAGAAGACAACTAGGAAAAATGGATGAGACTTGGGAATTAATCTGACAGTAGACGTAGCTGTAGGATACGAAATAAAGTTGGAAGAGCACGGTACGGAGGGCGAACCATAACCGATTGAAATTTAATCGCAACTAAGGGTTGCATGTATTATTGGACAAAGTCCTATTGCATGATTTATTTTCTCAAAAGTCCCCTAACTCATAATTCGTCTATAGCTTATCCAAAATATAAAATTCATTATATAGATAAAAAGAGAAGGAGAAAAAACCAGCTAATTGAATAGAAGGGCTGTAAGATACGCACTGTCGATGCCTAGTTGATTAACAGCTCCAACAAACTGTTGATGGAGCTCAACTGACCAAACTACCCGTGGTTTCTTTAATGTGGACGTATCGTCCCTGTCCTCAATTTCTTCTTCTTCATTTTTCCTCTTCTTTGAGGTCCTCCAATTTCCTTCATTTGCTGAGGATGAATAATCCACATCTTCAGATAGTTTCTGCTGCCTATCTCCCTCTTCTGCGCTTCCTGATTGCTCCAATTCCCTATACTCATTCTTTTTCTTCCGAATCACGTGCTGCCATATGTTCTTCAGTGCCTCAATCCGGACTGGTTTAATCAGGTAATCACATGCACCATGAGTAACACCCTTCATGACAACGTTTTTTCCATCATCAGCAGACATCACTGTTTATTACATGGATTATGTGTTAGACACAACATTGATCTAAACTATATGACCAACAACTCTTAACCAAATTATATTAAGCCATTACAGTAGAATACTTACTGATCACTGGCAGATCCATCTCCAGTCCAATACACTCTAGCAGTTTGAAGCCATCCATGTCAGGCATATGGACATCACTAATAACAATATCGTACCCATTTTTGTTCTCTCGAAGCAACAACAAGGCAGTTTCAGCTCGATTGCACTTTGTTACTGAAAAATGTCACCACAAAAAAAAAAAAAAAATCAACCACTTAATAAAGACTAACATGAGCTTTCTGATCTCTTTCTCATTCACAAACATCCAAAACACGGATATTTCTTTAATCCTTCGAATGGCATACAAATTACTTCAGCGAAAAAGATAAGGATCGACTTCAAAATTATCAGGAGTTTTACGAAACTTAGCAACACCAAACCAAGCCACAACTTGGAACATAAACCACAGTTTGATTTAGCTAAAAACAACTAGAAAACTTCGGATATGAGGCAGCTCAAAGGAATGTTAAAATTGTTCTTCATACACCTAACATATTCGTGAAGAACAACCATCGAAGAACACAAAATAGTAATCCTTTACATGTTTAACTTCTAGATGCGTCTGAAGAAACTAGATTGATACCAAAATCGCAAATTTGAATAACAAAAGTGATACCAGCATAGCAAAATTAGAGGCGCGGTGCTTGTAAGAGTAACTACACTTCATAGCAACCTCTATCGTACCTTCATAAAGACATGTTCTAAGCATCTTCTCCAGGATCATGAGGCATGTTGGATCATCATCGACAACCAGAACCCGTAGACCGGCCGGAAACTGATCGGAGACCACCTCCCCGGATTTCCAAGCAACACTAGTAGTACTAGAACTAGCCATTGACATAGATCTCTTAACGTTGTTCAGATTCATAGCTGAAAAACTTGGATCAAGAAACAAAAAAACAAAGATACAGAGAGCACAAAGTTCACATTCATGGACTTGAACTTGGCATCAAAAAATTGATACCCGGTTCAAAACTGAAAGAACCCAGTTAAGATATTGGAAGAATTGAAAGAAAGATGGAACTTTTGGAATTACTAGAGGGGAAATTTTTTATGAATATATTTTAGACGAACGAATTCAGAGCTAAGAAGAAGGCCATGGCGTGGCAACTTGAAACTCCAATTTCTTTGTTTCTTGAATTATTATTTTTATATATAAAAAATTTCCGACTATTTTATTCAAAAGTAGGTCAGTCCTTGAATAGTGGATCCAGCTCACACATGTAAGTTAACTAAGTCAACACTGCATCCCTAATCCACTTCACAGCAGCCCACCCCTAACACCAAGGTTGAAGTGTGTTCCTAATTTCACTCTTTCGTTTTTAGTACTTTTGTCTTGTCTTCTAATTCAGTAGGATGCTTTTGCTTGCCAGTTTTTCTGAGTTTTTCCTTTTTCACCTGCGTTTACCTCCTCCAACTCCAATCAATCGTCAAGGTAGCCCTTGAGGTGGAATTGATGGTCTTGGCAATTATCATTCTGATTCTCTGCTAATCCATTAAAAATGGCTCTTGTCCATTAATTCATGCCTTTTGAATAGGATGTTTAATATTACCCGTTATTGCTGCATATAATTCATCTGATAGTGACTCCATCAGAACTTGGCACTTACCAAAGGTAATCAATCCCATCCAAGTTTGCATCTTCATTCTCAAACCAACTCCGATTTGGTATATGTGTTATGATAAAGGAAAATCCATTTTTAGTTTAAATTTAGTGAGTTTTGAAGTTGGAGGAAATTGACATGGTGGGTTGGCTTTGGTTTCCACTTTCAAGTTTGAAAAAGGGTGGCCATATCATATGCATGCATTATCACATTATCACATACTGTATGTATATAATATATAGTTGAGTTCACTCTTTTAAGTTTTACCTTTTAAGGTGTTGTCTTCTTGAGGACCGGAAAGCTTTCTGGTATTTACCATTCTTTATTGGTCAAAAAAATGTAAAAGGAACAAAATTAAAAATAAAAAATATATATACATAACCAATACCAGTTCTTACGGGGATTCCTCGTGACAGCCCCATCACACGGAACTGAGATGGGCATCCGGTCCGAAGACCTTTTCATTTTTGAATTGAAGCTCTTCTTTTTAAGTCTCTCAGTCAGTCCCAAGTCCTGACCTTTGATGGCAACTCTCCCATGGCATCACCTTTATTTTATTTTTGTTGATCCTCAACTGATATGGGTATCTTTGGCTTGCATTTTCTCGCAATCTCTTCATCTCTTCCATTTTTATTGTACTTTTATTTCCTTTCTTGTTTTCTTTTTGTGCTTACAAAACAGAGTTTCCAGGTTATGTTATTATGAAGTAGTTATATGCTTGAATGCATTTCAAATATATTAAATTCAACCTTGTTGCTTACAATCCATTTATTTGAGTAACAATTAGGTAGGAAAAGAAGAACTACTCGTTCGTCAAGATTCATGTTGTTATAATCTTTTATTTTTTCCCCAAAATACCTTAAACATGAAATCTTGCATACATAATAAGCTTTGCTTTTCACTGCAAGAAAAGCAGTGAACTTGCTAAAGTAGCATGCTGCCAACGTATATTCCCTGTAACCTTTTCTCCCTTCCGATGAATATCTGAATACGAATATAAGCCTTTCAACTTTCACCGTCAAAAACCGTGACTTTCCTTCGCCTTCGAGGTCCTAAACCCAATAAAAATTTAGAGAAAAAGAACAGTCACAGACACCCATTAAACCTCCAAACTGTTCCTGGACGTACCCATCAAAATCCTTAAACTAACTCCTAGAAGTAGTGTATGCTTCAGGCTTTCTTCTTTAGCCTTTTACATCCAGCTCAGTCAAGCTCACGCGAGGTTTAAACAATGATTTACTTTCAGGAGATGCGTGGTCTGCCACGTGGCGTTTCATGGAAGTTGGAGAAAAGTCCAACCAACTTTTCCCATCCCGTTTGTTTTTCTGAGAAGTACATATGTTTGTTCTCAAACGGGTTACTCTTCTGGGCTTTCTAACTCAAGAATTTGTTCGGAGGTATTTTTTGCATTTACCTGCCCTTCCTGTAAACCCTAAATGGCTAGTTAGTTTTAAATCAGGAATGTTGGATCACCTTATTCTTATATTTAATCTTGTTTCACTTAATTTTGTCTACATATTTATAATGTATAAATAAGATTTAATAAAACATGTCAGAATTAGTTACCGAAACAGATGATTTAATCCTGCCCAAAAATGACAAGTCGATTTCAAAAAATTAACCAATTTAATTTAAATTAATTTATGCCCTTTTTTAAATTTAATATAAATTAATTTTATGATCCAATTCCACTCAGAAGCTCACATAGAATCTAAGCTCGATATCAAAGCATACGCCAGATTATACCCGGAGGAACGAAGATCACAAAACTGCTTTCATTGTCAAATTGATGCAGACGGAAGCATTGCGTATGACCTTTGACGAGATCAAGAAAGGTGAAAACACAGTTTTTTCGACAAGTTATTCAGAAGATGGATGGGCCATAAGGACCTAAGCACACGATGGATAGCGCATAGTGCGAAATGGTCGATCACAGAGCCGAACAAAGGGAGGAGAAGCTTGAAACTAAGCTTGACGCCTACTTCGGTAAGTTGTTTGAATTTGTTTGTGTTTGTGTTCTACTATCATATAGACACATCTTGTATCAACTGTTGAGTGAGTGTTGAGACTGGTTTAATCTCATTTAAATAACCATAGAACTCGCTAATGGCACTTGGCACACACACATGATGTTGTCGACATTATGAGGATGGGTCCCGTCTCTAAAAGTCAAGCTCGCCCCAGTTTGACATTTTAGTACTACATTGATTTTTCTTGTGAAGAAAATCGAAAGTGGATCCAAACATTTGAATATTTAATACCAGATTGTTTTGTTATATTTTGGGTGTAACATTATGCAATTTGTATTAAAGATGATAGACAATCTTAAGGTAATTCAATTAATTTTAAAATAGGGTAAAATAATAATGAAAAAGGATACCATATTTAAAACCTTTATACATTTGATTGTGAAAATGGAAAATTGTTCATAATATAATTATAGTACACCTTCCATGTACGAAACTCTATGTATGGAAAATTTGGAGTTTACTAAATGCTTAACTAAATGCTTAAAGCCTATGTGACAATTGAAATACTTATGCTGACTCGGGATAAAATGTTTGGGTAAAAGATTAAAACACCTCCAATACTTGAGGAAATTATGGAAAAATCTCCTAATAATTTAGAAATTTCAAAAAATGTCCTTATTTTACATTCACCAAAAAACTCCATACAATTAACTTTCATTTAAAAAATTTTTGGAAGTTGTGACGTGGCAATGTTAAGTCATTTGAACTAATTAAAACATGTTGACCTAACAATGTTAGGTCACATGTACCATTTCAAAAACCTGACTCTTCATTTGAACTAATTAAAACATGTTGACCTAACAATGTTAGGTCACATGTACCATTTCAAAAACTTGACTCGCCCTAATTCACCCGACTTGACCCTTTTAACTAATTTTTGCAACCCACCCGTCTATTTCTCGTAAATCAATTCCTCCAAATCCTTAAACTATACATACGAACCACATTAAAACTAAAATGATTCTAGGCGGTGACGAGGGACATAGGTGGAAGTGATAGTGACGAAAGTAGTAGGGATGTAGGCGCTAGGTCATTTAACAATTTTCTTAATGTTTTCTTTGTGAGTATAATCAACAGGAAAGAGCGTAATCATTTTTAAGTTATTTTGAAAATATGATTATGGTTTTGAACTTTTAGACTTTTAAAGTATTGATTAAGTTTATGTGTAAAGATTCAAGACATTTCAATGATGCTTGATTCTCAATTCTAACAACAGCCCACACAATCAAAAACATGTTGTTATTTACATCCAAGGTAATGGCCGAAAGCAATTGCCCTCCATGCTTTCCTTTAAAGTGACAACTATTGAAACATATCACATGCCTACAACTAGCCAAGAAACCCTTTTTAGAAGCATCTAAGCACATATATATGGAATCAAAATTATCTTGTGGATACTTGATTATGAAAGTTCTATCTTGAGTCTTAATGTTTATAGTTATAATACTTCGGTTAATGGGATGGTGACACATACATGTATAGTGGATGCATTAGAGGTGTTTGATGAAATTCCAGTGACAACTGTAGTACTTGACATAGCATGTTTTAATGTGATGATTGATTAGTTTTTTAGAAGAGAGGAATATGCTGAGGAGAAGAAGATATTGGAGAGGTTGGTAGAAGCATCTTCGATTTACCTGAATGCGATTACATATAATTTGATGATCAATGGGATTAAGGATATAGGCATCCAATAAGTTGATTGAGGTTGATGTATGAATCATAATTCATTATTCAAGAAGGGAAAGTTTCATGTCCCAATTGAAGAGGTCAATTATTTAGTTGAACAGAAAGAGGATGAATAAGAATGTACATAATTTTCATTTTTCAGTAGGCTCTCTCTAAGTTAGTGAGCAAGGGCAACATTAATTTTATTTATTCCTATTTGATTTTATGCTAGCTTTGTTATTATTAAGACTTCAACAATAAACCTTACCTTATATTTATTTGATATGAATGCAACTCACGCATCTTACGTTTTATTGATCAACACTTCTAGTTTTTATTTGGTCATAGTTTAGTTTCTGTCACTGTCTCACTCTCAAGCATTTTAATATGTGCTTAATTGATTATGAATTTATTCCAAAACACTTAGTAATTATTGCTATGAAAATGCTTAGGATACTTATTTTAGTTTATATATGATTTTAGCCACAATTCAGAAGCAAAAGAGCTAAATTGAGTCGAAAGCACTATATTTGAGCCATTTTTTGAAGTTTCACACTCGCTTATCTTCATAGAGCAAGAACAAGAAGGATTGGAGTAAGAAGAAGACAATAACATGAAGAATATACATCTCTCATGGTCATGACAAATGTGTCATGGGCGTGAGACATCTCTCATACCCATGACACAGGTTGCATAGGCTTGACACTCAAGTTATGCCCATGTAAGGTGGCTCATGGCCATGAGACATCACTCACGACCATGAACACCAAGTCCACCCATGAGAAATGTCTAGCTGTCCCGAAACCCTATATTTTAGTATAAAAAGAGCATGTTGCTATGATAAATGTGATGTTTCATTGGGAGAAATGTCTAAAGGGTTTCGAGAGGAACTAAGGGCAATAGAGGAGCTACCTTGGAGACCTATAGAGGGCTAGAAATTTTGATACCAGTTCAGAGGTGCCATCGACGCTGATGACCTAATTAAGCATTTCTCTCATTGTTTGTTGTTCTTTATTTTAAGGATTGATTGTATTATCCTATGTTTAATGTTTGGGTGTTATGTGAGAATGATTGAATGCTCTATTTGACTATTTTAATGTAAGAACCCACTGCTAGAATTTCAATATAATCTATAATTGTTATAGTTGAGATTCAATTGTAGCGACTAATGATTGGTAATCATTAATTAACATAACTTAGTTTAATGACCGAGCTTGTGTGCTTGTTGCCTTGATTAATCTATTTTTCTAATTCGTAATGCGGCTGTTCAATTAAATCTAGAGAGCTTGTTATAGGATATTCGATGGCTAGGTTTAATTAACAAGTGTCCCTTAATTAAACACAATTTAAGGAAAAACTGGGGTTAATAGAGCTTGTTGTTAATCTAAGATTAATAATTGCTAAGAGAGGCATAAGAACAACATTTTAATGAAATATGTCTAATTAGGTGTAGGTTGAGATTGAACCAAAGAACCAGACCCAAAACAAATTCATCGTTTTCATCATTTTTGCATGTTTTCTTTAATTTGTCTTTACTAGTTTAGTTTTATTTTATTTTCTTGTTCGATAAACCAAAATCTCCATAACCTAAACACCAATTATTTTCATTTCAAAAGTTAACTGAACACTCTCTATGGGATCGATCTAGACTTACCATTACTATAGTTATAGGTCTAGTTTATTTTGTATAGCGTTACGACGTGTTTATGTCACATTTACTTTGTGTTGATTCCTTCCAGCTTAATGCACTATTCTTGCCTACATCAGTGTAAAAAAAGGTTAATTAGTATTCTGAATTCCTTCCTTTTTGACTCGTGAGAATGTAAATTAGGGTAACTTGAATTTTTTACAAGAAGTCATTTATGTTCCATTTTCAACTAAGTACATTAGTTATCAATAAATAATCTTGTTTTGGATAAGTACATTAGTTATTTATCTTAAATTATTTGATATTATTTAGCTTGAATATGTGACTAATTGTATCGTTTTATATTATTTAGCTTGAATCATCTTACTTTCCTACATTGGAATCATGACCAATCATATAATTGGTCAAGATCTAGCTTCTATAAATGTGACGGGCAACTTTGCCTTTTGCACCAACATTTTGCCTTCTTGCTTTAACCTTTGCACATAATTACCTTTTTTTTTTTATTATTGTATTCTTGCAAAATCTTTAATTGTTGTATTCACTTATTCTTGCATATGAAGAAATGAATATGTCAAGTTCGTTTAGTGTTGCAACCAATAAGACTGAAAATCATTTGTATTATTATGATTGTGGATTGGTAACACCTATAAGGACTTCTTAGACCAAGTTTAAACCCGACGGGCAATTTTATCAATGTGCCAAATTTAAGGTAAAATTTAAATATAGATTTACTTTTTAAATTTTGATTTTAGATTGATAGATTACTAAATTTTTGATATACATATTATTTTTAGAGTAAACGAAAAATGTGATTACTTTGTGCGACATGAGAAAAAATTCAAAGAAGTATAAATGTAAACAGTAAGCTTCGAGAGATCAATGATAGATTAAAGAATCGATGAGATGATTCATTATTTAGGAGTCTATTGATTTTTAGTTAGATCATCTTTATTATAATTTTCTTAGAAAATTGAATTTTCATTAACTCTGGAAATAGAGGTATAATACAAACATTTCACATCTCTAAAAACAAGTTAAAGAAAATGAGGACGTTACACATTTTACTGTTTAGCAACCTAACATAATGCAAGACCATAAGAAACGACAACGTAGTACTTCTCCATTCGTTGACTTTTTGGCAAAAAGGGTAAAGAAAATCCCCTCCCTATTGAAGTTTCTAGATTTTACTCAGTTAGTGATGTTATGTCAGGTTGCATGCATCTTCTCTTTCATATCTTTATTATAATTTTTGGGTGTTACTTAGAAATGTACTTGTTATAAGGAATATGTTTACCCTATTATGTATGGATTACTTTTACAATTTTATGTATTAATATATTAGTATTATCTTATTTGGAAAGGCCTACAAATTTTTTATCACCAATTAAGGATAAAACACAAATCTAAAAACAAAGTAATAGGAAATGATAATTCTATTACCAAGTACGGATAAACCCCTATAAGCATATAACAAGTAAGATTACAAATAATAGACAAATCAGTAACAAGTTAGATAAGTATAACATAAAGTACATAACTATGATTTCCATATATATATATATATATACACCATAATTTATTGTCCGAATAATATCTATATACAAAAATGATATCTAGAATAAACATCATAAACAAAATAAAAATTTAACCTCCATATATGAGTATATCCAAAATACAAAATAAGTTACATAAATGTGAGTATATCCATATCCAAATAAGCTCTATATACATGAGTAGCTACTCTCAATATGAACCATATACAAAAGAAAAGTTAGTTTCTTCTTCTTCTTCTTCTCTTTATTGACTGTGCTAGTTCTTTTGTTCATTTGTTGGTTTGACTATTATGTATTTTATTGGAACATGATTTTGAATTGTGACCATATTGTTTGCATATTTCGTATGACATCTAAAGTCCTTTTTGAGTAACTTTATATAAGTTATGTTCCTCTTTTACCTCCTTGCTCCTTATCTTTTTTAGTCTTTTAGCCCTTTTAGTGTATTGTGGTGGAAGAATTTCATAACCATGAAACTTGGTAGGGGTTGACCATAAATCTTTACCAAGAATTGGAAAAATCTGACATGCATATATAATTTCAAAATTTTCGTTACTATACGTCAAGTTCACATAATCTTCTTTTTGCCACCATCATTTCTAATTGTAACATAAGCATATTGTCAAGGAATTCAACTTAAATCCCATCTCCTGTATGTGCAAGTCCTGTTGCCTAAATCAATAATATATTGGTCAAAATTCATATGCTCCAGTTCAAACAATCTCCCACCACTAAAATGACATTTAGTTACTAAAAAGTTGTTTAAACTTTTCCAAGGTTTTATAGATCCTAGGATAAGTAGATACTTTAAATTTCTCCATCCTTTCCTTGTTTTTGTTAAATCTCTTCATTATTGCCCTTTTAATTATCTTAAACATTGCAAAGATTGGTTTATCCCCAGCAACCTTAATGTGAGCATTAAAGCTTTCATAATGAATGTTCAACAACATGTCATATTTAAGTTTACAATATGAGTGTGCCTATGCCATTTGTAGGTTGGCATCTTGTCCAACCAGTAATAGATTAACTTGTCAATACCTTCTAATTGCTTCATGTACCTGTTCAAAGAAAAAAAGAATTCCAACATAAATTAAATAACCGTATACTTTGATGTTTAAGTGCTATCTAAAATTAAACAATCATATACCATTCAAATTTATTGAAGTTATATGCTCTAACCACACTCCACCCTATATTCTTTATAATCTTTGTAATCTTAAATTTGGCTTAAAGGTTAGCATAAATATGTCTTACACTATATCTATGTTCATCACCAGCCACGTCAACATTGAACATATGTTCCAAACTTTGTTTCCTATAATTAACAAGGTATGTTAACTACAAATGAATATTTATAAGATAAAAAGATAACCTAATAACATAGTTTTACCTTTTGTTAATCAAAAATGAAAACCTAACTGTGATCTTAATGGTGTCTAATGTCTTCTTGTAAATATTTAAGAAATCATTTCCATGATACTTGAGTCTTAGTTCTATCCATAACCTATATCATAGGAAACGAGTTGTTATTTGCATCCAATCCAATGGTCGAAAGCAATTGCCTTCTATTCTTGCCTTTTAAGTGACAACTGTTGACATATATCACAAGTCTACAACTAGCCAAGAAACTATTTCTGCAACCATTTAAGCATATGTATTTAAAATCAAAAGTATTTTATGGATAGTTGATTATGAAAGTACTACCCAGATTGTACTGCAATACAGCTAATCCATAGCTCCTCAAATACTGATTACTTTCCCTCTTTACCTACCAAAAGCTCTAATATAAACTTTTTCTCTCTATATTGCCTTTTGTTTGTAACCTTATCATTAAAGTCTCTTAAAAGTGCACCCTTAAGCCCTATATCATTCCACATAGGACAATCTGTAAAATATAAGAGATATTTCTTTGCAATCCATATCGCCTTATATTTGTTTTCCGGTATTCTATACTGTACTCATGGTTGAATTGAAATGTATTAATTTGAAATGCTGTCCCATGTTATGTTGGAGAAGTATGTATCCTCGACCCAAAACCCTTACATACAATAGTTACTCTACAACTCTCACTCTTGATATATACATAATCAAACCCCTCTTCAACAACATATTGCATGAGAGTTTGCTTAAATGCTTTCATTGAATCAAATAACATACCATGCCAACCTTTAAATTAATTGGCCTTAACTTATCATTATGTAAATTAAAATCTGGGAACTTAGGTCTTCTTTTCCCTTCTTTATATGAACTGACATTCATGCTCCTAAGGTCATCAGAATCTTCATATACTGAATATGTATCTATATCTAGTATATTATTTGTTGGGACTTCTTCTATGCCATTATAAATACATTTTTTCACATCCTCTTCATCATATCCTTAATCAAATATATCATTTGAATTAGCTAAACTAGTCATCAAAGTCATTAACTTCTCCTTCCTCACCCTCATATGTTGGATCATCGAATTCACTAATTTCTCCTTCCTTACCCTCGTTTTTGTTAGGCTATTTTCTCTCCTTAGAATTATGTTGATCAACTTTAACAACCTTATAATTAACTTATTCACCATCTAAACACCTTTTCTTATATCTCAACAAGGGTATGGTATCACATATCTTCCCTATGTTATCTCAACTACAACCATAGAAACCTAAACAGTATAATCTAGGAGATAATACTGAACCATGCTTCCAAGTATGACAAGGAAGTATACATGGTTGTTATAACTACATGCATTCTGGAGATCTAGAGGGAGAGAAATAACAGAAGGTTTGTAGAAAAGGAAAAAGACATTCATACAATCACTGATATCATCTCTAACAATATCAGAGAACACCTGACCATTAACAAGATGGAGGAAAAATGCGATGAGAGACTAGTTACTTCTTGGACAACTTTATTTTGTCCATATAACCATGCACATAACATTTACTGGAATCTAAAAGGAAGCACTTACCTTTTTAGATCTCTCCTCCTAGAGGGCTCTTGAAGTTATAATCGTGAGTTGAAAGATTACACCTATGGAAAACCCATCGTGTTGCCCTAATCAGAGAAGTGAGATTAAGAAAGAACGAGAAACGAGGATTGAAGAGTAGCCTAGAAATTACTTACCTCCATAATCAGCTAGAGAAGGTTCGAACCTAATTCGAAAATTACTGGAGATGCTTTTGCAGGGGTACATTTAGGGTAACTCTTAGACTGCAATTTGGGGAAATCCTGAATGAGTTACTCCTTCAATTGTTTGCCTCTTATGGAGTTTTAGTCTCTTGACTATGATGTCATTTAGATTGGTTTTATTATTGGCTACGTCGACGTTTTGATTGCCTTTTGTATCCTTGGTAAAGGATAGTGTTGTACTGAACATTATTTCCTTATTAATTTATTTAATTTTTCAAAAAAAGAGATATATGAAATTATCTATAAAAAAATTCCACAATCTCAAATCCTTTTTTTTAATTACATTAATCATGATGATTATGTCATTCTCACTTTTTAATTCTCTAATGATACACTCAAAAGACTTATGAGGAAATTTATAACTAAAAACTCTAACCTCTTTATAACGCAAGTCCTTTGTTGTGTATACAAATTGCAATAAGATCAAATTATCAAAATTTACTCTAAATTATACATTTCTCCTCCTTCATAGTGCATGGTTGAGGTAAAGTTGAAGGTCCCACCTTACTAATACTGAAACTCAATCCTAAGGTTTGCAGCATAAGAAAAAATAAACAAAAATAAGTTATAAAGTATTTAATTAAAACATGTTCTCTAATTCCAGGAAACATAACATATGTACCTTTCCAATTTTTTCAACTCCAGCTCTTCTAGGATTCATTTCCTTGAGGTTTGACTCAGACGCTAACTAGCAAGTGCCAATGTTATAAAATAATGAAAGAGTTTACATACATAAACATATTTTATGAAGCTTGAAATAATGAAAGAGTCTACATACTCAAACATATTTTTGAAGCTTTAAATGATGGAAGAATCTACATACACAATCATATTAAGCATCTAAATGAAAGTAATCTTTATGTGTTGCAAAATGTTGTTCTCTCTCTCTTCTAATTGTATCTTTATGTGACTATTTATCTAAGCTAATTACTTCAAAGAATTAAAAAAATTTTGCTACCCAATAATCCACTAATAATTAGTATGTGTAATATGTTAGATCGCCTATGGCCCGAGTATTCTCAATACACAGTGGAAAAGACCATAAAACAACAATAAGTATAACCGAAAACTACAGCATGTATGAAAATACCTCTTGCTGCAGATTTTTTTTCCAGATTCGTAGACACTGCAATGCGCGAATGTCCTCTATCGGTATCCACAAGAGGATGAATGCTCCGGGCAGTGGCTAATGTGTGCTAGCACATTCCAAAACTCTTTTGAACGCCGCACAATATTTCTCTCAGAAGAAGAACGAAAGTGGTAGCTAGGGTTTTATTTTTATCTCTCTCTAGTGAGATATAAGTTTCTCTATTTATAGAGAAACCCTAATTCCTATTCCTATTAGGAATAAGAGCATCATAGTTCTAAACCCATTAGAATTATTGAAGCCCAATAAGTTTTGTCCCATATTATATCTCATATAATAAAAGCCCGAAAACTTATTTCAATATAGCCCAATAAATATATCCACATATATTTATTCAATACCTAATAAATTAGGCCCAAGAGAATAAGCCCAGATCACATCACTCTTTGTGTGCGACCCTGTAGGCTCATTTGATGTTGGCAATGGGCTTGATCACACTTCAAGGCCCATAAGTCATAAGCGGCCTCTAGCAAGACATTATGACTACCCAAATCAAATGAGGATCGGTAATCCGATTTAACCTGT
>JAOQMP010000209.1:21470684-21491676 GCA_027563575.1 Erythroxylum pedicellare
TCCTTTGTTAATGCGCCCTTCGGGTGCCTTTCGATCCTCCTAGAGGATATGGCGGGGTCTCGACACCCACGCAGCATTATATAACTATTTGTTCTATTTTCCCTTCGATACAAAAAAAAGGGGATATTTCAACACTCTTTAGCCTTGTGGGCATGAACGTGATGGTTAAGTCAACAACCATCATTGGATCTGGTTGTTCGGAAATTATAACAGATAGAAAATATTTTTTATAATTTTCCGGAAACTAAGATCCATGTAATTTTATAACATAATTAATATATAAATATAATAAAGTATAAATAATAAATTATATTTTATTATGAATCATGTTTCTTTTTTATTATAGCTCATTTGTAAAATCAAATTTTAAAATAGATTACTGAAAATTTCTTTAACAATACAAGCGTCTGACCTATAAAAATATTGACACCAAGTAGTTGAAAGCACTCTTCACGTATTGTAAAGAGAGGTAAGGTAAGAGTCTTGGGTACTATAGAACATATTCCTATTTACAATTTAGTAATTGCATTGAAATATTTCTAATTTTAATTGTACAGTTTATAATTAATTTTAATTAAATACTAATTAAGTTTCAATAAGATTTAATATCTTATATTTTCTTTTGAAAATTGAGTAAAGTCATTATTAACTATAACAAAACTATCTTAACATTACAATGAGTACACAAAATAGTACATATTACAAGAACATATGAAAAGATTAAATTAGGAGATTCATACTCCATCTACTTCTCATTCCTGTAGATAGTGCATGCTGATTAGATTTAGCTATCACAGTGGCTGTGATCCAATTGATGATAACTTCAACTAATTGATGGTTGTTTACTTCCTCTCCCCGTAGATCCTCTTGTTTCTTTCTTTCCATTAGGAATAAATCGTTGTTGTAAAGGATGTTTTATACATTGCTCCATGTTGCATCTTTTGCTTAGCAATGCAAATGATCCAATTTAGAGTAGTTAACCAATCATAAGAAGAGCAATAATCTGTAAGCAAATGTAAAATTCTACCCAAGTAACTTTTGAGTATCTGCATTGAAAGCATAACTATTCCCTATTTTTTTTAGCTACTTTGCACAACGCACATATTTAATATCTTATATTGCTACTTATTTATCAAATATCTTATATTTAATTGTAAAGTTTCTCAAACTTTAGATTAAGCATAACTTAATTAAATAACCCTTTCTTTGTGTGCGATCCTTTAAGTTCTTGATAATTATGGCCACTTAAATATTAAGTTGATTAACCTTTGTATGCATGATTTTTTTTTGGTATATTCCAATCATTTTACCATACTATATTCAAATTAAACAAAAAGTATGAAATCACTGTCGACTTTAGTGAGTTCAATTACATTACTTCTTTAATATTTGCAATTGATTCTTTTATTGACAGTTAAAATTTATTTTCAAAGTATCACTACATGTTGGCTAGTATTTTCTTAAATCAAAACTAATTAACAATAATGAAATATTCTACCTAATTTTTTTTCGAGTAATGAATCATATATTAATTACTTAACTACTTTCATACAATTTATGACATATCAAATGACTACCAATTAAGTTACTCTCGATTAGGATAAGTCCTAAGTACTATCAAAAGATAGCAATCCCTATATAAGATATTTTATAAATTTCAAGTTAAATTATTACTTATACAATTATTACAATGGATATTTTTATAAACACAAAATTAATATTTCATATGAAATTCTCATGTTAGATCAGTATAATGAACTTGTTATCTAACAATTATTCACATATTTGTTTAAGGATCTCTGTACTTCAGTATGAGAATGACTACTTCCTTCATACAGAACAAACATGACATATAATAACTCTTTATGCTTTTTTATATCTACTCTTAATAGAGGAACAACTGCGAACATTTTAGGGATAATGCCTAAAAATAATATGAATCTTATAGTTATGATCTCATTATAACTCCATTTATAAAGTATATTTATCTTGTAGATGTTTTCTTATAATACAGTTAATTGAATAAGCATGCATAAGATAAAGAGTACCTTTAACTAATTATATGACAAATATAAAACTAACTAGTTAGCTATAGGGTGTAAATGAACAATCTGTAACTTGCACGAAACTAATCATTTAAGTATTTTATATTATATCTACACGTGACAATCACTCTATTTTTGGGACAATAATTTAGTAAGAAAATTATATTAATTTTTTATGGGCACTTGCTTAAACTTTATAATTTTCATCTCCATTATCATCATAATTAAGAGGAATTATCTAAATGTATATTTAGATTATTAATGAGACCATAGCTCCTTTTGAATGCTTGATGGCTCAAATGTCCAATAATACATTTTTATTTAAACAATATAAGGGACTATAATGAGTCTATTAAGAACTTATTGATCCAAATAACCATTTTTATTAAATGAAAAATATATATTTTGATTTGTAATTGTTGATGCATTAAAATCTTTTTAATTGAAAATAATGTCATTCGGAGTAAAATGTCAATTAATTAGGACTTACTTTTGTTCTTGTCAAACTAAATTTAATTCTATACGACATTAAACTCAAATACTAACCCATAAATATAATAACAAATATCTTTAGTACTTCACCATCATCAAATATGTCAAATTTTAAACACCTTTAACATATTATCTATGCACTCAGACTAAAATAAATTAACAAATTTTGAATCCTCTCTAAAGATATTTATTCTTGTAATTAAATTTGTTATCTTTTCATATCTAGTTAGGGGTCATTATTAAAATATCATATTTATAACAATTAAAATATGAATTATGGTTCTCTTTTCATCTATATACTCTTACTGAAAAGCTTAAATAGTCCTATATGACACATTAAAATTAATCTTCAAACAAACTCTTTGAATTCATCATGAAACTAAAAATTTAAACGTCTCTTATCTCTTTGATTATACATTAAATGTATATAAAAAAGGGCAACTGTCTTATTTAGATGTTATGTTGTGAAAAAAGGCAAATGTTCTATTTAGATGTTATGTTATGAAAAAAGGCAACTGTTCTATTTAGATGTTATGTTACTTTAATTTTTTTCTTAATAACTATTCTTTTGTAAGTATATATTGAAATAAACATTAATGGAGTTTGTAATGTTGTGTCCAACCTTTTAATATCTCTTAATCTTTTATTATCTAATTTAGTTATAAACTTATTGGATAATATATACTTTAACTAAGTACCACATCTTTAAATCATTAATTTTAACTCCCTGAGAGAAAAACTATTATAGATCTTATATGAAATCTTGCTAATTGATTTGGATTGAAATATGGAAAACAAGCTTTTATATCAAGACATAGGAATAGAAGAAATAAATATTGCATGATAAAATGTTTCATATTATAAATTCCTCCTTACATAATCCATATTGTTAAATATTTTAGTTGTGGAGACATTTACTAGAGAATATCATCTCCTATAGACAAGTAAAAAAATTAATGTGAAACTTACTACATGAATTTTATCAAAGTGTTTCAGTATTCTCAATGTTTCCAATTAGATCTCAATACTTTGAACATTTCAAAATTTTAGATTAATATTCATTTAATATATAAGATTATATCACATAAAGTCACTAATACATTTATTGAAGTACAAGTATATTATCCTTTTATGAATTGTTGTGACATTTCTTACACCAAATGAATAAGATTTAACAATTTATTACTATTAATAATCATCTTTTATGCTAAAAGTTGATTTGGTCACCTTTCAACCTAACAAGTTCCACAAATTCCATATGATTTACAATAAAAAAGATACACTTATCTTTTCATATAACTTTAGGATTCTTAATATGTAGATTAACTAACATAATATAAAAGGATAATCTTAGTCATCTAACCTTATATTCTTTCCATATATGTCAAGTGCAAGTCATTCTTAATCCAATAGATATAAACTATTTATATAAACTTGGATCAATTGCTTTACTCAATAATATATTTCTTATCATGCATTGTATATTATGGTAATATTGAATTCAACTTAAGTGTTAAATACTCAAAAGCATGAATGAAAAATAAATATGATCTATATTATATTTCCTATTTAAAAATTGTATAATCTTCCTCTTTTGATGAAAATTATTCTCATATCTAAGGAAATGCCTTCAAATGTAATAATTATTTACACTTTTAGTAGGCTAAATTGAGTGAAACAATTCTATCAAGGTACTATACCTTATATCTAAACTAACCATTTGCATTATACTAAAATAATGATGACATCCATCTTATGTGTTTCTTTTAAAATTTAAAAGGTATTATTCAATTATAAAATTCCACTACATTTTTATCTATATAATATTGACATATCTCTCAATCTTTATCATTAAAATTCCCAATGGGATTAATAACAATATTGCATACTAGACATACAATTATTCCTTCCCATCTGAGAGAACTATTATCAAACCAATATATGTCTAAGAAATTTGGTTCGCTAATACTTAGCATCAATTGTACTAAACTAAGGTGGTTTACTACTAATAATAACATAAAAAAGTAAGAAAAGTAAGTAATTGGTTAAATGGCATAATAACCAAATAAGAATAGGACCTTAATAACATATTTGGTTATTCTCGGTATTTTATTCAAGATAATAGCTCTCATTACTATTTTGAAATGATAATATTAAGAAATAATTGATATTGAGTTTCTCCAATAAATCAACTATACTGAAATTAAGAAAATATTTATTAATCACATGTTATATGACTCTTAAATACGTGAGGTGACAACTTTATCAAAATATATCTTATATATTATTTCTAACATCCCTTTAAATTCAGATGATCATGAGTTTACTTAATTAAATTATACAAATTTATTTACATAGGACCTTTTTTTTAGAAAATAAAAGAGTTGTATTGATTATAGGATCCACAAAGTTATATACAAAATTCTAAGCTTAAGGATTGCTTAAGCTTATAAGCAAAAATGCTTTCGCATATAAATGCAAAGCAACTTAAGGCTTTACAAATAAAACAAGAACTACTTTAATTTTCTAATCTACCTATTAATGCAATACTAGGGATTTCCTTTAGCTCCCAAATGAGAGGATGCTTCTATTAGCTTCAATTAGGTTAGCACAAAAGATTATAAGTCCCAATTTTTATCAAAGTTACTGCTACATTTAAGATGTAATTGATGGATGCATATGATCTCCTTGGTTCTACTTTTCATCCCCTTGAGCAAAAATGATATATGACAATTAATGTTTTTAAAAAATGGAATTTATTTCACACTAAATTGAGTAAACAAAGCATCTCAAAGCTATTTTAATAATCAAGAAATATACTCTATATCTTCTTGATCTATTACTTAATATAATGATGAGGCCAGAGAAGTCTCTACTATGACAATTTAGGTTAAAAACATATCTTATTGTGTCTAAAAGGCTTGATGAGTAACTATATTATAATAATCTTATTGTGTCTAAAAGGCTTGATGAGTAACTATATTGGAAGAACAAATAAGTGACTGAATTAAGGTATTGGCTGTATAATGGATATCAATGGATGATGAAGATAGAGTTGTGCATCATATTAAGAGCGAAATGTGTCTTATTGATAGTCAGCTATAAGATGAAGAAGGTTCCATAAGAGGTTTGATTAAACCACACTGCCTTATACTAAGGCACCTTAGGACCCATTTTTATAAGATTAAACATATTTGAGTTAAAGAAATCTTTAGTTTGCTCAATATACCTCGCAATAAGCAAATCTGTGAATTATTTTTATAACACTAGAAGCTATTAATCATGTTCCAAACATGGACTTGATAATTTAATGAGTAATTTAATTCTTAAATGGTCTCATCCAACATATATAATGCATGTATATATGATATGTATGTAAAACATACAATTTAATATGCAAAAATAATCAAATTGCACATATAAAAACATCAACTCATGTTTTATTTTAGTTTTAATGTAATATTTATCATTTAGAATACTATTTTCAATTCTTTGAAAAATTAAATTAAATTAAACCATTGATTCCTAAATAAATTAAAATTTTATTCTAAATAAAAATTTAATATGTTATGAAAACAATTATCAGTTCTAATTGAAAACTGTTTTCAACTCTTATGACCCTTTTTAAAAAATTGAATTGGAATCAAATTTTAAATAAATAACTTTACTTACTTATTATAATCTAGAAACTCTTTTTCATAAATTCAAAAGATAATAAAAAGTAATTCAGAAAACTATTTTTAATATCATTATAAATAACTTTTTCTCAATAAAAACTATTTTCTAATATTAAAGGGAAACTATTTTTTAAAATTAAATAAAATATTTTAAATTCAGTTATTCTTATTTATCACTTTAATAGAGATTGATTTCTCAATTAATTTGAAATTCTTTCTTAATTAATTAGAAAACTATTTTATAATACATGAAAGAAAGTTCATTTTTCATGTTTAATAAATAATGATTTTCCAGATTTAAGAGTCAAACTAATGATATTTTTTAATTAAATTGAATATTAGTTTTAAAAATAAATTTTATAAAATTTTAATTAAGAATCAATGTAGTTATTAATCTTGATCTAAATAAGATAAATAAATTATTTTAATTAATTTAAATTTAAAAATATTTAAATTATATTGATAATAACATTTTCCTTAATCAGAATAAGTCATTGTGATATTTTCTTGTTCTAAAATGTATTAAACCTAAACTAACAACCAAACAAGTTAAAACTAGTTTTGGAGTATACTATTCTAAGATACAAATGCACCATATTCTAACGTTGGAATAGAGTAATCCCTGAACAAAACAACCTTATTTTGATCTGAGGTTACAACTTTATAGTCAATCAGGGCCATCTTCCTTTAAGAAACCTGGCAATCACCTAAGCTCAAACCTTAGTATTAGACCCCTAAGTCTTAATCGCGGAATCATGCAGGCATTGGTGAGCCATGACCATTGTTTGACACTCAAAATTAAAGAGCAAGGTAAAGACTTCCAAGTAGGCAAGGAAAACAAGCATTATTGATGAGTTGACATTAATGTTATGAATATCGTACCATACGGTATCAAATTTGGTTATAATGTGATACTGTATCGATATTGATTAATATTGAGTACCATTTTGGGTAACTTTTAATTTTATAAAATAGTTCCTAAATTTTTTTAAAATTGCAAAATACTCCTACAATATATTGTATTGTATAGTTTATAATTTTACATCAACCTTGTCTCTAAAAATCATAATAATAGAAATTTAAGATGACAACAATTTATTTATTTTTATTATCACGTATTTCACATATAAATAATAACTACAATTAATATGAAAATTTTAAAATATTACAATTTCAACATATAATAAGTAATAATTACATCAAAAACGTCAAATGAAAAGAATAATAAGTATGCATTACTCTATAATAATTACAATTTACATAAAGAGTTCGTGCTAAAGAACCAATTAGAAGTGAAACTTAAAACAAAAAAATTTACAATTACATTACGTATGTAGAATTTAACATATATGTCAAATATAAATGAAATTAAAAGAAGAGGATAAACAAAACTTTGGAATTTCATTCAATCGAAAACTCATAACTACATTGACCCCAATTCTCATTTGGTACAAAATTCTCATCATTGAGAGGAGCCTCACCATCACTATCATTTAAATTCATTGCACTAAATGACATGCTAAGATTATCTTCCAAATCATTCTCATATATCAAACTTGGTTTCTTAAAAATCCAATCGGTCAAAAGATCGATATTATCAATGCAAATTGGATCTACCAAACTATTTGTTCTATTAAGAGTCCTAGTAAACAATAAAATTAAATTATTAAAAATATAATAAATTATATCTAACTTAATAATTATAATAACATACCTTTCCCGAAGCTTTAAATTGTATCGAACAAAGACCATGTCATTAAATCTTTTATACTCCAATCTATTCCTTTTCTTAAAATGGATGAATTCAAATATGTTTCAATGCCTTTTACAGCTTGTTATAGTCATACGTTGACTTATAATTCAAATTGCAAACCTTTACAATTTTGGAACACCACTTTTAAATTGGTCCCATCAAGAAACTATAAGTTGTAAGAAAACAAAAGTAGCATTGTAAACAAAATAAAGTGATGATTAGTTTTTAACAAATAACAAAAGTGAAAAAAATGTACACCTAGATTAAGTTTTTCTCTTTGATGAATAGCAATTGGCATCCTAAACTCCCCAGAAGCATCCTTATAAATTTTCATTTGGAGCTTTGGAGATCTTGCATCATCTCATGGGCAATAACTGTCGTAATAGCTAATAACATTCTCCTATTAACTTCAGTTTTCTTTGTAAAACCTAGTCTGGAATAGATACTAGGATTAAGAATGCCTCAATTACAAACAAAGAAGAGTAAAGTTGCTTTTTCCATCTCTCATTGATGACTACAAGATAAGATTTGTATAAAGAAGGCCAATTTTTTTAAATTAGCTTTGATTGCTTCCTTTGCCCTCTCCATGACATCATAAAAATAACTCATTCTTTCCTTTTCATCACTATCAGTTAGATGAAGAACCCTCGTTGAAGGATCATAAACTTGGATGGAAAATTGACATTAGGACCACAATTTAGTATCTTTAGGTATAATTTTAGAAACTTCCAATCCAACATTAGACTTAGCTTGATGAGATTCAACCCACTTATCACTTGTAAACATCTATCTCAACTCTTTCTTCTTCATAATAAAACACTAAAGTGATAAGAAAATTTTAACAAATCTTGTAACAATAGGACACACAAATTCCTACTATTAGTGAAATCCTTTCTCATTAAATTCTAGACCTATGCATGATTATAGACGAGCTTAGTCAACTTTTTTGGCTTTTGCATAGTCTCATCAATAATAGGAAAATATCTACCATCTCCTATATTTTCAGCATTAAATTAATGCAATATGCATCACAAGGGGTCCAATAAAAAATTATACTCGCTTTGTAATTTTTCTGATCGCTTTATAAGAATAATCATTGTCATTAATGAATTGAATAATATTTTTTGGCCCAACTTCATTCACAAATTCATCAAATGTTTTAAATAAAGTATCAGCATTCATAAAAAGGCAACTTTACAAAAAAATACATTTATAATAATACCAGATGCATTAATATACTTTAAAAACATTGAGCCCTTTGCATAATAAACAAAAAAATAGATTTATGTCTTCTTTTTGCCTAACCATCATATAGGCTTGAACATGCAAAAGTAGCCCAAGTCATTCATCTTTCTTCCAAATAAATTTTAATTTCATAAACAGAGATACTAAAAAATTTACCTTTGTAGTCATCAATTGAAGGAGCTTTATATCCTAGACTGTAAGAGGCAATAACATCTACCATCGGCGAATAATAATAAGACTGGGAAGCATTAATGTTATACCTGAATCATACCACCATCTATCCATTGCCATATCCATATTATGAGTTGCTTCCCTTGATTGTAAGGCACTACAAATTAAAGGCTAAGCTCTAGGAGTTGTTTATGGTGTAAAATAATTAGACACTTTTTCCTAACATTAGGTCCAGGTGTAACATTCACTTCTTCTTAGGTAGGAATACTACGATCTTCAGCATATCCCACTATCATCCTGAACACCAATAAACAAACTTCCACTACCAAGTTTGTAATTCGGTCTTTGCCTTCAATCTTTCTCATGTTGATACTCTTAAAGCAAAGTCTTCATTTGCCATTTAACATCATGGCTTACTTTTTTACAAGGCTCCACATCTCCTTTACCCCCACCTAAATGATTATTTAATCTAGTGATTCCTCCACCTTTCAAATACTTATTACAAAGTAAGCAAATGGTATGTTTCTTCATTATAAAGACCAATCCAATATGAGCCCAAGCTGGATCATTATGTCTTCTTGAAGCGGTTAAATTATCATGAGTAATTGAACTTTCTTCCATTTATCTGTAAAAATAAATGAAAATTAACTTAACAACATCATATCAAAATAAAAGAACACATAATTTCATTATTAACTACTATCACAGAATATGTATTATTTAACTTAAAAGTACAACCTAACATAATTACACAATATACAATACACATATACATCTTATATAATAGAACTTATTTTGTATGATTATATCTAACACAATTCACCAATAAGTAAAAAAAAAAAATTCAAGCATTCAAAATACACAGTAAATATATTCATCTTATATAATATAACTCATTGTATGATTACATCATACACAATTCAATTTCGTCAAACATAGTTCACTAATAACTCAAAAATCAACAATTCAAGTATTTAACATACCTAATTACATAATGCACAAATACATCTCATATAATATAGCTTATTTTGTATGATTACATCATTTAACCATAAACTAAATATGTACACTCACAACTATAACATGTTTAGCTTAAACCATAACTCACAACTATAAGTTTATAACTTACCTTATGTAATTTAACTATAAACTAATATAATTTGTTTACTTATACAATTCAATTTGTAATGCTTATAATTATTTCGTTTTCTTAACAAATTTTAATCAACTCTATTACTAAGATCCTAATTTCCAACTTTAATTTAACAATATTTCATTCACCAATTTTTATCAACATTCTTATTTTCTTACTCAAGTTAACCGCATAATGAAGAGTAAACATACTCTACATAATTCAATTTTATCCAAAACAATTTACCAATAAGTCAAAAATCAACAATTAAAGTATTTAACATGCACAATTACATAATACACATATACATCTTATATAATATAACTCATTTTATATGATTACTTACACTCACAATTATAACTTATTCAATTTTAACGATAACTCACAACTATAAGCTTACAACCTCTTTTATGTAATTACATAGTTTAACTATAGATTAATCTATTTTTTTACTTATACAATTCAATTTGTAATGTTTGCTTAGATAATTCAATTTGTAATGCTTATCAATATTTTATTTTTTAAAATAATTTTAATCAACATTGTTACTAAAATCCTAATTTCCAACTTTAATTTAACAATCTTTCATCCACCAATTTTAATCGAAATTCTTAGTTTGTTACTTAAGTTAACCCCACAGTCAATATATATAATAATACACAATTTAATTTAGTCCAACATAATTTAATAAGAACCAACAATTTAACATACAAAATTACTACATAACACAAAGTCTCAAATACACAATTTAATATTCAAATTAACAATCAATGTTATGAATAAATCATCAACATTTCCACCATTCCAAAATTCACAACTTCACAATTCTATAAATTTTTTTGCAATTTTTTTGCAACTTTCACTTAGTTAAATCCTCTTTGGAGTTTTAGAGTTGCAGGATAGTAGGTTGGCAGGTCGATTAAGGTTGGCTTTGAATATGGATCTGTTAAAGTCGAAATCCTGATATGATCATCATCATCATCATCACACACAGTTTGAAGTTTTGCAATAAAGCGGAGTCTGAGGAGGTCTGATAATACGCAGCCTTACCTCTACATACTAGAGAGGCTATTTTCGGATATGATAATTTTGAAATCCTGATATGATGATTTTGATATATCCAGGCAAGTTGTGGACTAATGACGATTACAGAGTTATGGATCAATAGGGTTTGGAAAGAGCAACAGTAGTTATGGAGGCTTATGTGATTGGGCTTGCGCGTTGGTCACGTTGACAATGTAAGGAATAGACAATCATGGGGTAGTGGCTGGCGATAACAACACGTGAGGTGGTGAGGGAGAGACAATAGTAGTTGGAGCTAGGTTGAGAGCTTTGAGATGTCAAATAAAGAGATGAGAGAGAGAGAGAGAAAAAATCGAAAGTGTGAGAGAGAATGAGAGATTGGTTAGAAAAGGCGAAGGGGGGCAACGAGTTTAGTTAATTTTTTTTCAAAAAGTCCTTCAATTTTTTAAAGTTTATAGGACTAGTTACTATTTAGCTAAAATTTTAAATATCGATCATTACCATACAAAATTGTTTATACTGATGACCAGTAGTAAGGAGGTATGGTATAAAACTCTCAATATTATTTGACATACATTAGTTGACATTAATAGAAATTTTCAATGAGATACAAGATTCATATATAAGACCAAAAGATAACTTAAAGTAGACCTTAGGTTAAAGGTTAGTTAGATCACATGCATGAGGGAGACATGTAAAAGCTTTAAGGACTTAACATGTGCTCAAATAAATAGACTATGACTAATAGACTTGACATGACTAAGTATTGGACCGAACTAGTGTGCTATAAAAGACTTTAGCATAGATGACTCATCATCAATAGATAGACATAAAGGGGAGATCTTGGGTTATGTGGTAGATAAGATCACAGTAGATATATATTAGCTTTAAAAGATAAAGACCATATGGGAGAATCATCTAAAGATAGTTAAATTTTCATAGATATAGATGTATATTTCCTAATTAAATGAAATCTCTCATCTTGTTAGTTGTGATGTAGCTAAATCCTATCATATAGAGTCATATTTGGATGAGGATACCATATATTTAGTTATTGTAAAATAATTTAATAAGGATAGAGATGATCTAATTAGTTCAATCCAATTAGAATTCTAAATCGTAAAGCCAAAAGTGCTTATAAATAACTTATTTGAGTCATACCATAAAATTGAGATAGGTAGAAGGGGAACATATTGAGAGAGAACATACCTTTATATACTTTTAAGGAAGTAATAAAGGTTAGTTTTTATCATAGCTCTCATATGTTTATTGTTGCCTATGATTATTTAATACTTTTATAGTATTATTACTCAAGTGTAAGAGTTCAACACTTCGAGGGTTATGATGCATTTGAGAACAAGGTATTGTTAGTCAATAATCATATAGAAAAGTTGAGTCTTGCTTAAACAGATCTAAGTGAGATTGTCTTATAAAAGAGTAAACGTGACTTCTGTATAAGTTTGTTGTCTAGGAAAACTTTTGCAACAACTAGTATTAGAGCCAAAATATTGATATGACAGGAGGAAATAATTTCACAAAGTGTGTTAATAGAGTGGAGGCACTTATAAGGCTAACTCCCTAAGGGGAGGAAATGGTTACCTCTTACTCATCTTAGTTGAGATTTTGGAGGCACAAATCCAACTGTTGTAACATCAAATAGTAGACTTGATGAAGGCACAAATGGATTCTATATTGGGGATCATATTCTTAAGGAGTGTCATTACAATGCAAGATGTTAGGCATGCTGAAAGCACTTTAGTGAAGGTGTGAGAGCTCTAAGTTTCCCTTGACATATGGATTGCCAATAAGTTCAACATTTTTGTGTGGGAAATATATCCAATTCGAAGAAGTTGTTGATCATGACTATGTATATAGTGGAGGATGCAAATCTATGGTAAAGAACGAGAACCTTCAATAACATCAGTGTGGGTAACCTCCCATTGACCCTTGGGAGAAAATGGAGGAGTTAACAAACTAGTTCCTTCTTAATAACACTTCATGGCTTATGAAGAAAGCATTAAAGAGGTTAAAGCAAGATGGCTCGGTGCTGGTGTATGTGGAAAATTCATATCTTTGATGTTGGATAGGTAAAACATGTTTAAGGAAGACAAGTTGTTCAATTTCATAAATGACTTGTAAGGATGGCACAAATGGAGCTTTAGAGGTTGAACGGAAGGAGTTCCCAAAGACAATAATGGCTATGGATGCCTTAGTGGATCTTTAAATGCCACCATCAATTTGGACTAACAATAAAAGTATGAAGAATGGTAGGAGAAAGGCAAATAGAAGGTACGTAAACCTTCTTAATGCAAGTCTAAGAAATAAAGAAAACATGATATTGCTTGTTTCATTTATGAAGGGTTGCTTATGAATGCCCAAAACAGAAGGTGAGTGAGAAGAAAATGGATTTTATAGTCACAACGGATCAAGGAGAAGGAAAGGATGACTTAGTGGAAAAAGCCTACCTCTATAATTATGCTATGTTAGGCGTAATAAGCCATGTGAAGGAGTGTCCAAACAAAACCAAGAACCAAACTCGACAGAGAGGGAAAATGTTAGGTTAAAGATGTGCCAATGACTAATGAGTCTTCGAAGGGTTCCATTGCATCCATAAATTATTTAAACAAGGGCGACGAGTTCTTTTGGTGAGGGTGGTTTATTAGATCCCTAAGTCCTAACTGCAAAATTGTGCAGGCATTGGCAAGCCTTAACTAATATTTGACACTCAGGATGATGAAAAATGGTAAATACTTACGATTAGGTAAGGAAAATAGGCATTATCGATAAGTTGACATACATTGGTGCACATTGGCGAAAATCTTTGACGAGATACAAGATTTAGGTGTAAGATCAAAAGATAGCTTGAGATGGACCTTAGATTAAAGGTTAACTAGATCATATGCATAAGGAGACTTATGAGAGCTCTAAGGACTTATTGTGTTCTCAAATAGACAGATCATGATTAATGGACTTGATATGGGAAAGCATTAGATTGAACCAGTATGTTATGAAAGACTTTGGACTTAGATGACTCATCATCAATGGATAGAGATCTAATAAAGACTTTGGATGATGTGATAGATAAGATCATAGTAGATATTTATCAACTCTAAAAGATAAACATTATAAAGTAAGATCATCTAAAGATAGTAGAGTTCTTCGTAGATATGGATGTATCTTTTCTAATTAAATGTAGTGTCTTATCTTATTAGTTATAATGTAGGTAAATCCTATTAGATATATTTCTACTTAAATGGGGGTTGTCATCTAATTAGTTAGTATAATATAATTTGAAGGATAGATGTGAGCTAATTAGATAAGTTCAATTAGGATTTAAATTGTAAAGCCAGAGTTGCCTATAAATAGCTATTTAAGCTTGCCCTGAAAGGGAGATAAGTGGGAGGGGAACACATTTAAAGATAACATTCATTTATATACTTTTGGAAAAATAATAAAGATTGGTTTTTACCGTAACTCTTATATGTTTATTATTACTTATGATTATTTAATACTTTTGTAGTATTCTTATTTAAGTGTGAGAGTTAAACAATTCGAGAGTCGTGAGATGTTTAAGAACAAGGTTTTTTTAGTCAATAATCACGTGAAAAAGCTGAGTCTCTCTAAAACGAACCTAAGTAAGGTTGCTATGTAAAGGAGTAGGCATAACTTAAGCATAAAATTGATATCTAGGAAAACTTTTGTCACACTTAGCCACTACAAAACCCCAAATCATATGCCACCCACTGCCCCAAGCTAAACTTTGTCAAACAACAACCATAACCAGTGGCAAGCCACTGTTGGAAGGAAGTGGAGATAAAGCTAGTATCAGTACTAGCCACAAATTGCTAGTTGCGATCATTTGCCCTCGCTATCAAGTCTATGCTAACGTCCTCTCAATCATCAAATCGACCCTGAAGATGATAACTCTTGGGAAAAGATCGACGATGACCTTCCATAGCCAAGCTACGTCCTGCATTTATCTCACCTAAATACTGCCTTATAAACTTCCTAAAGTATCATCGTTAAATCTTCCCACCGCTAATGTTTAGCTTTGAATTTTTTGCTCCTTTTTTGGCTCCATATCTTGCCAACACATGGAAGGAAGAGGCCATGACTTTTCTGGTTTATTGTTGTGGTCTGTGAAAAGCAAAACAAAAATGTATGTCTAAAGCAAGAAAGAAGGAGAAGACAGTTACGTGAGTTGTCAAATAACAAACCATAATTAGTTTTGTCCTCTTTAACAAGTTCTATTGTAAACTATAACAAACTTTTGTATACATATACTCAAGAATAAAAAGACAGACTATTTGTTAAAATTATCATCACGCTCTCATTTCTGGAAATTCACTGTTCACATTCATTCTCTGTCGTCGTGTTTTTCTAGAAAAATATTGTACATGTTCATCCTCTGTTCATCGTTTCAGAGCCCATTTGTCCTTGAAGCGTTGAAAATAGCTTATTCCACACCAAAATTTGTTCATTATTCTTATGGAAAATCAGATTTCAGCTTCATCTCACAATTCTTCACTAGTCAAAGATCCAAATTCTCCATACTTCATTCGTCCATCAGGTAATCATAATTGTACACTGATCACATCTCCAAAACTCGCAACACTCAACTATGCTACGTAGAGCAGGTCATTCATTCTTGCACTTTCAATCAGAAATAGGAATGGTTTCATTGATGGTACAATTTCTAAACTAGACATTAATGATCCACCTTTCAATGCATGGAATCGCTGCAGGAATCTTATCATCTCTTGGCTTTTAAAATCTATGAGCCAATCATTAGCTTCGACAGTCTTCTACATAGACTCAGCTACAAAAATATGGGAGTTACTCAGAAAATGGTTTGGTCAACCTAATGATAATTGAATACGCACATTGAAATATGATCTATCTATGTTAAATCAAGGAAACAAATATGTTGATGTTTATTATACAGAACTTACCATGATTCTTGAAGAGTTAAGGTACCATAGACCTTATCCTCATTTTCTATGTGAAAATTGCAATCCTCATTGCTTTCAGCACTACGTGGATCAGCAGGTGAAGGATGCTGTCTTTAAATTTCTGAATGGATTAAATGAAAGCTACTCTCATCAGTCTTCGTAAGTTTTATTGATGAAACCATTTCCTACTTCGGAAGAATAATATAATAGGGTATTGAGGGATGAATCTAGAAAGGTAATACAAGGTTTGTCACAGCCTCTAATTGAACCATCTGCACTAGTATCCTTTGGAAATTAGATTAGGAAAGGGAAGACAGAAGTTATGTGCAGTCATTGTGGAAAGAAAGGACATATAAAAGGGAAATGCTACAGAATAATTGGTTTTCCTTTTAATTTAAAATTCACCAAATAAAAACGTCAGAGGAAAACATTGGTGAATATGGTTAGTTCAGACGGAAACGATGTTGCAAACAACAAAGAGAGTGACTCTGCTAAGGTTCAAGAAACCTTTCCAATGACACTAACGAAGAATCAAATGTAGAAATTACTGGACCTTCTAAGTGGATAGGGATAGGGATAGGGACAGCTCAGTCATCAAGCTCTAACTTGGGTATTTGTAATACGTAGCCGAATGATCTGGGTAATACATATTATTCCAACTTCGCAAGTGCATCTTTGACCTTTTCTGATTCATTCAACACAAGCATATTTGATGCATTCCATAAATTCACAACATCATTGCATGATAAATGGCTGTTAGACACAGGTGCTTCTGATTATATGTGCAGCAATGCTTCACTTTTATATAATGTCAGATCCATTAAAAACATGTGTGTTCAGATGCCAACTGGCTAAAAAGCTCAACTTACTCACCTAGGTTCTGTGTCACTTTTCCCTTCTCTACACATACATAATGTTATGTGCATTCCCTCATTTACGCTCAATCTCCTATCTATTAGCAAATTTACAAAAACTCATAAATGTTCCTTTGTGTTTTCTCCTAAACACTATGAAATCCAAGGCCTCGATCCCAAGATGAAGATTGGTCATGCTAAAGAATATGCAGGTCTATACTTCCTTCAACAAGTTTAAAATTCCTCCGAAAAAGCTTCTGGAGTCACCAGCAAACTTAGCTCGGTTTTTTCCCCCCCATGTAAACACTAACTCAAGACCATCAATTGGCATTACAGACTTGGACATGTTGTTTATGGTAGATTGAGTATAATGAACAAATCCTGCTCTGATATAATGTCTTATCCCAACAATATCTGTGAGATCTACCCGTTAGCTAAACAAAAGAGACTCCCTTTTCCCTCGCATATTAACAACACTGAAAAACCATTTGATTTATTACAAATTGATATTTGGGGACAGTACTCTGACGGTCTGACCCAACAATTGGTGGTTTCAATTATTTCATTACACTAGTTGATGATTTCACTAGAGTTACTTGGGTATATCTCATGAGAAGCAAGTCAGATGTGCAAGTCATTCTACCTACTTTTTACAAACTGATTGAAACACAACTCATAGAACCATTAAAAGAATGTGATCAGATAATGTCAAAGGACTTGATATGAAGTCATTCTTTACCAAAAAAAGGAATTAAACACCAGCTATCTTGTGTTAAAAATCCTCAACAAAAGGCCGTTGTCGAAAGAAAACATCAACACTTGCTTAACGTTGCTAGAGCTCTCATGTTTCAGTCCAAATTTCCAAAGAAATTATGGGGAGAAGAAATGCTCACACCCTGCTCTATAATCAACATAATTCCTATAAGAGTTTTGCAAAAACTTCTTGGAAAAACACCTCACTACTCACATATGAAAGTCTTTGGCTCACTCTGTTTTGCTTCCACACTTCACAATCAAAGATAAAAATTTGACGTTAGAGCAAGGAAATTTGTTTTTACTGGATATCTCGTTGGCATTAAAGGATACAAAGTTTATGATCTTGCTAATCATCAAATCTTTGTTTCAAGAGATGTTGTTTTTCATGAACATGTTTAAAGCAAGGAAATGTGTTTTTATTGGATATCTCATTGGCATTAAAGGATACATAGTTTATGACCTTGATAATAATCAAATAGTTTTTTCATGAACATGTCTTTCCTTTTGATCCAAATTTTTCATCAGACATCAAACTCAATAATCATTCTCATCTTCTGTCTAATACTGATTTGTACAATTTTTTATCAAACACATTACATTTTCATAGCAATGACAACAATGAACCTACAGATGCATCAAGATCTGTTTGTGATCCTATCACTTCATGCCTTACATCACCCCCATAAGAAACATCTTCTTCATCTACAATCACCTCAACTTTAACTACTTAATCAACCCACTAGCTCTCCACAGCCTGTTAGACGTTCAACTAGGCAACCCAAAATTCCCAAATATTATGACATATATTAGCATAATATTAAGATGAATTCCTCATCAACCACTCAACACCCCACCTCCAATTTTCTCACAACCTCTAACCTCTCAAAGAACCACAATTGTTTTGTATCTCCACTTACAACCTTACAGGAACCCACCCATTATCACAAGGCTTTGTATGTATAGCACTGGAGAAGAGCGATGGATGAAGAGCTACATGCTTTAAAAGAAAATGATACTTGGAACGTTGTATGTCTTTAATCTGGGCAGAATGTCGTTGGCTGTAAATGGGTATATAAGATGAAGATAAACAATTCAAAGATTTTGGGCAAGATTTGTCGCAAAAGGTTTTAATCAAAAGGCTAGTTTTGACTACAACGAAACCTTCAGTCCAGTTGTTAAACAAACCACCTTATGACTATTCTTCACTTTAGCTGCAAAACATAGTTGGAATTTGCAACAACTTGACATCAACAATGCGTTCTTAAATGGTGAATTACTTGAAGATGTGTATCTGAAATTGCCTCAGGGTAATGAAGTGAATGGGGAGAAGGAGGGAGAAACTGATCATATAGTATACAAACTCAAAAAATCACTCTATGAACTCAAGCAGGCACCTAGATTATGGAACTCTAAATTTACTGAAGCTCTCCTTAAGTTTAGTTTCTCTCAATCCAGGTCAGATTACTCCCTATTCACTAAAATGTCTTCATCCAAAGGTCTGGTATCATTATTAGTTTATGTAGATGATATTCTTATTAGATGCAAAACACAAGAAGGAATTAATAGAGTACTCAATTTCACGAAGACAAAGTTCAAATTCAAAAACTTAGGATAACTTAAGTTCTCCTTTGGAGTTGAAATAGCAAGATAAAAAAAAGGGATAGTTTTTGTGTCAAAGGAAATATACCTTAGATCTTGTGGAACAATGCGGACTGTTAAGTTCAAAACCAAGTTCAATACCTATTGAACCAATTCATGGATTGAGACAAATGGAAAAGGTTTTTTTGGATGATCCAATAACCTACAGAAAGCTTGTCGAAAAATTGATATACCCCACCTTTACAAGACTTGATCTTAATTATTCAGTTCCTATCCTATCCCAATTCATGAGCAAACCGGCCAAGATACGTTGGCAAGCTACCCGGAAAGTGGTTAGATACTTGAAAGGAACACCAGGACAGGGAATTGTCCTAAATGCTGAAGGAAATACACAGTTAAAATGCTACACAGATAGTGATTGGGGAACTTGTCCAAACATAAGAATATCCATATCTGGCATTAATGTAATGTATGGAGGAGCTAGGATCAGCTGGAAAGATAAGAAACAATCAATAGTGGCTCAGAAGCTGAACTGAAGTTAAAAGTGCTTTGGATTAAGAATTTACTTGAAGATTTCAAGCTAAAGTATGAAGGGAAAATCATAATGTATTGTGATAATCAATTAGCTATTCAGATATGTTGTACATCATGAGAGAATGAAGCACTTTGAGAAGGAGAAGACAGTTACGTGAGCTGTGAAATAACAAACAATAATTAGTTTTGTCCTTTTTAACAAGTTCTGTTGTAAACTATAACCAACATTTGTATATATATACTTGTTTGTCATAATTAAAGAATAAAAAGACAAAGTATTTGTTAAACTTATCATCTTCTGTTCTTCATGTTTTTCTGGAAAAATACCATTCACGTCCATCCTCTGTTCATCGTTTTTTACACATGGTCTATAACAGGATATGGTTGATGGGATTTTGGATTTCCAAAATTAAGTGATTTGAACTTCTTAGATTTCAAGGCAAATCCAATTTGATCGAAGTAGCTTATCGGTTGCAATTTCAATTCTAATATTGTGATCAACAGAATAAAAACAAAAAAGAAAATCAAATTAATAGAATTAAATATATTTATTTCTTTTTCGAATTCCTTCTTTGTAACTTTTTTAAAATTAATTTGTGAAACAAGTTATTGAAAATTATATTAGTAACTAAGCTTTGTAGATCTAATAATATTTATGCTAATTTATAAAATTATTTATATTAAATAAGTAAATGAAAAAGACTTGAGTTTTTAGAATTAGTTAACAAATTGTATTTGAGTTTAAAAATTAAGAATAAA
>JAOQMP010000209.1:21494946-21510973 GCA_027563575.1 Erythroxylum pedicellare
AGGCTTAGTAAAATTAAAACCTAGCTCAACTCTCCTTTTTCTCTCTATCACTGACACTCTCTCTCCCTTCTTTCTTATTTTTCGTCTTCTCTCTCTTCTCTTCTTCGTCACCAGCATTTTTGTCTTCTAAAACCCAAGCCTACAATTCCTTCTTCCCATTTTGCCCTTCCTCTAATGCTTTAAGACTTTATAACTTAATTGATGTTCCAACAATGCCCCTCATGAAATCTTAACATTCTGACACTTTATTTCCCTTAACCTATAACATAATATCTTACTTACATTAGTATTATAATTAACTCCAACACAATTTAATCTAGCAAAACCCCAAATTAATTTAATCATGCTTATTCATAAAAAGATTTTCTAGGGCCAACATCTGGGATGTTATAACTTTCCCCTTCTATTTATTAATCAAATGCTTAAAAGACTTGTTAGAAATGATTATTGTTGTATTCTAGATCACTTTTCAGGTTATTTTCAGATTCCTATTACACTAGAGGGTCAAGAAAAGATGAACTTCAGATACCCATTTAGTATATTTTCTTATTGAAGCATGATTCGGCTTGTGCCATATGCCGACCACTTTCCAAAGATGTATAGTGAGCATATTTTCTAAATATGTTGAGAAAATCTTACAGGTATTTATAGATGATTTTAGTATATAAGATTCCACTTTTGATAATTGCTTAGAAAATATTGTATCATTTCGAAAAGATGTATCGAAACTAACCTTGTGTTTAATTAGGAAAAATTCTATTTTATGGTTGATCAAGGTATAGTTTTAAAGAATTTTGCGCTTTGAAGGGGTATAGAGGTTGACAAATCAAAGGTTGATCTTATTTTTACTTTGCCTTACCACTTGAATGTATGGGAAGTTTATTCTTTTCTTGGAAATGCAGCTTTTTTACCCTAGATTTGTCAAGGATTACTCAAAGATAAACTCTCATTTATATAAACTATTATAACAAAATGTCCCTTTTAAGTTCGATGTAAGTGTTAAGGAGGAGTTTGACAAGCTTAAGGAGCTCTTCACATCCCCATCAGTAATTCAACCTCGAAAATGGAGCATTCCCTTTGATATTATGTGTAATGCCAGCTATTACACAATGGGGTGATTCTAGGACAAAGAGTGGGAAAGGTTGCACATGTCATCTATCACACTTTGAAAGCTTTGAATTCAGCTCAACTGAATTATTCTACAACAGAAAAAAGATTTTTTATCTATTATATTTTCTTATAGAAAAAAATTGGTCATACTTTTTGAGTGCTAAAGTTATTGTTTATTTTGATCATGCAACTTTGAAGTACTTGCTCACCATAAAACAAGCAAAGGCAAGGTTAATCAGATGGATTCACCTTCTTCAAAAGTTTTATTTAGAAATAGGAGATATGAAGAGGGCAGAAAATATGGTTGTTGATCACCTTAGCCATTTGGTCTAAGAGGAAGATGATGTTCCTGTAAGAGAGACATTTCTAAATGAGCAATTATTTTATGCCAATTTGACACCTCTATGTTATACATATATTTTGAATTTTTGGTTGCTAATAATTTACTTCTAGGTGTGTCAAAGGCTCAAAGAGACAAATTGAAGAGTAAAGCTAAGTACTATGTGTAGGTTGACCACTATCTTTGGAGGCAGTATGAACTAAGTAATAAAAAGGTGTGTTCTTGAGAGTGAGAAACTTTCTATTTTAACCTTCTATCACTCTTACATTTTTGGAGGGCATTTTGGAGTAAAAAGGATTGCCCATAAGGTTTTAAATAGTGGTTTTTTATTGGCCCTCATTGTTTAAGGATGTATACATATTTGGAAGTCTTACAATAAGTGCCAATAGATAGGTAACTTATCCCATATAAATCAAATTCCATAAAACCCCATTCTTTTTTGTGAAATCTTTGATGTTTAGGAAATTAATTTTATGGCACTGTTTCGTCCATCTTTTGGTTTTCATTATATTTCTCTTGCAGTTGATTATGTTTCCAAGTAAGTGGAAGCTAAAGCTACCAAAAATAATGATGCCAAAGTTGTTATAGGTTTTGTCAAGTCTAATATCTTTTCTAGGTTTGGGATGTCGAGAGCCATCATAAGTGATAAGGTAACACATTTTTGCAATAAGGTGATGGAAGCTTTGTTTAAGAAGTGCCATATCATATATAAGGTTTTTATTTCCTACCATCTCTAAACAAGTGGCCAAATTGAGGTGTCCAAATAGGAAAATCAAGTTGATCTTAGATAAAACATTTTAACTTAATAGGAAGGAATGGAGCTTAAGAATGCATTATAGGCCTATATGACAATCTATAAAATACCAATTAGTATGGTCCCAAATAGATTAGTTTTTAGAGAGTTGTTTCATACTCCTATAAAGATGTAGCATAAGGCATATTAGGATATCAAGTGTTGCAACATAAATCTTGATGATGCAAAAGTGCATAAGAAACGGCAATTGCAAGAGCTTGAAAAGATCCAAAATGATTCGTATGAGAATGTGATTATCTATAAGGAAAAGACTAAAGCTTTATATGATAAGACGATCTTAAGGAAAAGTTGTATTATTGGTTCAAAAGTGCTTTTTTATCTTTCTAAACTTAAACTATTTCCAAGTAAGTTGTGTTCTTGTTGGGTTGGTCCTTTTATGGTTTCTAAAGTTTTCCATATGCTGTAATAAGGATATAGAGTGTGAAAACTAGAAATACATATAGGGTGAATGGTCATTGCCACAAGCCTTATTATGAACGATTTCATGTGGAGAATATGGAAGCGATGGTTCTTGAAGACCCATATAATTTCATGTGATGAAGAAATCATGAATTCGAGGTAACGACAGTAAACAAATGCATTACTTAGGACGCAACCCAAAGGGAGTTTGTTCCTTTTCTTTTACATTTTCATAATTTTGTTTCTTTAATGTCCTATCTCTAACATTTAATGTTACATCGGGGGTCATATAAGTTTTAAGTGTGGGGGAGGGGAATTTGATTCTTATGTGTGTTTTTAAGTTCTTTACACATGTTTTATAAAAATAAAAATAAAAAATAAGATTCTCCCCTTTTCTATTGTTTCTAGGACTATACAATTATAATTAGAGAGTTAAATTAATAAAAAAAATCCATAAAGCGTTGGCCATTTATTTTTACTCTTATGGTTGGTCAATTTACATTTCTTTTAGAAGAGTAGTGACTAGTGGGTGGACATAAGCCAATGAAATTTTGATCCTCCTAGACTAACACATTAATATCAGTCTCTTTTTTTGTTCATATGTGAACTTCATAATATGTACATCCTGAATTTTCCTTGATTTTCTATTCGAGACTACAGTTTTATCACATGTGTTAACATAGGAATGATATATGCATTCTTTGTTTTACAAGTTACATTATATGAATAGCCTACCTAATGGTATGATTTATCCTATTGTTAAGCCCCTTGAGCTTTATTAGCCTTTTTTTAATGTTAACCACATTATAAGCCTTTAATTTAACAAAATGTCTTACTCAAGCCTTAAAGCTAGTGAAGCATTTGTGACTATTGATGTTTTTGGATACCTTGATGTTTTTGGATACCCAAGAAAATAAGTTTAGGGGTGTTTATATATGTGGGTTGGTTATAGTTAATGGAATGTGATTGTTATTTCCTATTAATGAATCATGTTATTGTTATAGCTTCTTTGTATTCTTGTCTTTGTTTTGTTTTTAATTAAAAAGAATACAAGAAAAGAAGGTATCATGGAGGAAAAATCATGTGTTATGTAAGTAATGCCCATTAATATTTTCTCCCAAATTTAAAAGGAATGAGTGACTTGATTGTAATGTAAATAAGAGAAAAGTTATTGTGAAAGGTCACTATTTATGGTTATATTGAATTGTTCATCATTATTCTTATGGATGATTTATTCTAGTTCCTTATGCTCATATGGATTGTCATTTGAAGGTGTGAATATAAGCTATGGAATAAAGCTTTTGCATTCATAATAAATGATGGTACCCAGGCTTAAATGGATGTTAATTTTTGCATTTTATACTCTATTGAGTGTCTTTTTTGCTCTACTAGTTTTGATGGCTTTTGAATTATATGACCCAAGTATTTCTGACATTAATCTTTGGCCTTATTACAACCTTAAAAGGTTCTTTAATTCATGAATGTATGTGAATCTTTAGTAGTAGAGAACTGAAAAGATATGCAAAGTCACAGATTGTCTTGATCATGAAAGATGCTTGAGTGTTCCTATAGATTGATCTTATTTTTAAACATAACATGTCAAAGTTTATCCTTAGATTGCTCAATTTTTGAAGGGAATAGTTGTTGATTGATCATAAGAGATTTGAAATATGACTGTCTATTCTTATAAAAATGGTTAAAGAGGAAGTGTTTTGATTTTGATTTTGATTTTGATCTTTAATTTCCCTCAGGATAACCAAAAGCTAAATGTTAGGAATCTTGATAAGTGCTTGATTGGTTTGTTTTTTATTCCTTAATGCTTAGTGATAAATGTTATGTTGAGCCTATGATACTTTTTATTTGTTATTTATTCCTTAATGCTTAGTGATTAATGTTATGTTGAGCCTACGATACTTTTTTTTAATTTTGATTTAGGTACAAGTTGGAAGAAAATGAACAAAAATAAGAAAAACTCAGGTCCCTGGTATATTTCTGTTAATGTTTGGTTTTATTTGCCTTTGTGAAGCAAAAAAAGAGAAGAGTTAGAGTGAAAATAGGATAAAGAATGGAATAATTGGAGTCACTATGACTTACATGCCTGTGTATAAGACTTGCACAGTCATGTATGGGACCGTGTAGGTTACTAAAAAGGTGCACAAACTAAAAGACGTTGTTTCAACCATGTCTATGACCTATATGGCCATGTAAGTGAGTTACACAACCATGAATCCAACTATGAACATATAACTTCATGACTTTTAAAAAATTAACATGCACAATCACTTACATACCTATATAAATGATCATGTATAATCACACAACCTTAATTTTGTAATATAAAAGGGCAATTAAGAGGCTAATCAAGTTATATAGAAAACATATAGATTAGAGATACCAAAGGGTGCAAATTCCTTACCTCTTAAAGAGCCATAAGTAGCTCATCTTCTTCTCTCTAGTTTAAAGGAGATATTGAGGCTAGTTAACATGTTTAGGCATTAATCAATCTTGGTGACATTGTTCTTAACTTTCTTTTAGAATTGATTATGTTATTCTGTGTGTAAGGTTTATGATTTATATATGAATGATTTGGATAGGGTCTGTTAGATCATTCATTTATGGATTTATTGCCAGATTCATGATTACAATCCATATTTGTTGTTAATCTAATTCATGCATAGGAAACTAATGGTCATCCATCATTAGGGATAATATAACATAAGTTAAATGATCCAAGCTTGTATGATTATTGCATAGATTAACCTATTTTCCTAATTTGTAAAGCGACTGTCACACTAAATCTAGAGAACTTGATTGAGGTTCTTTGATATCTAGACGTAGTTAAAAAGCTTATTTTAATTAGATACAATCTAAGGAAAATTGAGATTAACGGAGATTATTGTTAAACTATAGTTAATAGTTTCAAAGAGAGGTGTAAGAAGAATATTGCAAATGTGAAGGTTAAGATGGAACTAAGAACTAAACCTATTGATTAATCCTCGCAATTTTGTATTGTTTGATTCAATTTGTCTTCTATAGTTTACTTTTGTTTTAGTACATCAATTGAGTTCATCAAACTCCCCTTAATCCTATTACACTAATTTGTTCATTACAAAAGCTATTCAAACACTCTCTATATGTGCAATCTTTTCTTATTATTACCACAAATTTAGTTGTGCATATTTATATTATATTTTTTTCGTGTTCATCACACATTAAAGCAACCTATCAAATTATCTTAGATTCAATTCAGTTTAATAAAAATTGATAAAGACACCGCTAATCCACCTCAGATAGATTAATATTAATTAACCCTAAAATACTACTTTTCTTCATGAAGAACAAAAAAGGAAGAAGCTTTATTTATTTATCTTTTTATGATGTAAAAGAATGACTAAAAACAAAACTACCCATCAATTGAAATAATCCAAACCCCAAAACAAAGAGAATGAAAACCTTAAAAATAGATTATTGAAGAAAATACCACAAAAGAAGCATCACTCTTTTCTACGGATAGGCATGAAAGAGATGAGAGCTCAATCTCAAATGGGAAGAGATCTGTTATGCCGCCTTTAAATCATCTGGTCCAGGTACTCTGACCCTAACCTGTGCCACTTACTAAATTCCAACTCTAATTTTTTGTGCTTAAGAATGATGTCTTTTCTTTTCACTCATTTTTATTGTATTTGTTGTAAATGGCACAACAGATCTCATCTCATCTTAAATAAGCTACGTATGGTAATTTTTATTCATATAAAATAATATTATTTTATTACATTAATAAAATGACATTATTTTGTATTATAAAAAGTTTAGATTTTAAAGTATGCTCCAAGTGCACTTAATCTAAAACTTATTCAACTCAAACCAACCACGATGATTTTAGATTAAACGGATTGGAATATATTGACCATGTCTAATGTGATGTTTTTTTATCTATAAAATTAAATATTAAAATGTTTGTTGATATGTGGTCTCTCACAATTAAATTAATAAAGTTAGAGAGAAAATACGATATAAACGAGTGAAAAAAAATTCCTTGGAGGTCGTTCGACCAGACGCCGCCACTTGCGTTGGTGCTTGTCTAAACAAATCATAAAGATGGTCCAACAACCTGTTAATAATACTCATGAACCAAAATTCCAATTGAGTGCAGGCGAGCTATGCTCTCGTTGAGAGTCGAACTCAAGACCTCCCGCTTACTAAACGGGTGCTCTAACCAACTGAGCTACGAGAGCCAGATGAAATTGAATTAATTACAACGTATACAATTTTGAAAGTTCTGTTTCCGTAAAATTCTTTGGATTAGCAGTTGGTCAGTTATTACAAGCCCTAAGAGTCAATAATCTAGTACGCGGTCAGCAGTGTAAAGAGTGTTAGATCTTCGACCCCTCGTGCGTGTGTCTATGTATATGTTCAACCATTTGGGTTGTTACTCTCCCCAAAATCTAACAAAAAACAAAGCCCAAGAGACTCTTTTCTTATCTGTCGTCTCTTCCACTCTGTTAAGTCTCTCAATTCAATTCCCTTACTACCCTAATCTTCCGTCTTCATAGTTTTTTTTTATCCAATCCCTATTCATTCTCAGCTGTTAGGCCCCCTTGTCCAGATTCATCAATTTCCTCCAATTTTCAAGGATTTTGTGCACAACTTTTGATAAAGAATGGCTTCTGATTCATGGGGTTCTCGTTTCTCCACTTCTTCAAGGCGGCACCACCTTTCTCGATCAGGTTAATGTCAAAGTTTCTCCATTTATCGTAAAGAACCCACCCTTTGGTTTTATGCGTGTATCTCCTTTTCTGAGTTTTTGTTGATTTCTCTTTTTCGGGATTGTAATTTTTGTGGGTTGACGCGTTTTAGATCTGTATGATGAGGCCGACGTGGAAGAGGATTTGAGATCGGAGGTTTTGTGCCCGTTTTGTGCTGAGGATTTTGATGTTGTTGGACTTTGTTGCCATATCGATGAGGAGCACCCTGTTGAAGTCAAGAATGGGGTTTGAATTCTCATTTCCCTTTTATTTTATTTGTCTGTTTGAGGCTCTGTTATGATAATTTATTTCTTCTTCATTTCATTAATTCTTCTGCGAATTTTGTCTTTTGGACTGTCTAGTTAGTACGCTTGAAATTTCGGGTACCAAAGTGATGTAATTTATTACTTTAGTTTGATTCAGAGATGAGCATCTGGCTTGTGCTTAAGTGGTCCGTCAGGGTTTTGGACGGAATTTAGAAGTTGTAGGAGCAGGGTTTATAGACATGGATTCCTTCTTTGTGAGAATATATTGGCTTCCTGATTAAGGTTATTTTACTTTCTAATAATGGATCGCTGAGACCTTTGCTCTGATTCTTATTCTGATCTCTGATTTTGTAACTGGTACTAGTACGAGGCTGCCGTTGTAGGATGTTCTTACTGACTGTTGTTGTTTGAATGGTCTGTTTTAGGTCTGCCCGGTTTGTGTCAAGAGGGTGGGAATGGATATCATTGGCCACATTACCATGCAACATGGCAACTTTGTTAAGATATCCCTTAATCTGATCTTGTGAATTATAATGTTTATATATTCCTGGATGTTGTCTGATATGCACTTGTAGTTCAATTTTCCCAGAAATTTTATGAGATTTGATTTAACTCCTGCGATTATCCTGATTCCCACTCTCTTAATTTGTCAGTTAGAGTTCTGCAGTTAAATTGTACCTTTGAGCATCATATAGCTTTTCCTTTCTCATTTGATTTGCTGTTTCATCTTGATTACTTTGGAGTGCCCATGTTATTCCTTGATTCCAAATTACGTGCAGCGGAAAAGAAGATTACGCAGGGGATCTAACTCTCCCTTTTCTTTATTGAGAAGGGAGCTACGAGAAGGGAGCTTGCAATCCCTGCTTGGTGGATCTTATTATTTTGTTTCTTCCTCTAATACAGAGCCTGATCCATTGTTGTCATCATTTATATTTAATCCACCTGCTCCTGAGGAATCTTTCGACACACAGTCTATTCCAACTGTTGATGCAAGCTCAACCAAGAGTAGCAAGAATGAGGAGTATCAAGAAAGGTACGGGTGATTTAATTTATTGCCCTCTTAAATATCTTGACTTGTTTGATATAAGAAGAATGAAGTTTATACTATCATGGTCCAGTAGGTTAAGCTTGTCCGAATTAAAGTGTTTTTTTTTTTTTTAATTTTTGGCAATGGATTTAATTTCAGGGGCATTTCTTGTTTCCTTGTTCTTTTTCTCTTTTGAACACTTTCTATACTTTTGCAAATTTATTGAAGGCAAAATAACACAGGATCAGACTTCATTGTTGTAAATCTATTTACTTTTGCGCATATCTTTTGAAATTCCAATACCCAATTATCAGGAAAGCAAGCGCCAATAGACTGTAGAAAAACAAAATTCATTTTAGCTCTGCAGGTCCCCTGGGAAAGGTCTTGCATTCAAATTTTTGTTCTGGGCCTTCTGCTCATCTGAAATGAAGTGAGAATAAAGGAGATTGCCATATTAACTATCATAATTACGATATTAGAAACCAGTGGCATCTGCAATGAACTGAACTCAGATCATTTGTTTGGAAAAGAACAAGTATCGCTTTGCAAAGCATGAAATAAAAGAGCTGGACTAACATCTGCGTTACCTCTCAAATTGTTTTGCACTGCGTCTATTTTCTATCGTCGTGCTGATTTACTTTCTTTAATATTTGACAGGAATGGGCAACCATCAGATATATCTAACAAAGATCAAAGACAAAACTCGGAAAGGTCAGAGTTTGTCCAGGAATTGTTGCTATCCACAATTTTTGAAGGCATGTTATGAGCTGGATAGGGAGTTGATGATGCGAGAGATACCGGTGATATCATGTAGACGACGTATACGTCCAACCAAGAGGGGGAAGTACTTATGTGAGATATTAAGAGGGCAAGCTTCAATTCATACGTGGGCAATAATAGATAGGTGCTAAACTATTGTAGACTAATGATGTATTCCAGTTTGTGTATAATGGAAAAAGACGAAATAACTTCACGCACTTTCATGCTTTACATTACGCACTTGGCCATGCCTTAGTGTGCGAAATCAATGTATTCTGCTCGAATGCAAGTAAAACCCCGTGGGAGAGATTGTCTTAGACTGTTCGTGGGAGAGATTGTCTTGGACTCTGTTTTATGAACATGTCGTATACCTATATTTTTATGCTTTCACCTGCAAGTGGACATTACATGTAAATGGGGTTGTTCCTGGGAGTTTGAGGATTTGGAAAGCTAGATAGACTTGTTACTCATACTGAGGCAAATCCAGGACGCTAGTCATGAGTTAAAAGGCCAGACAAACTAAGGATCCAAAACAACTAAAAACATACGCCGATGTCACGAACATCTTATTCACTTGCCCTGGCTCTTCTTGTTAGACCTCATGTACGATAACAAATTTTGATTTGGCCCATATAGGATAGCACAAAATTGAGTAGGGTATGTCCGTCTAAAGAACCAGACAACGAAGTTCAAGCACAACAATAATTTGTTAGTACAAAATGAGCATTCAGTGATAAAGGGTCAGTATATACAAATGTGCATAATTTCCAACTCATCATTAGCATCAACATCAACGTCTAACAGCCTTATCGAAAAGGGTGCACCAAACAGGATAATCATAGACAGCCAAAAGGGCACTAGAAAAGCATCGAAAGCATGAAATTGCTCTAATAAAACCCAAAAATTGGCCCTCACTTGAACCCTTATTTAAGGAGAAATGGTTTTATAGCCAAATATAACTTTAGGTTGACAATCCTAAAGACTATTTTCACATTTATCTCAAAACAAGGGAGGACATTTGACATGAGCCATCAACTAGGTTCATCTTTCAGGGTCGAGTTTCTGATTCTTTCAATCATTCTAAGTCTTGGATATACAGAACACTGTCACCTCCTGCTGGAATTATGCGTAATAAAAAACCCATAATCAGGAAGATTGACCTGTAAAAGCTTAAGCCAGTTATCAGCTTCTCGCAATAGTAAACCAGCCTTTTGACATTCATATGCTCCATTAGAATTCCAAAATGGTACTTTGAACTTGTAGGAAGCAAGCCCAAAAGTGGGTAAAGGTAGTTTAATATCAGAATGAACATCTCTAGCACCGGATCCACGACCACGCATCCCATCTATGTTTTGACCTGTTCCAAACCAAAATGTGGTATCAAATTAGACCACATACAGAGGGCTGCCATAAATATATAAGCAGACAACAGACCTACATGCACATACATGAATTCACATACATACAGTCACATACATGAGAGAGGGACAGAAAGACAGTACTTTGGGAAGGTGCTGAGAGGGAATGAAAGGTCAGAAAGCAGGCATCAAGATTCTGTAATGTTGTACCCATGGGTATCCGATAGATTGGATACCAAGCCACAGAGATCCAACTTGAAGGTGACAAATCACAACTTCTATATGTCCTCAGTCCTGGAAATTGCAATGTCAGAAACGAAATCTGTGAAAATCAATATTGCCAAAGTTAGTAACCAAAAATGATAGATTGACATCTGAATGTATATACTGCTAAAAGCTTTGATGAACTCGCCTTATCAGTTAAAGGTTCTCGCACAAATGGTGGATCGTATTCCATATATTCGAAAACAAGTTGATCTGGAGGGTTGGAAATTTCATATTCATCACTAGATGAACCCTTCAAATGCTTACTTCTAAGAGGCACCCCACTCAAACTCTGAAATTTTACATCTGCATTGTTCTGTTGGCCCCATGATTCCTGAACACAATTCTTTGTCTCTCTATAAGTTCCACTTTCAGTGCTACCATCACTACTAGTCTCCTGAGATGAATCATTATCACTCTCCTCACCACGTCTCCTGTAAGAAGATGAAAGTAAAAATTAATGTTGGAAAAAAGAATTACTAATCAACAAATTATTGAAAACTCAATATGCTGAGATGATTAAGCAATAACTATTCATCTGAATACACAACACACACATCAAGCCACTCAAAATTTATAGATCATTCTTGGAGCAACAAAAATTGTCATATGGCACAACCAGAAGCGGCAGAATGCCAAATCAATGAAAAGGAATTCTGCATTACAGTAGTTTTTGGAGAAGAGTTCAAAAATTTTTTTGGGCCACCATTTAAGCATATAATGCTTTGGACCATTGTGATGCATTCCATCATATTTTCACCCAATCACCTCTAACATGCTTAGATTCTTCAAACTGGCCCTTCACTTAGATGCCTTTTGTGATTTAATTATTCATCCATTTGTGTTAGCAAACCCTTCAAAAGAAGCTAATCACTCTGATATCTCACTCACATCAAAGCGAAAATCGAATAAGATATCACAATTCTTTCATTGGATCCAGCCCTGCATTAAGAGTGGGTCTTTATAGACCTTTTCTTGACGTTCCTTTACTACTTTTATATACTTATCCAATATATACAATCACAAAGAATGAGTCATAAAAACAGAAAGTAAGCTAATGATATGATATGAAGAATCATGGCTAAAATATGATATAAAATTTTCCTGCACATTTTCATACAAGGAAATTAGTACTGAGCAAAAATTTGATTATTTAAAGTTCACGGAGCACTTTGGTGCCAACTGGGCATTATAATCATCAAATTTCTAGGATAGAGGGCATTCTATAATGATAGGCTCACATTTCATGCCATTCAACACTTTAATCTAGGGAAGATTACCAGCTATTAAACTGTATCAAGTTATAAACAACCTACCACAAGTCCAAGTTGGAAATCCTCATACTGAACATCATGTTTTCTACAGTATTGCTACAAGAACTATATTGCTTTCTGAGTTTGCAAGCAAAGTAGATAAACTCTACCGACTTAACTGATTCATCACTGCTACAAACATGACAAAGAACAGTGTTAAGAAATGGAGCTAAGAACAAAACCAACAATGAAAACAGCCTTGGTCATATAATATTAAGATGGAATAAAAACTATGGGTATTTAAAAGCTAAAGTAAGGTTATAGGAAGTAATGCTAAAATAAGGTTATAGGAACTGGTCTTCGGTGTGTTTAAAGTTTATAGTAATTTTCTAACAGAATGATGCCATCCACACATATATAGAAAAGCTATTCACCACGTGGCACACGCTTCATCCTACTTAAGAAAGATATTATTTCTACAACTGTGAATATTGAAACAATTATACATTAACAAACAATAAAGACACATGGCTCCAGTGCATGAAAAGGAAAATACAGCACATGCTTATCATTGCATAACAAGCTACATCATCAAGATCGTTCCATATTAACAGACATAACCAGAATAAATGAGGAAGTGCAGTAATTCAATAAGGTAAATAGGAGAAAATAAAAACAGCCAACCTTGACCACGGGGATGGTCTCGAAGGGTCCACATACAATTGAATGCCAGACAAGGAGGGACAATAGTACTGCATAACAGTCTCATTCTCATCCAATAAAAGGGGAACTCCAGCTCCATATGCACTCCACTCCCTAAATGATTCCCATAGATCATCAAGCACAAAATACGGCTGATACTCTGGTTCATGAGTTCTCCATCCCCTTACGCTGGTCTATTAACCCACACATGCAACCATATAAGACCGCATTTATTATTATAAACATCAAAATGTAACTATTTCAGATTAAACCTTAAATAACCGCATCCAATGGCAGAGATTTTGGTAACCTTAACAACTTCTGTAGTTAATTACCAAAATTGGCAGAAAATGAAATTTCAAACCCTAATTATCTTATTAACAGATATTAAAACAAAGATGGAATCTTCAAGTCACAAAGTCCAAAAACCATATAAGAACGAACACAAATACATTCAAACTTTCATCATAAATGTTACACATACCCAAAGATTAAACAATCAAAGATCGAAACTTCAGTAAAATCCGAAACCCATATAAGAAAAACACCAAAACATTCAAACTCATAAAGTACACAAAAACCAACGATTAATCAGAGATTCATACTGCAGGAACCCAAAACCCACGTAAGGAAAACACCAAAAGATTTCAAATTTCATCATAAAGTACAAACCCAAAAGTTAAACAATAAAAGAATCAGACTCCTATTTCTTATTCGTAATCAACAATCGATTATCATTACCTTAGGCAACAACTGGGCAGGAACCACAGGGGTAGTGTGCTCCAAGAAACGATCCAAATTCGTCAGGTTATCCTCACCCACGGGTCGACCCGAAACCGAACAGTTGGAGGACAACGACGACTGTGAGCCGCATTGATCAGAATCCGACCTCTTACCCATCTCTGACCCAGAATTCTTTGCAACCGCCGGCTTATGCTGTTTCTTTTCTTGTTGCTGTTGTTGTTGCTGTTTACGCATCGCGGGAGACACGTAAAACCGGTTCTCACCACGATTTTTTGTCATCGGAACCCCACCCGATCCTGACATTGTACGGAAACAACACCCACCCAAGCACAGAGAAACTGAGCGTAAGTTAGAGATAGAGAAAGGGAGAGAGAGAGAGAGGGAGAGAGAAGAGAGGTTTTAGTGTTGAAGCGAGTGCACGAATGCAAGGGGAAGGTGGGTTTTAGTGATTTTACGAGATTGAGCGCATATTCACTGCAAATAAACAAAACATAGAAAGATATATATATATATGTATAAAGAAAACAGTTTCTGTCGTGGATTTGAGAGTTTGCGATGTGTCGTAGCTTCCTTAAGAGAGACGAGACGAGACGAGACGATATATTATGTCTGTTGTTGTTGTTGCTGCTAACTACAACGTGTAAGAGATTAAGACAGAGACGACAAAAGAGACGAGAAGACTCGAGAAAGTTTTGTTCCTAGGAGTGCTTGTCCCCATTTCATGATTTATCTTTAAACCTTCAGATATATTAAAAACAGACTTTATGTTTCTTTTTCTCGGCAGAATTTGTTTTTCTTTCCATCTTAAAAGGGATATTCTTAGGGATTATGCCTTGGGTTGGGTCCATTGCTTGTACTTCATCTTCGTGTGCTTTTGTCTTTGCGGTTTTCCTGCCATTGACTCTTATCCTTTAGCTGCTCTCCCAAATAACTTGCTACTGAAATTCAAAGCCAACTTACTTATTAAAATCATTCCTCCCATTATAATTTCTTTTTGAATACAATTGTTTCCTTAGACCCTTCCTGCTATAAATAATGATGAACGGTAGCATGATTATTCCCTTCTAAGTCCTAATCTTTTCAAAAGACAAGTTTAACAATTAATGCATTGGTACGAAGGCACTGCTGATGCCTAAGACGTTATAAAAAAGGGTTACGAGATTCCTCAACATATAGCTACTTCGACGCAAGCACATAAGAAGAAGGATCAAAAGATTGTCTCTTATTCACCGAGCATTGGATGAGGTCCCTTTGAAGAAGGTGTGTTGTCCTATTACAAGGAAGCAATTATGAAACACGCTTCAAGTAGCCTTTAAAAGAAAGGGGAAGCCAAATGATGTTCGTCTCTAGAATCTACAAGGAGAATCTGAAGTCATTCATATATAAAATTACTTTAAAGAGTCACGATCATTTTTAATTAAATGAGAAGGCTTGATGAAGAAGTTACAAATTAAAAGTAATTAAAAAAGTGTTCCCATCAACCATGTATCTCAATATGGAAACTTGAATTTATTTTAGTGAATAGCACTTGCATTTCCCTCTAAAACTGTTAAAAGAACATTCCCCACCAGGAAGGTAATACCACCTTTGGTGCAAATTTTTCATAGTACCTCTATTAGAGATCACAGATAGGAATCCTCGAGGGTGATGTAAAACTTGATCATGGAAGAAGTTAGGAATTATATATATATATATATATTTTTAAAGTTAGGAATTATATATTAGTGTAAGGAGTTTAGGCAATGAAAAAAAATTCTTTATTGAAACTTTTCATGTCCACGTTGATGTAATCCACACAATCTTATTAATAGTGTACCCTAAACAGAGGAATGTCCTTGTTTATATAGGTTGGTTGTAGTTTAATGAAATTATTATTTAAAAACATTTTTTATCTTCTATATATTTAAATGTATATGACAAGGTTCGCATAATAAATATATATTGTAAATAAAATTATGATGAGATCATAATTATAAAATTTGTGTTGCGTTAATTTAAGGGGTGTTTGGTTAAGGGGGATTGGGAATGAATCTGGGTATGGAATAAAAAAATATTGGTTGGTTATTTATTATGATTGAATAAATTTTTTTATATCCCACTTTTTAGTATTACTCTATAGCTCTCACATCTGAGAGGAATGACTTTCATTTCTTAATTAACAGGTAAGTGTCACGTGTGTGACAATTTCTGTTAAACTAGTGACAATAAGTATCACGGACATGACACTTATATTTTTTAATTTTTAA
>JAOQMP010000209.1:21554669-21568070 GCA_027563575.1 Erythroxylum pedicellare
TCTTAGTTGCACACTTAGAAATCAATCAATTTAATTGGAAAAAGTAACTCGGAAGACACTCAATGCTCATTAACAAAACAAACTTTATTGAGACATCTCACACATAATAGATGATAACATGGTTTCCTCAACCAAGAAAAGAAATTTAGCTACTCATAATGAAAGTAAAAATAGAAGAAATAACAAAACATATAGTCTCCATCCCTGGCCTTTCTAGAATGTCTGAAAATACTTAAAAAAATAAGGAAGAAATGTAAATCTAAACTAATGAAAAATCTACAGAAATTGTAAAACTATTCTAAGATAAAAGCTGACGTGAATAGTAACTTTCTTCTCCTTTTATACTTTTCTGATCCCTCTTCTCTTCTCTCTTTCGTGATCTTCAGCAGATAGTCCTTGCCCAACTTGAAGATGTTGATCTCTATTGATAAGATAGCAATATAATCTTCAAAGATTATGAAAATCTCATATTTGAATTTGAAAACAGATCTGCAGATAATTTCCATCCTTACACGTGCCCACGCTTAGTCACTGAATTTTGTTGTCAATCTGGAATTTCCAAATTTTCTTTGTTTCTTTTGAATCTTTTGACTAAATTCCATCTCTAAAGTGTTGAAAATCACCTGAAAACAATTAAGAGGCAATTCCATTAATTTTGGATTATAATTTCCACACATTAAAGAGAATTAAATAGAAAATAAGTGTAAAATGACAACTTAACACTCTAAAACTTCTCCAACTTAGCACTAACTAAGAATAGCAAAACTTGTCTGGTTCAACTAAATCTAGCCTAACATGAGTTAAAGTCAATGTGTCTAACCTAAGTTAACTAAGCTTCAGGTTAGACATTAGGTTGGATTTAGGCTTTTAAAAAAAATTTCCAAGCAACCTAGCCCATTGATAACTGTAAATTGCATCGTATTTTAGGGCATAGTTTGATATGAGTTTAGCCATTAATTCAATCTTTTAGTATGTGTTTAGGTTCAAATTCTGTTAGTTTGTTAATTATTAGTGTTTTAAGTATTTTAAGGTTTAGTACAAGCTTTTGAGCTTAAATATTATATTTTTAAGGTACCTTGATGGGTTTGCTAGTGTTTCAAGGTCAACATCAAGGAACGGAGAAGTTTCAGAGACATTCGGGCTGAAACAACGGCCCATGATCGTGGCTTATCAGGCCACAATCGTGACAGAAGCTCCAGGTTTGGCCTACGATCGTGGCCCACATGCCACGATCATGACAGTAACAGGCCACGATTGTGATAAAAGGCTCAGATGTGAGCCATGATCGTGGCCTGCGTCAGGCAAATCCACAGACACTCATGAACTTCATGTTTTGAAGGATTTTTTTAGACCTTTTGGACCCCAAAAAAACCTTAAGGTTACCCAAAAAATATAAAAGTATAAAAAGAACATAAAGCGGTAGAGAAAAGGGAGCTTTCGTGTAACCACTTTTGGAAACCCTAAAGGTAGAATATCGAGAGAGAGAAAGAAGAAGAAGGAAGAGGAAGACAAAGCTGACTTGACATGCTTCTCGGATTAGGACATTTTTTGACGTCACTGCCTCTCATAATCTATTCCAAATTTTATTTCCTTTTCGTTTCAAATTTGCTTATATATAGAACTGAGATGGATAGTATGATGATAGGATTTGGAATATTGATGATATTCTAACTTTTCTTTGGGATTTTATTTTGATTTAATCATAATTAAGTTGATTGTGTTATTTGGATGACTGTCGTCATTTGATTGCATTCTTACATAAAAATTGAGAGGGTAAACTAAATGAAAAATGATTAAATCGGATTAATGAGAATTAGGCGATTTAATAGAAACTGTGACAAATCATATTGGTAGTTGTGCGGAGAGAGATCCCGTGTGATATTCCAATAGTTTATTAGAGTGCTTCAGATCAATTAGGGTATATAAATTAAGGTTTAATGGTTATAACTTGAGAGCGAGTAATCAACCCTTAAGACAGTCTAGAACCAACACTCTATTGACACATAATCGACTAGGTTAGCATTAATGATAAGTAAAATCCCCTTCCTTATAAATTGGTAAATTCCTTAGGTTAATTTCTATTGTGATTGCATATTGCTCAATTCTTAATTCCTTCGTGTTTAATTTATGATTTAAGTGATTGAATTCAATTCTCGTGATTACTTTTCATTGCATTGTTTATTTTGAGTTTCATATATTGTTGGCCTTAGATTTTAGGATTAGATTAGTTTCCCTCCTCATGGGATCGGCACCTTTTATATTACAATTATGACCTATGCACTTGCAGTATTTGAGGGCTTATAAATTTTAAAGCTCAAACGATACGATCACCCAACTTAAGCGTAAAATTTTTAAGTAAATGACATTGTTTCAATTTTTAAAAATTAAAAAATTAATTAAGACTGGTCTAGGCTTGATCAAACCTAATTAGGATTTGGTCAAAATCGGCTCGAGCTCAAATACAAAATTTTAAGCTAAAAAGGTTTGGGTAGGCGTAAGCTTGGCTCGACCCATTGCCAAGCCTAGCTCTAACATACCTAAATTCATTCCTTCTTCATTAGAGAGCTAAAATAAGGTTTGTAAATAAAATATAAGCCACATTAAGAACTAAATTCTATAGAAATAATCTAAACACAAGCCAAATAATGTTAAAATCATGCTAAAAGTATAATATAATTAGCATTTATCAAATTCTATTACACTTGTGTAATTTCTTATCCTCAATCAAACTAATCTCATTACTCTTATCTTACATAGGTGGAACTTCATGAAAGAATTAACAAATTAATCGTATTACTCAAGATTTCTTATTATTTATTTAATTGTAAAGTTTATCAATTTACTAGGGAGTTAGGTACTCATAACAGTTCATAAAATAATTTAATTCAATCTTTAACTCGATCTACAAAACTCTGCTTAATGCATAAACATAAACATATATGAGAAATACTTTCTAACTTTAAATTATTTTGACAATCCTTATTAAATTAAAAACAAAGCACTAATTTTAATACGAGCACTTAGAAGCTTGTTTGAAAAGTTACCTAACCTTTTAATGTGAAAGTATACAATTTGTCATGAACATTCTCAATTAATCAATTAGGTAACCATTTTAAATGGCAACTAGAACTGCTTTTTAACTTCAACCTTTTTAGTTAGTCTAAAATCAAATGAGTGAATTTATTTAATTCTCACTTGTTCTCACACATTTTGTTCCTTTTTTGGATGAGATACTAAAAGATATTAAAAAGAGTTCACTTCTAACTCAATTTCATGTTCGAATTATATGGCAAGTATCACAATGTAAATCAAATATCCATTTTTTAAATTAATGAAGCAAATTAAAATTAACTTAATCATCAATGCCTATGACTATGTGCCTAAAAAAACAAATCATAATAACAAAAAAATTAGTAATGAATTATCTAGATCAATATTCTTAAAAAATCCATAATTTTTCGTATTAAGCTAATTTTAACAAAATTGATAAGCACAATAGTTAACTCTCCCCCACACTTAAGTTTTTCATTGTCTTTAATATACACATCAAGTAAGAACATCAAAAATAAAGAAAATAATTGAAAAGAGGTAAGGAAAATTGATACTCTCCTAATAATAAAAGAACATATGCCTTGTTCAATTCTATCAATATATCTAAGGACTGGAGAAATCTGATCTTTAGTTTGAAACAATGTTGCTTATATGCCTACTGAACTCCACTAAGTCTTGATTAAATCTTGATAAGACTTCTTTCTTTTCTCTAAAGGTGCTTCCTTCTTAATGTGTTCTTGACTACTTTGGTAGTCCTTTTATCCTTATCTTTTGCTTTGGTCTCCTAAATAGATCTCCTTACTTCTATCATGTCTCTCTCTTTTTTATCTTAAAAAAATCCTAAAATTTTGACCAACATAGGTCTAATACAAGAATATGTTAGTCCTTGTATTACTTAATAATTTTCTCTAATTTTTTTGTAACAATCACCCTCAATAACATAGTTTTATGTTGTAATCATATTAGATTAGCAGCTCCTTTGTCACACATCCAAGAGTTCATTTGCTAAACAATGGTTTGAAGTTTATGAATACTAGTCCATAATTGGGCTGTGTTGTAGAATATGGGTCCTTATTTAACTCATGTTCTTTATATGGGAAATTGTCCTAATAACTATAATGCAATAGGATAGAACAAAAAGGAATATGTAATTATGTATGGATTGTATTCCTTCATATGCCAAGTTTTCAAGGAGTTAAATACACTAATAGGCTATACTAGGTTGAATACATACCAGTATTTAGGTCGTATTAGTGAATATAGGATCATGTTCAACTCACATTCATCTAAAATTACCATAAAACTTCTCCAACTTAGCTTCGATTTGTTTGAATTCATTCTTTCTTCATTGTGGAGTTAAAATGAGGCCTTAAAAACAATATACAAGGCATATTAAGTATCAAATCCTATAGAAATCATCTAAACACAAGGCATTAACAACAAAACCTAGTAGAAATTCTGTTGACAAGGGTGGTCTGGGGAGGTCTAGTAGTACACAACCTTACCCCTAACTAGTAGGGAGGCTATTTCCATATTTAAACACAAGGTAAATGCTCCTAAAATCATGTTTAAAATATAATTTCATTAGCATTTATCAATATACAAGAATCAGAAGACTATAAAGGATATGAAGCACAACCACAAACCTCCTGTAACATCCTATTACCCATGTTAAGGCTAGAATTGTGATTTATGAGAAAGTACTGAGAAATTAGGAAATGCACATCATGCTTTAGTTAAATATAACATGCACATTTTTTTACATGAATATGATTGTACATGCATTCATTGACATTTTGCAGGTTTAATTGATTTATAAATGCAATTAAAATGTGAATTGTGAGTTATTTGTGTTAAAAAATTTATTTGGAGACCATTAGTGTTATTTTGGAATTTTCGATAAAATTTGAGGTACATTTGGACTACTGATTAAGTGACAAATGGATCAATTATTGTGTGACAAGTGGACCAATAATTAGAAGACATATGGATTGATTAATTGGTGATATACGGCAGCCTCCAGAGTGGATTAGTGGCAGCATCTTGATTAGGAAAATGTAAGGCATGCCTTAGGACAAATGTTGCGCTGTAAAGTTGACACCTAGCATGTTGATGGAGCAAATTCCAACAGCAAAGTTTATGATGTTTCTCTCACTTTTCTCCACCGAATTTTCTCCAACTTTCTCCTCTGTAATTTTCCTAAACCCTAGACAAATTTTTGCGCCAAAACCAGCTTTTTACCTTACACAAAATAGCTAAGAAAACTAGCTAAAAGTTACCTTTATCTTGCTATCCAAAATCAACCTGTTTTCATCATAAGTTCATGATGAATTTAGCTTGCATGGAGACTTTATTTAATCTAATGTTTGAGCTGAATTGAAAGCATAACAAGTAAGTGACAATCTGATCTTTATGATATGTTTAATATTATGAGAATTATGCCTAAATTGGAATGACATATATGAGATATTGGTGAAGATGTATGCTAGAATGTTATGAACTGGGGAATTTTCATTGACTAGACTTCAGTCTTTTGATTATAACTTGAGCTATAGATTTTTTAAGGAGTTCATTTTTAATTTATATTAAACTAAAAACAAAACTTTTCTAAAGAATCTGAATGTTAATTCTATTTCAAAGCATATCAAAATCTGGCTAGAACTAGAGTTAGGAGTTCTGTTATAGTTTAAAAATAGTCTGAACTCTTTTGGATATAACTTTCAGTATACTGAATCAAATTGCATGATTATAGTGTTATTAGAAACTGGAAACATAGTGGAACAATTTATAGAAGAAAATGTTATTAAAATACAGCATTTTCCTTGTCATAATGATAGGGGGTGTTAGGCTGAGATGTCTTGAAATTTGATAATTGGAATGTTTTTACTAAACATGCTTAAGTATTTTGGCTATATTTTGGTCTGTAGATTTACAAATGAAATGATTCTTAATTTAAATTAACTAGATACATTTGGATACAAATTTTAAGAATAAATTGAATTTGAATTCTGTTTTTAATAGTCTAGAAATTTGGCTTGAAGTTGAAATTAGTGTTCTGTCGAGGTATGAAAACAGTCTGTAGATTTTTCATTATAACTTGCAAGCTAATGAACTAAAATGCATGATATTGGTGTCATTAGACTTTCAAAACATTGAGGAACTTTTTATTATTAGAATATGTTGCCTAGATACCACACTGTCCAAATCAAAATGGTCATGCAAATTAGACCCGAAATCTGCTTAAGAAAAATCTGGAAAATTGATAGGTTTCTGATTGTTTTTATTGACCACGCTGTGGTATTTTGATGATATCTTGATCTATAGACATCCAAATGAGGTTAAACATGGTTCAGATTAAATTAGAGATATATTTCTAAAATTTTCTTGCATAAGTCAAATTTTATTTATGCCTGTAAGACTTTCAAATTCTGTTTTGAAATTGAGTCTTGATTGAGGTTGTAGTACTAACCAAGACAGAAATTATATCTTGAAGTTATCAAAGATACTGAATTGATGTAGGCTTGATCTGAAAATGGTGTCTTCACCAAATTTGTATTTCATTTTCTTATCTTTCAATTTATACTAAGTTTGTAATTTTTGGATATCAAAGTTGAAAGGTATGAGTTGTACAATTCGAGGGTATGATCATGTACTAGCCAAAAGTTCAAATATACATAGTCTGTGGTATTGTGAGTATAAATCATAAAATACTAAATGAAATTGGATGATCTTAGATTCATTACAAACTTAAGACATTGGAGAAAAACTTTCCAAAAGGAAGTGTTACCTAATTTTTTAATTTACCTTATCAGAATAATTATGTAAGTTTGACCTAAAAGTATATTATGACAAAAAAATCTGAAATGATCAATTTGGTTTTGAAATTAGTTTCACATTGTTTTATTATGGTCCCAACTCTAAGTACAAATTATATTAATGAGAGTTTTGCTATCTGAATGATATGATGACAAAATCTCGATAAGATTCCCAAAATTGTCAATGAACATGCATTGTGCATATTGTTTAAACATTGATGCGTATAAAGAAAGACTTGTACATTTGCGCAAAATTGTGATATATATAAATGTGTTTTGTATGATATAGAGGAGCACATTGGACACCAATCAAGCATTTCCAGACCATCTAGGCAATAGCATATTGGAATGTACTATGAATAACCTAAGATGGTCTTACCTGATTTATTTTGTTTAGTACTGAAATGAATTTAATACTGATGAATGTGTACTAAATTGTGTACTAATTCCAGACATGAAGGTCCTAGCTATTGATTGATGAATTTGATATTGAAGTGCTACTTGTTTATGAATAAGAATGACTAATTGAATTTGATATATATTGATTATGTTCTGAATTCCAGACATGAATTATCCGAGGAGTTTAATATTTGGGTAGGTATTGGAAGGGTTATGAATTGTTGCGAAACTTTGTATGATATTTGAATTCTCAATGAAAGTTGAATGCTAGACTTAGGTCCGATGGTTATAAGATTTTGATTATGCATCATTTGTGATTGTTATACACGGTAAATTCTGTAATTTATACATTTCATAAAATCCATACTTAGATAAAGGCGTTGTGAACGAAGTTGCCAGTTTAACAAAGCTTTAAGTTCAGTATTCTACACGTAGAGCTTTGCTCTGTGAACACACAGAGCTTTTCTCTGTTAATTCTATTCTGACTGAGCCCAATGAGCCAGTATCTGTATACGTATGTGATAGGCACTCGGTCACAACAATAATATCAAATCTGGAGCTCATATGCATTTGCATTTATATCAATCTCTATGATTACGAATATGTTTTCAATTGGTGCTGAAAACATGATATGCCATGATAATGTGAGTATTTGGATTATATTTGTATTACACATGGAATATTTGTGAAATATGTGAATTATATATGTGATTTGGGTGAAATCATCAATGATGGTTCGCTCATTGAGTTCGCAAAACTTATAAAAATTGCAACATGGCTTTTGAGATACGAGACAGGAGACTTAGTATCTTATTATAGATTAGAGGAACATTTGGGACTAAGTTATGACTTAGAGGTCTGTCAGTTGACATAAGAAGAGTTATAGCTTTTATGTTGTAGTTTTTTTTCTAGAACTTGTATGAGGTTTTGTAAATATTTGTTTAATGGAAAACATTGTAAGCATTTATGAATGAATGCAATGAATGGTTTTTAAAATTTGATGACTTCTAAATAAGTTAGTTGATGCCAAGTGTAAGTTGGATTTGTTTCACTGTAATATACGATTATCATAGGATATGTACTTGAATGTCCATGGATGATCAGGTATGTACCTTATGGTAGTGGGATGTTGTATTTTTGGTATCAGAGCATGGTTTCACATCTTTAGGGACAAATATGAGTTGAGATATAATAAGTAGTGAGAAATTCAGAAAGTGATCAAACTTTTGTTCGTTATAGGTCACCTTCCACAGGAGATCATATTGGAGAGTTAGCTGACATGGAGTCTGTAGGCACCAATGTAGAGTCTTATGTACCTGAGTTTGCTCAAATGCCTCCGAGAATTCCGGAAAAGCTAGAAAGAAGATATGATAAGCTGAGAAAGCAGGGGGCTGTAGACTTCTACGAAAGTACAGATCCAGCTGATGCAGAAGGGTGGTTAGAGAGAACTGAAAGAGTGTTCGACCAGATGAACTGTGTGCTAGATGAAAGATTTGATTATGTGGTCTCACTACAGTAAGGTCCCGCATACCAGTGGTGGAAGACTATTCTAGGCAGCTCTGTTAGACCTTGTAATTTGAGTTGGGAATGTATTGGAAATGTTCTAATTTCTTTGAAAATTTATTTGATTTGTTTGAATTCTAATTATTGAACTATTTGTGATTTGTTTATGAATTCTGGACTTAAGGTCCGAGGAGTTTAATATTTGGGAATGTATTGGAAGTGTTTTGATTACTTTGACAATTGATTTGATTTATTTGACTTCCAATTATTGAACTGTTTGTGATTTGTTTGTAAATTTCGGACTTAAGGTCTGAGGAGTTTAATATTTGGGAATGTATTGGAAGTGTTCTAATTACTTTGACAATTCTGAATGATATTTGAATGCTCAACGAAAGTTTAATGCCGAACTTAGGTCTGATGACTATGAGATTCTGACTATGCACCATAAATGAATATTGTACATGGCGTATTTTGTATTTGATGCATTTCATAAAATGCTTGCTTAGATAGAGGCGTTGTGATTAAAGTAGCCAGTTTGATAGAGCTTTAAGCTCAGTATTCTACACGTAGAGCTTTGCTCTATAAATTTTGCTCAGACTGAGCCTAATGGGCTAGTATTTGTATCCGTATGTGAAAGGCACTCGGTCACAATAATAATAATGAATCTGGAGTCTCATATGCATCTATAATTATATATATATGTTCTAATTCGTGATGATTATATGATGTGCCATTTTAATGTGAGTATTTGGAATATACATAATCTAATTTAATATATGTGAAATTTGTGATTTTGTGTATTTAACCTGGGTGAAATCATCAATGATGGTTCACTCATTGAGTTCACAAAACTTATAAAATTAGAAGGTGGCTTTTCAAGTTTTGAGCAATTACTCAATTAGGCTAAGTGGAGTATAGCCACTGAGATCAGATACAGATTAAGCGTCGGGATCAATTTGCACATACATATGTCTTCAAAGATGTTGTGTTTTTGAATTATGCTCCATAAGAATTGCACAAAATGTATATGAATGATTTGGTAATGAAAGGACATTATGATTGCAAGTATTTTGTATCTAAAATGGACCCAAGTGACTACTGTACCACTTATGAATGGAAATGTTTTTTGAAAAAAGTGGGCCCGATTTGATTAATAATTTTCGCATACGTTTACATTGTTTTAAAAAAAATTGTAACAAGTTTTGACTAAATGACTGTTTTAGCATGCCAACCTTGCGGGGTATGTACTTAGATATCACTCAAGATGTTAGGTACGTGTCCTGTGAGACTAGGCTGCTACTATTAACTATATTGTTTATCTAGTCGTTTTTAATCAATTGTTCATGTCATTGCTTATCAGACATTCTTAGTACCTCAAAAAGATCAATTTCAATTGTTCATAATATCTCAATAAGATCAATTTATGTCTTAAGTTATATGATCAGAATATCCTTATAATAAGGCGTAGTGAAGCATTAAGCAGATCCATTGACTCTTATACTTTGGTATTTACCATCAAATCATTACATCTTATCTATATCAAATCATTAAGACAATTCACTAATTAATAACTAATGCTCAAGATGCCTTAATCTCATTTGATCTAGGTCAATACTTCTCTTTTTGCCTCTGTCCTCGGTCCTGGGGACTATGACTAACAAATATTAACATATCATATAATGCTTCCTATATATTGCTTCCTATATCATCTCCACGTATATAATACTTATGTGCTCGATTCTCTCACTTGTCATAGTGATCCCATTATTAAATATGTGCCCACAAAATAACAAATTAACTTAATCGTTACAACTTTTACATATATCACTATATTTATCCCTTTTTCCAATTACCATTATATTGTCATACATATGTATGTTCACTATCAATTCGAAATTATAGATACATAATCATCCTGAAATTTTGATCTCAATTCCACTAACGTATTCTTATAGTGAATCATAACTCTTGCCCCATTAATCAACAATCAGTTCAATTCCAAGTTCATCTTCTTGAGATCATAATAATTTTTTTTGTTTTTTATTTCATTCAACTTGTATACTTTAATCTCATCATCTCCACTTATTTATCTATTTTCCTTAAGCAATCCATGGGCATATATTACCACAATACAATTTTCATGTTGTTTTCCATAATACATGCACCAAAACCCCTCTCTCGCAAGACACGTACCCAACATCCAAGGTAATGTTTGAGTACGTAACCTGCAAGGGTGGCATCCTAGAACAGTCATTTAGTCAAATTCATTACAAATATTTATTTCTTTAAAACAATGTACACGTATGCGGAAATCATTAATCAAATTAGACCCACTTTGTTTTTAAACATTTCCATTCATAAGTGTTATAATTATTTTACAAACATTAGAATTCAACAACCACTTGGTCCCATTTATACACAAAACAAGTACAATCATAATGTCATTTCATTACCAAATCATTCACATACACTTTGTACAATTATTGCATAACATAATTAAAAAAAAAATCACTAAAGACATATGCAGGTGCAAACTAATCCCGACCCTTAATCCATATCTGATCTCAGTGGCTGTACTCTACTTAGCCTAACTGAATAATTCCTCTAAACTTGAAAAATATTATAAAATTTGGATGAGCTTTTGCAAACTCAGTGAGTGACCATCCTCAATGGCTCACTCAATCACATATTATACCACATCATATTTTCACATAATTTACATCACTTTATTTAAGATATAGCAACACATTCAGAGCAGTCAAATCGATCATTTCTATCATTTGAAAATACATATATCATTTATAATGAAATGCACATGAGACACACTTTCATTTATTAATTTTTTGTAACCGAGTACCTTTCACATATAGATATAGATACTGGCCCATTCAGCTCAGTCAGAAATAGAAATCATAGAACAAAGCTCTACATGTCACGGAGCAAAGCTCTATATGTAGAATACTGAGCTGACGACTCTTTCAAACTAGCTACACTGGTCACAAAAGCCTCTATATTTCATGTATTCATGTAATGGAATACGTAACATTCACATATTTTCAATCAGTCACTTATTTCCACTTTGCATAGGTCATTAGACCTTAGTCCGCCATTCAACATTTAAGCTGAGAATCACTTTTTTTCATTCATATTCTTATTCACATTCAGAACATATGTCTTTAAATCGTAGTCCGACATTGAACAATTAAGCGAAATATCACATATTTCATTAGGTTCATAAACAAGGAACAATTCTAACAATTTTCATATGCATCACATGCCTCATACATATATTGTCTGGAATCAGTACATTCACCTCAATCTTATCAATAATAATTCAATACAGAAATTTAAAATGGAACAAACACTTAAAATAAGACTATCTAGGTCGACTTGCAGTAAGCTCTAGATGATTATTGCCTTCATATCACAGCAGTGTCTGGAAGCTGTTGCTCAATGTGCTCCTCTATAACATTTAACACCTACACATATCACTAACTTGTAAAAAAACTTGTTCATATAACAAGACTCAAATGATTAATCCGAATTTGTCTAACAACCAATTTTGGGTCTAGTTTGCTTGATTATCCTCATTAGGAAAGTGAAGTAATTTGATAACACTTCCTTCTAGAAAATTGTTCTTCCATGTCTTAAACTTCTAATGATAGCAAGATCATTCAATTTAATTCAATATTCCAAAAGTTATACTCAATTTACTCTAGACTATTCTTAAAACATAACTATACTTTATGTTCAACTTCAATTCCAATTATGAAATTCTTAGAGATAGAATTAAATTTTGGTTGCTTCATACAAATTATGTCCATATAGTTTTAGTTTACCCCAAATTAAAAAACATTTCTTTCGGATAAATATAGAACAAGATATTTACAAAATACCGAAGTATATTCAGTGAAATCATACCAGTTATAATATTCCAGTACTCCTCAACATTTTCATCTTAAATTGAATAACCAGTCCATTTCAGATGGATACAATTTTTGGTAGTGATGAAGATAAATATGTTATAAGTCTATTGGTTTAAGAATCAAGTTATTTGGAAATCAGGTGAAGAAGTTATAACAAAAATATCAAAAGATGTTCAGAAACAAAGTCTTTCGGAAAAAGTTAAAAGTAGCGATCGTGCCTGCACTTGCACGATTGCGACCTTGCTGCTTCCTTAGAGAAATCGCAATCGCGCTTTCTCTCTTCTTCTCCTCCGAATATTTCTTCTTCTTCTCCTACCTTTTTTCTCCATTTTTTTTCCAGATTAATCACTTCTAAATCATCTATTATGCATTTCTCTACCTAACATAATCTTTAAACAAACCAGATTCAAACTTACACTTCAACCATCAAAATCTGAAACTTCATACTTATAATTTCTCTCTGTGTAACATCCCATCACCGATGGGAAGGGTAGAATAGCCATTTAGAACGGGGTATGAGTGTTTAAAATTGTCTTGGCATATTTATGAATACATATACATGGAAATAGTGACTTTTGCACACGTAAATGACTGTACATGCATTCATGACATTTCCCGGTATATTTGGTTATATATGTGATTATTATGAAAAATGTGATTTTTGTGTTTGAAAAATTGATTGGAGAGGGTCTTTGAGGTTTGAACAT
>JAOQMP010000209.1:21568170-21582821 GCA_027563575.1 Erythroxylum pedicellare
TTCATTTATTTCTAATATTATTATTATTTGATTGTCACCAAAATTAATAATCGTGAAGTCCTCTTGACTTAACAGTGATATATTATGAGTTATAATATTTAGTTAGGGCATTATATTGTTGTAATTGAGGCTATTCTAAATGATATTAAGGTTCCTCTTTACCATGAAAGAATATTGTAAAAGGATTCCTCTTTATCGAGAAAAGATTGTATAAAGGATGTAATTTAACTTGAAAGAATAATTATAGTGGAATTCTAAAAGGAGTATAGGAAGTGGACACAATCAAGGCTTGTTTGTCAAACCATTATAAATTGATTTACATTCTCTCTTTCCTATCCTCTTTAAATTATTAATTAACTGGTTAGTTGGTTTATGTTAAACAATCTCTCTATTCTTATATATATTAATTGTTGTTAAATTAAGTTCATTAATTAAAAAAATTGTCTAATTTTGTAAACACCTAATCCACTCCGCCCTTGAGTGTCATTAGGAACTAACAATCAACATTTTGTTAAATAAATCTACAATTTGGTGTTATTAGGTCAAAAGATGATTGCACTTATAAAGTAATTCCTTAGATTTCCATCTTGCCACTTTAGTCAATTAATTTCTTACAAAGGCCTCTATGATCTCCTTCACCTCCTCATTAATCTTTGTGAACATAATTCCTTAAGTTTTTTATTCCACCAGAGTTTGGTATGTTAATACCAAATTGCGTCATTGATTACAAGTAATATTAATGATGAGGACATTGAATATGTAAAGCCTTTTATCACTCCTAAGCTTCATGAAACTCTTCCCCTTCCTTCTCTGTGAAGCTTTGCAATTGCATCCTAAGCTTGACAGTATTATGTAGTGGAAAACTTATTAATATAAATGCATCATAACCCCTACTCCCACTCCATAAAAGAGTTTATCTTTATTACAGTTAATCATATCTTTACTCGATCTCTCATACAATAGGGCAAGCACTTCATCCTTAACTTGTTTACTATGAGTCTATTAAATGGAATTGTTTATATCACTGAGCAAAACTCCTTAATGAATGTGATCATGTCTTCACTGGGTGATCCACCAAAGATCAGGAACAAGTATACACATACCTACTTTTGCTTGTAGTTCTTGCCCTTTTGATTTAATACGTAAGAGACTAGCATTAATTACTGGTAACTAGTTTTCCCACGTACTTATCTTTTATGGTTATTGCACCATGTTTATAGCTAATTTATCTTCTTATAAAACTATATCTTCCCTCCTTATTACTCAATTCTTTTTATAGGATTGTTCAATTTCTTAATCAATTTAAACTAGAGACTCCAACCTTTCACTCCTAGATCTCCTTATCTTACATTAACTATTTGAAATAAATCAAAAAATAAATAAAACACTGTTAGATCAATAAAAAATAATAAACCTAGCTCCTTGGATACGATGCCAAAAACTTGATATTTATTATTTCTAATATACTAACACATAGAATAAACCGTAGATAGATAAATAAAATTAGAGTGATTTTAGGGTGTCGATCTCATAAACAACTAGTACTAAAACTGTCAATCTTAGTAGCCAAACAAAATGAATAAAACCAAAGAAAGTTTATTGAAAATAGTTAACAAAACAAATAAACTAATGAAATAAATCAATAAGAAAAATATTAGGGATCCGAGATTCACTTCTATGGATATCCAAGTATCAAACATACTTGATTATTAGGGTGAAATAACAATTGAACCAAAATATTTACACCCTTTTTCAAGGCGCAAAAGTATATTTAACTAGGTAATTACCATCTTTTCATGTGCAATTTAATCTAATCAAACTCATTAGGTATGGTTAATCTATTTAGTTATCACTAAAGCCTAGGACATTATCATTCTCTATTACTAAAGTGATTATTCTCCTAGAAAATATATCATACTTCATTTATCACTCTATCATATAATCCCTATAATTGAATTTACGGTGGCCAATTACAAATCAAACAATTAAGATAAAAAGGAATATATTCAACCCATAAAAAAATTAAATATATATAATAATTAAATAAATCCTTACAAGATGTATCCTTAAACCTAAATAAGGTTTTTACCTATTAAACATGATAAAAATAAAACATAAATAGATAAATCTCATTATAGAAGAAAAGAGTGAAAAAAGAGTTAAGACAAGTTATCAATAGCTTCTTCAATTCTTGCTAGAAATCTTCCTCCAATTAATAACCAAAACAAAAACTCTCAAAAAAAACTATCAAATAGATCTCTTAAAGATGGCTAAGTTCTACGTAAAACCTCCCTCTTAAAGTCCCTTAAGGTTGGCTGTAAAATGAGGAGAAGTTGAACAAAATTCTAAGTCTAATAGAAGTCTGCTAGAGATTTAAAAGAAATCTCATAAATTAATTCTAATACAAATATATATAGATATGATTATAAAAATAGACTTTTAGATGAGTTAAACTTGAAGAATCCCAGAGTCTTATAATTTATCTTTAAGAATCGATGCATGTTACACTTTGAATAGTAATAATAAATATGTTATACTTCTTTCACTCTTTGTTGGTCATTATGTAACTAGCGCTTGACATGCTCCATAGCTAGCATTTATATATGTTTTACTGTTTCTCTTTGCAAATTAAAAACTAGTCTGACATGCTCCATAGCTAGTCTGTTGCTTTATCTTACCTCATAAGATCGTCATGAAAGATAGACACCTATTCCCTAGCTAACACTAGCACCTGTTATTTTATGTGACAAAAGCAAATCTTATTTCATGAATTCCTACCCTTTATAAAGGGTGATTTGTTGTAACAGAACATGTAATCTGTAACATAAAAGATTTGCTAGTGAAAATATAAAAAAGGAAATAAAATAGAGAGTGGATCAAAAAAATAATGGGTTTAAACTGAAGAAAGTTGACTGGACTATTAGTCTAGAATCATTATCTCAAGCCCGAAACCAAACAAATCTTTTGACCCATCGTATTTTTCCTTCTAAATTTCCTTCACTCTTCAATTCTCTTCGCACGCCACCGCAAGCTCGAGGTCGGTTGACACGCCGCCGTAAGCTAGGCGGTAGATGTTGTGGATGACGCCAAGCTTGAGTATCAGATCTTGAAAGGAAGATTTTGGTAGAGCCTTTATGAAGATGTTTTCTAGTTACAAGTTGGTGGAGATGGGAAGAAGGTGGATGATGCCTTTCTGTAACTTTTCATGAACAACATAGTAATCGATCTCGATGTGCTTTGTTCGTTCGTGAAAGATTGGATTTTCTACGATGTGCATGGCCGAAAGGTTGTCGCAGTAGATATATATTGGGTGGAGATGGTTGATTCTGATGTCTTAAAGAAGATAGAATAGCCATTGGAGCTCAAAAGTTGTGGTGGCAAGGGTCTATACTCTGCTTCAAAAGAACTTGTAGAGATGGTCGATTGTTTCTTCGATTTCGACGAGATCAAGGAAGATCCGAGAAAAACATAGTATCCAGTGACAGATTTTCGTGAGTTGGGACAAGTTCCCAGTTAGAATCAGAGAATGCACAGGTTTGAGTGGTGAGTCTCAGCGGAATAAAAGCCCTTGACCCGGAGATTTCTTCAAATATTGAAAGATTCGATGCGCTGCTTCAAGGTGAGAATTCGTTAGTGCATTCATAAATTGTGAAAGTTGTTGGACGGCGAAGGATATATCAGGTCTTATGGTGGTCAAGTAAAGGAGATTTCTAATCAAGCAGCGGAAGGAACATAGGTCAGCGATGTAGTCTCCAGATGAGGATAATTGGAGATCTGAAGCCATAGGAGTCACAGCTAGTTTTGAGAGCAGAAATCTAGTGTCTTGAAGTAAGTCAATTGCATATTTGTTTTGACTTGGATTTATACCAATGGAGGATCTTGCTAATTCAAGTCCTAAAAAATATTTTATAGGGTCGAGATCTTTGATTTTGAAGGTATCATTAAGGAATTTTTGGTGGTTTGTATAAGCTGCAAATTATTACTGGCAAGTAGCACGTCATCAACATAAACAAGTAAGATGATGAAATGTTTACCTACTGTCTTTTTGAACATGGAGTGATCTGATTGTGATTGAGCAAAGCCAATGGAAAGGAGAGCAAATGTTAACTTGGAGTGCCATTGGCGGCTCGCTTGTTTCAGACCATAGATGCCTTTTTTGAGATGGAAAATAAGGTCTGCACGTGGAAGAGCTAAGCCTGGAGGAGCCTTCATGTACACTTCTTCGAGTAAGTCACCGTGTAGAAATGCGTTATTTATGTCCAGTTGATGCAGTAACCAGTCTTTCTGTGCTACTAACACTAACAGAATTCTGATTGTTGTCATTTTTACCATAGGAGAGAACGTGTCTGTATAATCTAAGCCTTCTTGTTGAGTAAAGCTTTTGGCTACTACACAACTTTTTCACCTTTGGAGACTTCCATCTGCATTGAACTTTAATATGTGGACCCATTGGTCGTCAATTGCTACTTTCCTTGGAGGTAAGGGTTTAAGTTCCCAAGCGTTATTGTCTTCTAGGGCTTTTAGTTCTACTTGCATTGCATCTCTCCATTCTAGATATTGAACTACTTGCTTATAGGTAGTAGGCTCTTTGAGTGAAGAAAGTCTAGTTGACAAAACAAGATGTTGAGGAGATAGGTTATCATAAGATAGAACAAAGGAGAGGGTTTGAGGTGAAGTGTGTGAAATGGTAGGGAAGTGATAATCTTTGAGATGTGATGGAGGTTTGGATTGTCTTGTGGAGTGGCGCAACAATGGATTTAGGTCAGGTTGAGTTAGAGAAGTAGGTGAAATGATAGGTTGTGTGGGGAAAGGTTGATGGTTTGATGAAATTGATGGAATGAAATCATCAGAGGTTGAAGTTGAATGAATGGGCAGTACAGGTGAAGGTAGGTCTAGGATGATAGATGAGGTAAGGTAAGGAAATATAGTTTCATAAAATTGAATGTCTCTGGTCAACAAATATTGGTTTAAGCTGAGGTCAAAACCTTGTAGCCTTTAGTGCCTGTAGAAAAACCAACAAAGATACATTTTCTTACCCTTGCATCAAATTTCCCTTTATTTGCTTCTTTGGTGGAAGCAAAACAAAGGCAACCGAACACCTTTAAATCTGTTAAATCTGGATTAGTACCAAATAAGACAGAATGTGGAGATTGGTTAGACAATAGAGGTGAAGGAATACGGTTGATTAAGTAAACAACATGAATTACACAATCTTCCTAGAACTTTGTAGGTAGGTTGGCTTGCATTTTTAGAGCTCTTACTATATTCAAAATGTGTTGATGCTTCCTTTCAACTCTTCCATTCTGCTGTGGTTTCAACACATGTAGTTTCATGCAAAATTCCTTTTTCTTTGTAAACATTTGTCATGTAGAATTCTATACCATTATCACTGCGAATGCATTTAACATGTTTCTCAAATTGTCTTTCAACGTAAGAGCAGGATCCTTTTATTATATCTCTGGTTTCGAATCTATGTCTCATCATGTATATCCATGTCATTCTACTATGGTCATCCACAATAGTTAGAAAGAACTTATAACCAAGAATAGAGGTAGTATGATAGGGACCCCAAATGTCAATGTGTATCAAATTAAACAAGCTTTTGCAATTGAAATTCTAGGATGAAAAGGAAATCTTCTTTGTTTAGCAAAATGGAAAATATCACATTGATCTGTGTTTTGAAAAACAACAGCAGAATCTATTCTAGACAAAGTGTGTAGTCTTTGATTAGAAATATGCCCTAGTCTTTTGTTCCATGGATTTTCTTGAGGTAAGGAAACAGGACAGAGAAGAGAGGTGTGAGCTGGGATTGATGTAGATAGGTGATAGAGACCGTTGACTTGTTTAGCAAAACCAATCATCTTCATAGTTTTGGTGTCCTGAATTTCAAATGAATGAGGTGTAAAAATCAGTTGACATGGATAAGAACTAGTAAGCTTGCTAATTGAGATTAAGTTGAAAGAAAAAATAGAAACAAAAAGTACATTAGTAAGAGTGATTGAAGAAATATTGATTGTCCCAATATGTGTGACGGGGACAAAATTTCCATTGGCAATCAAAAAGTTAAGGAATCCACTGTTTTGTAGGCTGAGAAAAAATCTAAAGAGCAAATAATGTCGTCAGTGGCACCAGAATCAAGGATCCATGTGGATGACCATAAACTAGAAAGTATGTGAGCTTTGGATGTACCTTTTTTATCAATTGAAAGTGTATTGATCTAGGGTGTGCTTATTGATTTTTTCCTTTTATGTCTCCTTCTTTATGTAGAATTTCCATCAGCTGTTAGTACTACTCCGAAGTGAGGCTAAAGGTGGTATTGTTTTGCCCTGATTCTTTGAAGAATAAAGAACTTTCAATGTCTGAGGAGAGGCAGTCCTGGTAAGTTTCAACTTGATTCATTGTCTTGAATTTATTTTAATTGTTGTCTCGGTTTGGATGAAATGTTCTGACATTTGAAAATTTTGGGGGAAAACCATGTTTCTTATAACATTTATTTTTAACATGTCCGATGTTTCCAAAGAAGGTGCAAATTGGTTTTCTGTTCTGTTGATAATTTCTCTTGCTATCAGCTTTGCTAAAAAATGCTTGTGGTTCAATGATTGATGAAGATAGTGTCTGTTGGGTATTTAATTGTCTTTCATGTTGTGCCACCATAGCAAAAACTCTTTTGATATCAGGTAAAGGATCCATAAGCATAATATGTGACTTGACAGTAAAGTAAGAGTCATTTAACCCTTTTAGAAATCTGATAACACAGTCTCCTTCTTGATAATTTTTTAATATGGTTAAAACATCATAGTTGCATTGAGGCTCACACTTGCATTTAGGCAAAGGTCTTAAGTTAAATAATTCATCCCATAGCATTTTAAGATGTGTGTAATAGTCAGATACCTCGTTTGTGACTATATATTTCTTCTTAGAGATCAGATATTCTAAAGGAATCTGTTTGTGAGAACCTTCCTTCCAAATCTTTCCAAACTTCAACAGCAGAGTCAAACTAGATCACACTTTGTGCAATTGAATCTATCACTGACCTTAATAACCATGATAAAACCATTGTGTTGCATCTTTCCCAGTATATGAACAAAGGATCTTCTCTTTGTGGCATTGTGATAGATCCATCTATAAATCTGTGTTTGTTTTTTAATAATAGGTCCATCCGAATGGATCTTGCCCATGAGTGATAGTTAGTGCCTGTCAAAGGTGAAGAAACAAGGACTAAGGATGGATTTTCATTAGGATGAAGATAAAAGGGGTTGGCTGGATGATCTTCTGGTCGAATGACATTTGGAGAGTGTGATTGATGATGTGTTTGGTTGGTGGTAACGCTAGCATATGAGGGACCAAGAGCTCCTGACATGAGGAAGATGACGAGAACAAAAAAGACAGTAGAGAAGAGAAAAAAATGGAGCTAGCAGAGTGATAAGAGTGTCGACCTTCTCAATGCTCTGATACCATGATAAAAGATGTAATAATAGATAAAATCGGCTCAAATCTTATATCATGAATTCCTACCCTTTATATAGGGTAGTTTGTTGTAACAAAACATGTAATCTGTAACAGAAAAGATTTGCTAGTGAAAATATATTAAAAAAAGAAAATAAAATAGAAAGTGGATCAAAAAAATAGTGGGTTTGGATTGAAGAAAGTTGACTGGACTATTAGTCCAGAATAATTATCTCAAGCTCGAAACTAAACAAATCTTTTAACTCATTGTATTTTTCCTTCTAGGTTTCCTTCAGTCTTTAGTTCTCTTCACATTATGCTCCCTCTAGCTTTTCCACTTTTCAATATCTTCAAATTAGGAAAAACGTAAATAATTAAAAAATTATAAAAAAAAATTATAAACTAATAGTTATATGCTAATATATATATATAATTACTAAAACCAATTTTACTTGAAGTTTCTGTATTTTTAAATTAATTTAAATTATATTAATCATATTTTTATTCATAATTGATATTAAATAATATATATTTAGAGAAAAATAAACTAGATTATGATCAAGGAAACAAAGACATATAACCAAAAATTACAATAGAAGCCAGTAAGTCTTTAGAGCAGTTTGGCTTCATTTATGTTTTTCTATTACAATTTTTAGTTTTTATTTCCTATTTTTGGTTTCTATTTTCTTAAAAACAAAATCATGCTTGATTACGATTGTCAATATAGTTATAATTTTATAATTGATAATAATTAAAATATTAGATAAATTTTATTTATAAATTATTTTTAACTAAATAAGTGGCTAGTTTTATTTAATTTCTTATGTACAATATTTGTTAATAAATATTAGTAAAATAAAATTATTATATTATATTAAAAATAAATATTTACATAAGTGAATATTATTTATAAAACTAATGTTTATTTGTAATAGAAATTATAATTATCAAAAATCAATTTTATTTGAAATTTATATGTTTTAAGATATTTTAAATTAAAATAAATTAAATCATTTAGTTAATATTAATTCAAATTATGAAGAAGAACAAAACTCCGGTTAATACCTTATTCAGATTGAAGCTAAAACTCTAGCATTATGTGAAATCTTGAAAATAGCAAGTTTCGGAAACTTAGAAAATAAGCAATTGAATATGCAAAAATTAAAATGGTCTCTCTTAATTCTAGTCAGAGCGTACATTAGTTGGTAGGTTGACTCAATTAATAAACACCACCAGAATTGAATTTTAAAAATAAATTGAAATTAATTTCAAATTATTGAGACCAATTTTTTAGCATCTGGAATTGTGATACAACTACAAGCAAGCGCTGTTCCTATTCTGCTAATTCATTAAAAAAAAAAAAAAAGAAACAATTAGACATTTTCATAATCTTTTCTAAAAAAACCATAAAATCAGATATAACCCAGAAAAACAACACCCACGTCCAAATTTGGTCAAAACTTAAAGCAGTGAAACAGACCTTACAACAAAGATCACTTGTCTGTGGGAATTGTCTGCCAACGCTCTACCCGATCGATAGTCTACCTTCTTTCGAGATATTGACAAACCGTGACGCCAAGGGATCACTTTTGACATCTCATGTAGACCCATCTTGAAAGTTCGATTCTTGATCGAAATTGTGTTGTTTTCTTTGGTAATGATAACATTTCTCATCCCCACTTCCTTGTTTGTGGTGCCTTCTCCAAAGTTGAGAAGCAGCTCCTCTGAATTTGCTAACAATTCATTGCAATGGTTTCTGGATGTGGAAAATTCTAAAGAAATCAGCTCGCGAGATCACTACTAGACAGGAGAGGAACAGAAGAACAACCGTGAGAATGGCAGTGAAAAGAATAGTGAACAATAATGTTTCAAATTTTGAACAAAAGAAAGGCCTAAATTTAAATGAAATTAATGTATAATAAACAAAAACAAAAGTCATAGGAATAAATTAAAAATATACTAACTTATTAATGTTTATTGAAAAAAATGATCCTTAGTTTTTAATGTAGGAGAAAAAGAAAATTGCTTTTCTTTTTCACTTTTATAGGGTTTATAGAATAGTTAATCAATAAGGTTATGTTGAAAGGCATACATGGATTTTGTGAAAAACATATTATTACTGATTATTCTTTTATTGTAATTATTACTAGTAACAATAGACGAATCATCAGTTACCTTCTAGACCAAACAGAGGACAAGATATATGGAATCAGGGCTAAAATTGAAATTCTCAATTTAGTAGAATTGATTGAGTTTGCGGGAAGAATAAATTCTATTAACACAAGACAAAGAATGTTAATTTGACACATTAGAAAGTAGTTAGAATAGATCTTCGAGATTGGATGCCAGTAGTAAGGATGTGTTGCCTTATCTAGTTGGTTGTGCTAATGGCTAATACCTGTTAAGGTTTCAACATATTTTGAAAGATTCTTATGCTTCTTTCTTTCAAAATGGTGTAAGTTCCATATCCCACTACCAACTTAAAGATCGTTTGGTCACCCTAATGAGTGAAATGGACTTAAGCTACATAACTTACAAAGTTAGATCATTTAGTTACATTGAAGTTTAATCTACATAAGTAGAGCAATTAGTTCTAAAATGAGTTAGAATAACTAGAACTGGAGAAAAGGTGGCTACAAGACTTTGGTTTCCTTCCATGTAAGACATATTTATTATTGGGTATGAGAAATCTCTTCAGCCTATCAAAAGTGAAATTTATTCTTGATTCTTAGTTATAGGACTAATGAGGCTTTAGGAGAGTTGTAACTAAAATAGACTAGATGCCATCAATGGGCTTTTGGCTTTCATATCTTTATCATGTCAAATAAGAGGAGTGTGTGGAACTTTTTGTGTCTAATTCAAATAGCTTATCTTCTTTATTTATTATGGGCCTAAAGTTAGGGATATGAGCTATTATGAAGGTTAAACTGCCTTTGCTCAATAATTCAACTCACCTTAACCATTAGGGGTATCAAGAGCTTGAAATTGCTTTGCCCTTGAATGAAGTGTAAAGGACCTAACTCATTGTAATGGTTATACCAGAAGTTGGTGCTTTTCCTAGTCCTAATATGACCTTCTTTTGTGTCACATAAAATCTTTATGCTTTAGAATTTGATTCCAATTCCATAACTATTTAGAGTTAGACTTGATGGCCCAAAATATTTGATCTTTAAAGATGTAACTATGGATTCATCTTGCCTAAATGGACTCCTTATCCATAAGGAACTTCCAAACACACTTTGCTAGTAGCATTTTATTTATGACTTCAACAAGATAAATACTTAACCCTCCTTCCTCTTTAGAGGAACAAAACTTGTTCCACTTAATTTTTTCACTATAATCACTATTAAATTTACTAGACCATATGAAGTTTTTTAAAGGCCTTTCTATCTCATTGAAGATATTTTGACATAAATAGAAATGACATACTAGTGAATATAAAGACTATTGAGCATTAATAAGAGACTTCTAGCATATGAAAGAAATCTATTGTTCTAATGTTGGATTCCAGAGATGACTGAGTCTAGTAGAGCTTTTCAATTTGAGTAGCTGATCTTCTTGTCAGTGACTGGTATCCCTAAATAACCAGAAGGAAGTATTTGAAGATTAAGATCTGAAATAATTGAAAGGGTGTTAATGAAGTCCTTAACCTCATAGGAAACAAATAGGCTACTCTTAGCTTTATTAATGGAGAAACCAAACATAAGATTGAAAGGCTTTAGTCAATGCACTATTGTTTCCACTTAAGTAGGCTCAAGTTGATAAAGGAGTAAAAGATCGTCAACAAAAGATAGGTTTAAGATCTTCAACTTCTTACATTTATGGTAGTATTTGAAGCTAGCTCTTTGCTTAATTTTGTAAAAATTGTTTTGTTCAAGATCTTAATGCAAATGGAGAAGAGATAAAGTGAAAAAGGGTCCCCTTGTATTAAGCCACACACTATTGAAGTTAAGGATAAGGTCCATGATTCACTAAAATTTCATAGGATGGAGTGAAAAAGCATTACTTCAGTTATAGAATAAAGTTAGTATGATATCAAAAGCTTAAAGTGCTTTATACTGGAAAGACTAGTTGACAAGGTCAAATGCCTTTGAGAAATCAATTTTCAATACAAAAATTTTTAGAGATTTCTTTCTTACATAGCTTCTGAAGAGTTATTGAGCTAAAAGCAAGTTATTTTCTATGTACCTTCCTTGTGTGAAGGCACTCTGACATGGATTGATTATAAGTTTTAGCATTTCCTTGAATTTAGAAGCCAAGATCTTACACATGATCTTATAAACCACATTGAAATATGAGATGGGTCTAAAATCATCCAAGCTATTAGGTTTAGAACTTTTAGGAACTAAAGTTATAAAAGTTTTATTCAGTTTTTTAAGCATCCTTCCTAAGTCAAAAAAAACTCTAAAACCTCCTTACAAATCAATTCACCAATTAAGTACCATATTTTTAAGGAAAATGTGCATTGACGCCATCAATGACCATCTTGATAGCCCCTGTCTTAACTAGTTTCCCTAGCAAGTATTTTAAATTTTGAGGTAAAAAGAATTTGAATCACTCTAGTGTAAAAGTTCTAATTCACAAAATTATTATATGGTGAACAGTTTTAGATTGTAAAGAAAGAATTAGACAACATAATTTCACACTTTCTAATAATGAACAAGTAGACAAGTAATTAGAATTTGATTATTGAAAATAAAATTTAGAGACAATTTTCAAATACATATGAGGTCAAATTAGAGTTTTGCCAATGTTTAAAGAATGATATCCCAAATTGAAACTTAAACTTCGTTAAGTTGAATGAATCTTTTTGAATAAAAAATGCCGAATGAAGGTTATAGAAGTTAGAATAATACTACCAATCATAAAGGTCATCATTATATTCAAAGCATGCACTGCCTATATGTTCAATCTCTACTTCATGGAATGACTATCAATGCATAAAATCTAACATCCAATAAATGTTTTTTAGACTTTAACCATATCTTTATTTTATGGTTGTTGGCAAAAATAACCATATATATCTTCTGCCTATAGTAGATGTGTGTGTGTGTGTGCGCATGTGTGTGCGTGCGTGTGTGTAACATCCCATTCCCATATTAAGAATTAGGACTCAAAATTTCAGTATATGTGAACTCAAAGAGAGACTAAGGATATGCATTTCTTTTTGCTCATGCATCATGTTAACATATATGCACATAAATACTGAAGTTTTCATATAAAAAGTGGTACATGCTTTCATTGAAAACTTCCGGGTATAACTAATATTAAATGTGATTTTATTGAAAAGGAGAAGTAGTGGGAGTAGAGAAAGTGATATTGGTATGAGTTGTGATAAGGAAAGATTTGGAAACAAAATTGGTAGTGATCTGGAAAATATTTACTGAACATGCTTCAGTCTTTTAGCCACAACGTTTTCTCTAGATGTCCAAACAAGATGATTCTTAATTTGAATTAAACTAGAGATATATGGCTACATTTCTTATGAATACATTGAATTTTAGTTATGTCTTTAAGAGTCTCAAAATTTCATGAAGTTAAGAATTTGCTGCAGTAGGATGGTGTAGGAATAGAAATTTCATCTTAGGAATTTAGGGGCAAATTTGGGATTGATATAAAGATATTTTAACCAAATTGTCTTCATAAAAGTTGTATATGACCTTTCCAGCTTTCCGACGATATAAAGTTTGTAAATTTTGGATATCGGAGTTGAAAGATATGAGCATTACAAGTTATAAGGTTGGATCGTCTCAAAATGATGTCAGCATCGTCTTAGAATGATGTCACTATCGTCTTAGTTTGACTTTTTGCGTCTCAGTTTGACTGTCTCAGTTACTGTTCATCCTATCGTCTTAGTTTGACTTTTTGCGTCTCAGTTTGACTGTCTCAGTTACTGTTCATCCTATCGTCTCAGTTACTGTTCATCATCTCAGTTTGACTTTTTACGTCTCCGTTTGACCGTCTCAGTTATTGTTCATCCTATCGTCTCAGTTACTGTTTATCGTCTTAGTTTGACTTTTTGCGTCTTAGTTTGACCGTCTTAGTTTGCCCTTTTCTGCATCGTCTTAGTTTGTAATGTCATATTCTGTCCTATTTTTGATCCTTTTAAAGGCTGAATCTTGCTATGAGTTCTCATAAAGGTTGTAGATCTAGAAGTCTTCGTTCGAATTGATCAAAAACGAAGCCAATCCAACATCGGTAGTGTGAGTTATGGTAACTGCGCCGGGACATGTTCAATACGAGTAAAGATATGAACATGTTGGATTCTTTTGATCGTAACTTCTTCTCTAGACATCCAAATGACTTGATTCTTAAACCATTGGATTCTTAAGACATTGATATACATCTTCAAAAAGAATCATATCCATATGAAACTAATAGAGAAAGATTTAGTGAAAAGAGTGGGACGGGTATAGTGAGTGTGTTCTTCAATAATATGAACTGGTGTTACCTCACAAACATACTTCAGTATTTTGATGTTTTCGGGATCAGTAGAGGTGCAAATGAGACGATTTTTGCTTTATGGTAAACAAGAAGCATAGGGCTACAAATTGTATGAAGAGATCCAATTCTGAATAGGACTCTAAGAGTTTCAATGTTTAGATGGAAGTTGAGTATAGGGTACTGTATCGGAATACAGGCAGTCCAGAGATATTGAAGTATAACTTTCACACTACTAAACCAAATTGAATGCTTTTGGTATCATTGAAAACGTAAGATAACAGAGAAGAGTCTTTTAGAAGAAAGTGTTATGTTAGAATGATCAAGGGTGTTTTTGGCAAGACACTTGTAGAAAAGACATAAGGCATAAATGAAAGGAAAAATGAGACAATTATCAATCATTAAGAGCACAATTGGAAGAAGAAGTGTTGTCTTGCCTATAAATAAAGTAGAAACACGTGAATAAAAGGAAGTAGAAGAGAAGAATGAGAATTTTAGAGAAAAGAGAGCATGAAAAGAGAGAGAAGTACGAAGAGAGGAAGAGAAAGAGAGAGAGAAGAGAAAACAATATAGGGTTTCAATTTCCCTAGCCTACAAGAGAGATTTTGGCGTAGATCAAGAAGGGAAACAAGTAGAGGAAGAGAAGAGCATCCCTTTGAGCCAAGTATTCCTTCATTTGGTGAAGACTGAAGGTAAGATAATTTTGAATCTTTTGGATTTTTGGAAGGATTCTAGTTCATTGAGTTTAGAAAATGTTGGGTTTA
>JAOQMP010000209.1:21582921-21595759 GCA_027563575.1 Erythroxylum pedicellare
GAAATTATTATTGACTGTATGTGATGATTGGCTTCCGCATAGTGTGTGTTTGTGACTTCAAGAGAAAGAAAAAAAATTATACCGACTTTTGAATGATTGAGTGCATTAGCACGCCACCCTCGCGGGGCACGGACTCGGATATCACCATCGATGTCGGGTTCGGATCTTGCGGGAGTGGGGTGCTACAGTGTGTGTGTGTGTGTATGTGTGTGTGTTATTAATAATCTTGGTAATTTTGAATTTACGAGACCATGCACGTCACTATCTTAACACAAGAATTTTCAAGTCATATTGTCGTAGTGCGCTTGTTCAAAGAATTAATTAAAGACAACAATAATTTGATCCTAAAAATCCTACCCCAGTTTATAAAAAGCATTTATGTCATTAAGGTGATGTTGGAAATGGAAGTATAGCAAGTGAATTTCACAAAAGGATAAAAATTCTTTTGTGGCTATACTAAGTTTCAATGCTTTGCAATCTTTTAGCACAGAATTGAGCTAGATTAAGAAAATCTTATTTGCAAGTTTGCCCTTATTGAGGGTGGTGTATTGGGGAACAAGCTTGAATCTATAGCTTAGTCACGTTTGAATCTAGTGAAAGTGTTAGAGGCTACATTTGCAAGACCATAAGTAATTATTATTTTATTAGTTATTTTATTGTAGAAGAAGATGAAGTCAAGGCTAGTAAGGAAAAAACTATGTGGATTGTAAAAGTTGTGGAAGCATATCTCTTAGAAAATCTACATGTAAACTCTTAATCTTATGCCTACATAAATTTGGAGGAATGCATAAGAATAAAACCTTGTTCTATTTGGTAGTATGGACAATTGTATTAATATTGTTTGATTTTATTAGTCAACGTATTCTTTAGCGGTATGTATTTCTCAAACTTATGTCTTCTTCATTTGTTTAATAGTAATTTGATAAATTGGTCATCAGAATAATAAATCTCGAAATAGAACAAGATTGACCTCAAGGGGCTAATTTAAAAAGTTGTTTCCATAGTATTCCAACTCAATTTATTGGCGAGAGTTGTAGGGTTACACTTACATGCTATGTTGCACTAACAAAAATATAAAAGAAGTACATAAATGCGAACCTATCTTTGGCCTAACTAATATTGTTCATTTATAAACATAAGGATTAGCAACAGGTGTCTAATAACAATTTTCACCATTAACAAAAACACTTTCTTTATATCTTCCTCTTCATCTTGGGATAACTAGCAGTCACTAAGTGATTCATACTCCATTATGAGTTTGGACAAGCAACCTTCATTCTCAGTTTTTGTAAATCTGACCGCAGTTGTATAAGAACTTAGTTTAATACCAAGAATGCCTCCTTTAATGATTAAGTACTTAACTACACAACTTGTGAGAACTTTTCATATTCATGATAGTCATAAATGGTCCAATGTTATATAGTTAATGGGTATGAATATTCTATTTTTATGTTAAATGACAATGTGTTTGATGGGAGCACATTGATATATGTTTTCCAACACAGATTTTTGAGGTCCCTAAGCTTATTTTCTCTTTTGAAATTATACACCATCAAATTGCGAATTGAGAGCTTAGAAGAATTCCAAAAACGGAGACTTTCCAAGCAAAAACATCAATGACTGGAGGTATTTTGTTTTCTTCTTTATTTAGTTTATACATTATTCCAAAGTATATTACTATTTAATATATGTTAAAATGGCTAACATTTGGTATCAGAGTCTTATAACCTTTACCTTGTTTTAGTTCTTAGAGATTTTTGAATTATGGAAAAAAAATTCAGATTTAGAAAATTTTCATTTTAGAGTTGTTTCTGGAAGTTTTTGTTTTAATTAAAGGTATAAATCTTCAATTAAGTATTTTGGAACACTTAAAAAATCAGTTTTTGTGTTATTTTTTGATTCGTTTTTGTTTAGCATCCGAATGGTCAAAAACTGGGTTTATATGACCTAGCTGGAGGTTGAAGAAGACCTCTCACCAAACGATGTCATTTTTGTTTATTGATTAAAAACAAAATTTCAATGAAATGGCTAAGGCTCATATAGGTGCAGGGTAAGCCTCTGCCAACTGAACTGAAGCTCATATTCTGATGTATTACACGTTCAAATTATATTTGTATAAATGTTTAATATAAGGCAGATTATCACTATATTTATATTTTGCATTATGAATAGAATTTTGAATAAAATGTTTTAGTAATTAATTATTATAACTTAGCCACAGCAACCCTAATTATATATAATTACATATTTATGTAATTAATCATATAAAGAGTTGAGACATTTAATTGTAGTTAATTATTTTAGTATAATAAATTTTATCCCACTTAAATATTTATTATATTTGAATAATTAATTAGGATGACATATCAAATTGTTTTTCTAATTTTCCACATAAGTATTAGAAATTGAAATATAATTTGATAGTTTTATCATAAAGTTGAGCATAAATATGTTTGAATTAATAATTTAGCCCACACAAAATTTTTATATCAATTGATTTATCTTTTAAGATACGTTTACATTGGTATAACATATATTTAATTTATCCGCCTCAATTTATTGATAAGTAGCATATATGTTTAAATCATTTAGCTATTCAAACTGTTTCTTTGATACAAATTGTGAAATTCCTTAATTGAGGGGTGAAAACTATAAGATTTGGAAGGAGAGAATTCTTCTTCATCTAGGGTGGATGGACATAGATTATGCTATCTAGAAGGATGAACCACCTAAGGTAACTGAGGCCAGTACTATAGCTGAAATTTATCTTTATGAACATTGTGAGTGATCTAATAGCCTAAGTGTGATGTTCTTAAAAACCAAAATTTATGTTGACATTTATGGTTATGTAGAACAACATGATAATGTCTACGCTCTATTAAAGGCCATTAATGAGCAATTCGAAACTTTAGATAAAGCACATACATGTACCTTGATTATGAAGTTTTTCATCTACAAGGCTCACTGGTGTCTGAGATGTGTGTGAGCACATCATAAAGATTAGGGACATTACAACTCAGTTAAAGAAACTCGAGGTTGAAATATTTGATTTTTTTTCTTATGAATTACATTTTGAAAACCCTTCCACCACCATATGAACCCTTTAAAATCTCTTATAATACACAAAAGGATAGATGGTCAATAAATGAATTAATGACCCCGTGTGTTCAAGAGGAAGGGAGATTGTTGATGGAACAGGGAGAGAGATCGCAGAGTACACATCTAGTTATTTAAGGAAAGAAGAGAAATCAAGCCAACATAAGAGAAAAAGATTAAATACCTACCTAAGCTGACATTAAAAATAAATCTAAGTACTTCTTTTGCAAAAGAAAAGGACACATGAAGAAGGATTGTTTCAAACATAAGAAAGGTAATCTAATCTCACTAGTTTGCTTTGAATCTAATATTGCTGAAGTTTGTCATGACAGATAGTGGAACGATTCTAATTGTACAATCCATATTACAAATGAGTTATAGGATTTGTAAAACCCAAGGAAACCGATGGGAAGTGTGCAATATATCTTATCCAGAAACGAGATACGTTCATGTGATGAGGGTGTTGGGGATTGCAATTTAATTTTATGTACTAGGTTTGTTTTAAAATTAGAAAAGAAATTTTATATTCCCAATTTATCTAGGAAATTGATTTCAATTTCAATACATTTTGCTTTTGGATATTCCTTTCATTTTTTAATTAAATGCTTTAAGTTAAATTATAAATATTAATTTGTTAGGAATGATACATATTTGATGGTCTTTTCCATTTTGATTTACAAGATAATACCTGTTACAATGCAATACATGCTTATGTTGGAATAAAATGTTGTGTTATGAATGACAATTCCTTATGTTATGGAAATGGAGATTAGTAAATATCTCCATAAAAAGGATTAAAAGATTGGCGATTGACAAAGTACTTATTACTTTAGCTTTTACTAATTTTGAAATTTGTATAGACTGTATAAAGGGAAAGCAGACCATTAAATCAAAGAAACATGCCAAGAGAAGCTCAGGCATATTAGAGATCATACATATAGATATCTGTAGTCCAGATATAGACTTGTACGGTCAGAAATACTTCATCTTATTTATAGATGATTACTCATGATTTATATATATCTACTTAGTTCATCACAAGAATGAAGCACTAGATGCTTTCAAAATATTCAAAGTTGAAGTAGAGAAATAATGCAATAAGTAAGTTAAGCTCATGAGGTTTGATATATGTGGGGAATATTATGGTATATATGCTAAAGATGGACAAACACCTGGTCCATTTGCGAGCTATCTTCAAGAAAATGGGATAGTAGCCTAATACAATATGTCTAGATCTTTGGAACAAAATGGTGAGGCATAAAGAAAAATTGAACATTATTAGACATGGTATGGAGTATGCTGAGTAGCTCCAAACTTCTTAAGTCCTTGTGGATTAAAGCTCTTAAGACGACAATGTATATATTAAACTGGGTACCAACCAAGGCTGTTTAAAAGACACCATTTGAGTTATTTAAAGGTTGGAAATCAATTTTGTGACATATATGCATAGGGGTATGTCTGTCTAAAATAAGAATTTATAATCCACAAAAGAAGAAATTGGACCTAAGGACTATAAATGAGTATTTATTGAATATACTAAAAGGTTTAAAGGATATAGATTCTATTGTCTATCACATTACACTAGAATTGTATAATTAAGAAATTCAAAATTTCTTGAGAATGACTTGATTAGTGGGATGGATCAATTTCAAGATATAGTTCCCAATAACGATCATATGGATACTCAACCTTGCACCTCAAATAATAAGTTGATTGTTATTCACATTACTCCTTAGCTTCAAATAGACATTGTACAACCAACTGTTGAATTCAATAGCCTATAGTCAATATAAATGATAATCAAAAAATTCCACAAGTTGTTGATAATTCAATAGATCCAATTATTCAGGAATTACTTGAAAGCATTTAGCAACCAATTCAAGAAAAGACTCTTTAAGAGGATGTTAGCTTAACATTAAGGAGATCAACAAGAATAAGGAAACAAACTATTACTAGTGATTATGTTGTATATCTACAAGAATCTGACTAAAATATAGGAGACATGACAACGTGTGTCGAGTGCATTATAAAACTTACCTAACTCTGCACACTAAAATTTGTAGTTTTGGTGAGTAAAGATCGTATCCACAGGGAATGTTCAGTTAATTTTTGTAATGAAAATAGTTGATACAAAGGAAATAAAAAGGGGGTTTTGGGTTTTACATAATTGAGAAAATATAGTAAAATTAAACTAACAAAAACAAGTTATAAACAACAATCAAAAATGATAAAATTAATGAATGTGTGTGAAACCTAATTCTCGAATCAATCTCAATTAATGAATATGTGTGAAACCTGATTCTCGAATCAATCTCAACCTACCCACAATTAAACATCTTTCATTATCATAATTCTTTCACACCTCTCCTAGAACAATTGGTCTTAGACTAACAATAAGCTCTATTAATCCTGGTTTTCCCTTAGGTTGTACTTAATTAAAATACGATCATTAATTAAACCTAACTACTGAATAACCTAGGATACGATCTCTAGATTCAATTAGGAAGCCACATTAATAAATAGAAAACGGACCAATCTAAACAATAACCACACAATTTCGGGTCATTTATCCTAGTCTATATTATCCCTAATGATTAAAAATATATGAATCCAAATACAACATTTACAAATTGTATTAATGATTCTAGCAATGGGTTCACAATATAAACAATCTAACGATAATGAGAATATGATTATCCATACACGAATGCCCAAATTGATTAAAAAATGGATAACATCAACAATTCTGAGAAAGAGATCCAACATTAAACAAAGATAAGATAAGCTTAACCGTGTATCCTAGGCGTTGATTCTACCTTGAAACTGGTGTCAGAAAGTTAGCCTTCCATCTTCTACTTCAAGCTCCAAGAATCGCCATCATCACCTCTGTTAGTTTTGAAAGACTAAGAGAAAACAAAGAAAAACGTTTCAACTTGCTTTTGTCCCTAATGAAATTATTTCGACCATTACAGACATTACCTTTTATAGTTGAAAATTAGGTTTAAGACTCACGAGTGTGACATGCTTTGTCACACCCATGAGTAGCTTCTCATGGCTGTGAGAAGCTTCTTATGGCCATAAGAAGCATGGCATGGGCATACAACCTCATGCACAGGTGTAAGAAGAGATCTCATAACCATGCATACCAAAGTGTGGCCATGAGATGGTTCTTTCTTTTTTCTTCACGTTCTATCTTAACTCTTCTTCTTTTAATCTTCTTCTTCTTCTTCTAGCTCCATGAATCAATAAAGTATGGACATTGAGAAGATCACTTCAATGAATATGTTTTTGGGTCATTTTAGCTCCTTCATTTTTGAAATGTACATAAAATCAAATATGAGCTAAAGTGAGTATCTTAAGCATTTCTAAAGCATTAATCACTAAGTGTAGTAGATCAAATGAATCAACATTTTAGCATATATCAAGACAAGAATGATCTTAAAACCTTTTGACATGCCATGATTTGCAAAGAATCAAATTTGTGGTATAATTACATGAAGGAAGAAACGAATTCTATGAAGAATAACGATATCTGGAATCTTATTGAGTTGTCTAAAGGAGAAAAACCCATAGGCTGCAAATGGGTATTTAAAACAAATAAAAACCCATTAGGAAACATTGAGAGGTACAAGGCAAGACTCGTTGTTGAAGGATTCACTAAAAAACAAGGAATCGATTACACAGCTGCATTTTCTCCTATGTAAAGAAAAGATTCACTTGGTCTAATTTTGTCATTGGTTGCTCATTTTGACACGGAATTGCATAAAATGGATGTGAAAACAACTTTTTTTAATGGTGACCTAGAGGAAAAGGTTTACATGAAACAACCAGAAGGATTCTCCTGTAATAATAGTAAGAAAAGATCCATATATGGATTGAAACAAGCATCCCGCCAATGGTATTTGAAATTCCACGATGTTATCTCATTATTTGGTTTTGAAGAAAATATCATGGATCAATGTATATACCAAAAGGTTAGTGGGAGTAAACTTTTTTCTTGTATTATATATAAATGACATATTACTTACAACTAATGACAGGGGTTTATTACATGATGAGAAACAATTTCTCTCTAAGAATTTTGAAATGAAAGATATGAGTGACGCACCTTATGTCACTGGCATTAAAATACATTAAGACAGATTTTCTAGTATCTTATGATTATCTCAAGAAACCTATATTAATAAATTTTTAGAGAGATTTTAGATGAAAGATTGTTCACTAAGTGTAGTTCCCATTGTGAAAGCTGATAAGTTTGGACCAATTCCTAAAAAATGATTTTGAAAAAAAAATACAAATGAAAAACATTCCATATGTTTCCATGGTCAGAAGCCTGATGTATATTTAGGTTTGTACAAGAACTAACATTGCATTTATTATTGAAATGTTAGAAAGATATCAGGGTGATCTAAGATTAGATCACTAGAGAGTTGGAAAGAAAGTGTTAAGGTACCTTTAAGGGACGATAGATTACATTCTTATGTACAGACGAACCAACAATCTGGAGATAATAAGTTACTCATATTTAGATTTTATTGGGTGTGTTGATCATGGAAATCAACATCAGGTTATATCTTCATATTTGCTCCTAGTGTCATATCTTGGAAGAGTGCCAAGTAGTCTTTGACTGCTACTTCTACTATAGAGGCAAAGTTTGTTTCTTCTTTTGAGGCTACATTATATGATGTATGGCTAAAGAGTTTCATATATGGGCTTAGACTCATGGATTACATTTCTAGTCCATTGATATATATTGTGACAATTCAATTGTTGTTTTTTAGCTAAAAACAATAAGAGTTGTAATCGGAGTAAACACATTGACATTAAATTTTTATCTATAAGGAAATGTGTTAAGGAAAAGAAAATGATCATTCAACAAGTTAACAATGAATTGATGATAGTTGATCCTTTAACAAAAGGAATACCACCAATGAAGTTCAAGGATCATGTTGTAAGAATGAGATTGGGTTCCATTATATAGTTTTCATTGTGTGGACAATGTTGTTTTCATGAAACTCTTATAATTTTTTTTTTCATATTATGGTGCACATTACTAAATTCTAAGAAAATTGATTATTTTGGATGTGGAATAAATATAGAGTTTATTCTAATGTTACCACTTTCGTTGATACAAAATATAATATATTGTAATACATGGAAGATAATACTCAACTACTGGAGCACTTATCACCATGATTCATATATTATATTTGGATCAGATTAGGATTAGATATCAAGTTAAACGTATAGACTAAGTGGGAGAATGTGAAAACTTTTCATATTCTTGGTAGTCATAAATGGTCCAACGTTATGCAATCAATAGGCATGAATGTCCTGTTTTTATAGTAAGTGACAATGAGCTTGATGGGAGAACATTGATATATGTTTTTCCACTCAGAATTTTAGGATCCTTAAGCTTCTTTTCTCTTCGAAAATTATACGCCATCAAATTAGGAATTGAGAGTTTGAAAGAGTTCCCGAAATGCAGGCTTTCTAAGCAAAAATATCAATGACCAGAGATATTTCGTTTTCTTCCACATTTAGTTTATAAGTTATTCTAATGTATATTAGTGTTGAATATATGTTGAATTGGCTAACATGATTTTCGTGATCAATTACTTGTACATGATCCTTCACATAACTAAAATCTTTAACAACTGTGCATGAATGCATATAAAATATATATATATATATATATATTCCCATTAAAATTCTTATATATAACCAATGGTTTGTGCTTATATGTAAACTCTTCTCAGCTTTTCTGTGCGGTGGAAGGCTGCAATCTGTGATGCTCGACCTCATGTCTAAGCTTCTTCCTAGAGTCATTTAAAATATTGAAATTCTTCAAGTTGATGGTGGGGTTGGCACCGTCAAGAAATTCAACTTCGCCAATGGTTTGTGCTTATATGTAACTAATCTTCGTTGGGCAAGGTTTTTAATGAATGTTCTTTTCTTTTTTTGATTAATCATTTAGAATATCCTTGGACGAAAATAGGTGAACTGTCCAAGTTGAAATTTAACAGCCCGGCATAACCAATTATCTAAATATAATTCTATGAGCTAAATGTGAAAATTGGTGAGGACATGAAGTGAAATGGGATCAAGCTGGGTACCAGAAATTGCTACAGAAACAGTATGATTGGAAACGTGCCTTTCTTTCACTGTCGCTTCTTTCTTTCTTTTTTTCCCCTGCATATAGACAACATCGCAGGGAGGAAATAATGCATAGCCAGCCTGTATCTATATTCTCACTGAGATTTGAGGTTCCAATAATTTGATAAGCGCGTAGAAATTCGACCTCCCAATTCCAGAAAGGAACGTCTCCTAGTCTGTCCATAGATTACCTGCTTTAATCACTATTTTCAATAAATTTATTTGGCCGATATAATAAAAATGAAAACTGCTTACTTATGCTCATTGTGAAATAAAATGTCATAATCGAGATTAAAAAAAGTTAGGAATAGCATTATTCAGATATCCTTTGTATTTGTTAAAATCAAAGCATTAATTATAAAATCACATGCTACGCATGCTATAAATGTAGGATAAGTTAATGCATGTATTAGTTACGTACATTACTTCTAAATACAAGAAGTAAATATGATTATTTTTTGTAATAATTAATTATTCTCCATGTTAATTAAGGCACGGTCTAAAATGTAGAGAACCTATATAACTAGTTGTAATGTTGAACTTATGATGTAACTGAACTCACGGAGCATCGATCTGACCAGTTTTATATGGAATATCCAAATGCTAAACAGGAAAAATCACTTGTTATAGCCTCTTCAGTTACTTTCTTCCTCTTCTTGTCTTCGTCAATGCTTATATACTATTTTGGTTAATTTATAACCAATTGGTAGAATTCTCTTTCCTTCCTAGCTATAATTATTTAGCATCAAAAGGAATAATAGGAGTCGTTGAGAAGTCCCGTAACGTGTATTTGAGAGTAACATGTATCTTATCTCATCACCACCCTATGAGACTCACGTAAGGAATCTACCATTCAATCCCCTTCAATCTTTTAGAACAAAAATGAAAGCTTGCTTGTACTTTCTTTGTTAAAATTGATAACGCCATGTAACGTAAGCATCTATGAGACTCCAGTAAGGAATCTATAATTCACTCTCCACCAAACTTTGAGGACCAAAAAGAAAGCTTTGCCCCTGCCTTGCATGATTTCATTTGGCACACAATAGTTATCTTTTCTTGTGACAAAAGGATTCCTCCTTACACCCAAGCGAAAAAGCTACTTTTAATCTGTTGACTGAGAAAAACCCTTCTTTTAGATATCAGGAGTGCCGAAGCAAACATACGCATCCTTCAATAATGCTTAAAGCAAATTCCCTTTGTGTCATCATGTATCCAAAAAACAAGTCCCCATACAAAACACCGACCCGTTCTTCAACTTATGTATACTACTGACACTGACACCTATAAGGGTTAACATCTCATTGAAGCAATAATATATTATCTTCCTCTTTCTTTTTCTATCACAAGGAAAAGTAGATTCCTGTCAGGTCCCACAACTTTTGCCTTTGGTACATTCCGCCTTCATGCACAAAATAAATGCCAACTCTGTTGATTCTTCACTTGTACTCTCCTCCCTCTCTCATCTCCCACACACCGCTTCATCTCTCTCTCTCCATTGCCTAATGGTTCCAGAGTTAGAGGTACGCCATGCATTCCTCAGTCAAGGATCACCTCATGTATTGCTTTCGCAGAAATATGAAGGGAATTTAACTTTTCGTGCACAGTGCTTTTAACCGTTTATGAGTCTGCTTCTTTCTCAAATGCAGAAACCTCGAGTCACTGAGATACAAGTCCGAATGGACTGCAACGGGTGCGTGCAGAAGATCAAAAAGGCATTGCATGGCATTAATGGTAAGCTGTTAAAATGTTGATAATTCCTGTCAATGTTGTTGTTCAAGACTAATCATAATCTGGAAATTCCTCATGTCTGATGTACATAAATTGTTGCATGTCGCACAGGTATATATGATCTGTATGTTGACTTTCCCCAACAGAAGTTGACAATAATTGGGTGGGCAGATCCAGAGAAAATAGTCAAAGCCATTAGGAAAACTAGGAAGATGGCCACTCTATGTGCTCACTCAGAATCAACAGAGCCTGCTGCTCAGCCACCAGAACAATCCCAACAACCATCTGAAGGTGGTTCGCTGCCACCTTCTACGGCCTCTGACACGGCTAATCCTCCTCCAGCAGCAGAATCATCAGCAGCGCCACCACCAACAGAACCACCAAAAGATCCACCATCACCACCAGAGAATCCATTACCTGAGGAGAAACCATCACCAGCACCACCTGCTGCTTCAGATAACAGTGCAAGCCAATCTAATCAACAGCGCTTTGGACCAAAAGATGTAGGAGAAGTTCACGTCATATACCACCACCCTCCGCCATCGGACTATGCTAGCTATAGATATGGCTACGGACACAGTTACAATGGTCATTGGAATAGACATGCTAGTACCGGTCCAGGATTCTCAACAGAGCCACCACAGCCAATCTACGTCACACATAGCTACAACACATATCGTCCATCACCATATGTTACTAGTTATGAGTATATACAATCGCCCCCTCGACGAACATTTTATAACGGCAAGATGGATCGCTACAATGATGATTATCATGACAACAATCGAAATGGAAACATCACATCTATGTTCAGTGATGAAAATCCAAATGCATGTAGGATAGTGTAAAAAGGGTCAGAGAGAGTGTGAACCCCTTGTTTTTTAAGTTACCGGAAAACTCAACAAAACCAATATGAACTATTAATAATTGTGCGCTCATTCATCAGATAAAAAGAGCATTACTTTCCGAATTGTAGTCCAAAAAATTATACGCATTTTAGATTTTGAGTTTAATTTTTAAAATTAAAGATATTTGCAAAATAATCAAATATATACATAATTTTTATTAGGAATGATATTCCAATAAATTTGGTTAATTCTATGGTAGCATTTATTTTTTGGATAAATTTTTTAGTGAATTTATAAACAACGTGTTTTAGATATATTATTTGATGAATTGAAAATTTATAATTCAATTAATATTTAAAACTTCTAATGTGTTACTTATTCTTTGATTAGTCATTCTTTCAGGCGTTCAATTATAGACTTACTGTTCACTGTCGCAAGTTAGCATTGTTACGATGAGTATATAAACTATCAATGCCCACAGGCCGAGATTCCAATTTTAACTTTATTTTTCTGTTCAAACTTTCACCTAAAATTCATCCAAAAGTCCAACACTCGTGCTCTCTATTTTATTTCGGTAAATGGAACTTTCTTTATATTCAATTCAGCTATTAGAAGAATTAATAAAGTTTATTTGTAAACTTAGTTACATACTAATTTTCTTATTACAATTACGTCAATCTATCTCACGTTCACACTCCTGATATCAGCATTGATTAGAATTTTGTACCGTATCGGCCGGTACTGGTACTGGTATAGGTGATGCCGATGAAAAATACTGGTCGGTACCGGCCAATTTCGGCTATACCAGCCGGTATTCAAAATACCGGTCGGAATCGGAAATTTTAAAAAATTGGGGGACTTTTTTACCAAATTTTCAAAATTTCCCTCCCTTCCTCCTACCTCTCCTTCTCCCCTTTTTTTTCAAAGTTTTTAAAATAATAATAGATATTTTATTACCAATAATAATTGTAAATTAAATAAAACTTAAAAATAAATCATTTTGATTTTTA
>JAOQMP010000209.1:21604898-21645617 GCA_027563575.1 Erythroxylum pedicellare
GTTTGAATTGTTATGGAGTGATATTACATTAGAAGAGGTGAATTTGGGAAGATTATGAGTGAAAGTGATGTTAGAATGGGTATAGGATCTATTGGAGTGGTCTTGGAAAAGGAGAATTGAGAAAAACCCAAAGGATTCACAGTCAAGCCATGTTGATTGACACTGACCGTGTGTTCCTGATGCAAAAACACCACTAGACTAGTAAGAACCACGGGCTGCCCGTGTGGGTTCACACGGCCGTGTGTTTTGACTGTGATGTAGAAGTTCTCTCCGAAACTTTCCTAAGATGACATTAATCTAACATCTATAACAAAAGTTATGGTGTTTGTTCCAAGAGATGTTTGCTTATGAATGATTGATTTATCAATGTTGTTCAATGAGATGTTCAGGCTTATTAGTGTTATTAAATGAGCTCAATTGAAGTAGGATTGAGTTATTAACGTAAGAAGGGTGTTCTAGGTGTTCAAGAATGATTCAAAGATCTTGATAATTGGTTATGAGACACGTATTAAGGATATACACCCAAGAATGTCATTGAATAGGCATTCTACATATTTAATATACATATATATGCATCAATAGACACTTATAAAATTGTGAAAAATTGTGATATGTGTATGTTTTGCATGATATAGAGGAACATATAGAGTGTCGTCATCCAGACGTTTCATTACTTTGGAAGAAAATGCTAATCTGGAGTATACTGTGATTAGACTTAGATGGTCTTACTTTATTGTTTGTTTTGTTTATAGTACAAATTGAATGATTATGCATTGTGAATGTGAAGTGAATTGTGTTGATTTTCGGACAGAATGTCCGATGATTGTGAAATGTGAATGAGATATTGAAGTGCTCATTGAATGTGAATTGAACGAAATAATTGTTTTCTCAGCTTAAATGTTGAATGTTGGACTAAATTCCGATGACAATGTGAATGAGAATGTGATAGTGAATATGATTATGTGATATTGAGCACTTTCAATTGACTGAATATATGTGATGCATTTCATTACATGATTGCATGAAATATAAAGACAGTTGTGACCGGAGTAGTCACCGAAAAGAGCTTAATGCTCATAATGTGAAAAAGAGTCTAGAGCTCAGAAAGTGATTAAAAACCAAAGGCTCACAATGTAAAATGAGCCGGGTATCTCCAATAGATATGGGACAGTTATTAATGAAGATGGTATCCACAATGGATAGGGGACAGTTATAGGCACTCGGTTATAACAATGTAATAATTAAAAGTGAGTCTTGTGAGCATTGCATATCTATATGATATGTGTTGGATGTGAAATGTGAAATGAATGATTAAGCAATATATGCTTAAGTGAATATGTAATGTATATGACTTGATCTGATGATTTGATGAATTATACGTGTTATGTGATTGAGTGAACCATTGAGGATGGTCATTCACTGAGTTTGCAAAACTCACCCAAAATTTGTAAATATTTTTCAGGCTCAGAAGAGTACCCCGTTAGACAAATGGGAGTATACCTATTGCACTCAAGTAAAGGATAGAGGTCGGGATCTGTTCGCGTCTGCATAATTATTTTCATTAAATTTATGTGTGAAAGGATGTATTCTGAAATTTTTGTAATATATGTATTGATCAATTCTATTTTATAGTAACTTTCCAAATTGGAAATGTTTGTAAATGATTTTGCAATGTAATGAAATTATGACTATAAGCATTTGTATTTATAATGGGCCCAAATGGCTATTGAAAATTTGATGATTGTTTTGTTGTAATTGAAAAAGTTTAGGAATAAAGTGGGCCAGATTTGATTATTGATTTCTACATATGCTTGTGCTAATAAAAAATTGTACTGAGTTTTCGAGAGTTTAACTATTCTAGCATGCCACCTTTGCGGGGTACGCACTCAGACATCACTCAGGATGGCAAGTATGTGTCTTACGAGAGTGGGGTGCTATAATATCATTTTGATAACTCTAACGAACATTCCTCGACTTCCACTAGAACTTCATTAGACTCCTCAACATCATTTGAACCTTCTTCATTACCATGCAAAAGGATATCATACGCACGTCTAACTTCACATTCTTGCACAATCCACCAATTTGAATCGAGTAACAAATCTTCCATATAAAAAACTTGCTTTGCTTGGTTTCCTAAAATAAATGGGTCATCTTTGAATTAAAACTTCATTACGTTGATGCTTTTTACAATGCCGTTGACTCTCATATTCGAATTTCCAAGATTGTACCATTTGTATTTGAAAAGCACAACACTTTTACTCGTAGCATATTCAAGCCTGGTAATATCTGTCAGCAACCTATAAAATGTAATATTATCTTTCCCATAATTTCCTAACATTACAACACTACTATTTTGTGTAATCCTATGCATATCACGGGCTTTAGTGTAAAATCGCATGCCATTTGTATTGCATACAGTATACTTCTGCACTAAACTATGAGGTCCACATGCTAATACATACAAAGACTCAAAGATATTTCCTTCACGGGAGCTAGTTACTATCGTCATTTAAAACAAGAAATGAAAATTAGTTAATAATATATAATTTTTAGGGTAGACCACATGCAAACCTTCTTCTCATCCAATGCTTTAACCATGAAGAAAATTGTTATCTATGTCTTCTAGATATAATGGACTTTGTTGCCTCAACTAATCCATGTGCTTACTATGGATGAAAAAAATCATTCAAGATTATATGAAATATCTTTACTTATTAAATATCTTAATTTCACAATAGGTTAGAAAAACTTACTCAATAAAGGGCCTAATCTCGTGACAATTCATAAACATATACCAATGTGCAATCTCTAGCTCATTTGTAGGAAAACCAATTGTTTTGCCAACACCAATCGGCATACATTGTTGGAAGAACACTAATGTTTCCCTACCATCAACCATATCATTGATTTGCTCTGGCACGTTGAAATTAGTTTCAATTACATTGAATAGAATGTCATGCACCTTTTAACAATATACATTTCAGCAATTAACCCTTTTGGACTATTGGAGTTATGTAAATATAGTGTCCTGGAGAGCAAGTGTGTTTACATGTAACTTTATCTTCTTCAATTACAGTTTTGTAATGAAAATATTTATTATTAATAAAACAAAAAATTTTGGTTTTATTTGTGTGGGCGTTATATATCTGGTCAAAAGGTACTAAGATTCTTTTATAAGTAATATACATATACATAAAGATGTATGGGAAACATGTATGTTATCATAATCTAAATTAATTAATTCACAGTTGAATAACCATGTTGGTCGCTTGATTATGGTTTTAGACTGTAGTGTTGCGATTTATCTCCATATAAATAAAGGAGTTTGCTTCAAGGCAATGATGAGTTTCATATCATGATAGTAATTGAGTATCGATAATGGCACTATTAAATGAATCCGGAATCAAGTATGTTTTCATGAATAAAGTGGGCCGTTACTTTAATTTTAAAACATACAACTTAAGCATTCGCTTATTATGAACCATAATCTTGATGAGTGGTGAACTCATATGTGTTTCATTATAATTCTTGATATGATTAGAATGGATTTTTACAAAGTATCAATCTAGTGTCTGCATGTTAGAATTATTAATTAAAACATGTATAAGGGGACATTCACTCAAATAAAGAGTTTATAGTGATATCATCACTTTTAGATATTTTATGGAGATTGGTGATCATACTGGCGCCAGAAGTTTGATGGACTAGCTACCCATCAAGTCTTGACATCAAGATGAGATCTTGTGTGCTTATCACCATATAGAGTAAAACTGGATATCTAGAAGGAAAAAACTAACTTAAGGGCAAAACGGTAATTTTACCCTTGATTGTGCAGATGGCTATAATAAGGTTCATAATAAAGTTTGCATGGACATCTTATTTGAAACATGTATTCTCATAATATTTAATAATTCAAGAGTTCAAATAATTGTATTTAGTGGAATGACATTTAGTTAATAAGATGTAATTAATTCTATTGACATTAAATTAATTTTAGGCTTATTGAAGCTTGAATTATCTAAGTCCAATAAGATTCCCCACTTGACTTCAAAGAAGGTTATCAAGAAAAGTAAGAAATATAAATAGAGGTTTTAAAGCCTATGATTGAATGTTGGGCTTGCACTAATTAATGGTTAGTTAGAAACCCAAATGAACATTTAGAAATGGGCTAGACTATGGTTTAATTTTATTAATTAGATTAATTATATTAAAAAAAAATTCTTAAAGAAATGAAATGGGATTTTGTTTTTTAAGTGCTGAATGTGCAGCTGCACATTTAGCATTGAATTGCTAAGTTAAGATGGTTTTTATCGTGCTTTATCATCATTAAAAGGAGTAATGATCTTACCATCAAATGGTTTAATGGTTGTCGTTTAATGATGGCATCTAATGTGACCTTTCAGCATTCATTTGATTAAAGAAGAAAGAGGTGCATTTGATGGATCATCTTCCTTCTTTCATCACAAAAACCAAAAATTGATATGTCATTTTAGGTTATTGGTCTTTTCATATAGCCATCTTAAAACAAATGAGAAGAGTCTCATTTAATAGCTTCTTTATGTTTGATTAAAGAATGAAGTGATGTGTTGGATGCTCCCCTCTTCTTTCTTTTGATGCATAACCGAAATTGACAAGGTGCAAGAGAGGTGTTCTTGCATTTCTTGGACTCTCTCTCCTTTCTTGCATATGTTAGCCAAAATTTGTATGAGAGGTGTCGCTTATTTGGCTTCTTTCTTCTAAGGAAAATCTTCTCCAATATTTTCTTCTCCTTTCCCATTAAAGGATCTTGTTAACCAAGTTGTCCAAGAAGAACAAATGGTGGATCGGATTGGTTAAGGATACAATAACAAAAAGAGGATACATTACTTAGGAGAGGATATATTGTCGAGGAGAGGATAAATATAATAGGATATATTGTCGAAGATAGGATAGCTAGCAAAGGAGTCAGTAATATAATCTCTATCTTATTCTTATGATAATTATTTTCCATATACCATATCATGTATGGTTTGACATGCTGATTTGGTTATCTTACTTTCACTGCGTTTTGATTTCCAAAAAAGTTTTGAAATCTACCGTTTTAGCCAAATCTTGCATGTTTTATTTTCCGATCCGACAATTCTATAAGGTTATAGTGCATAATATCCATTCTTTTTCTTTCTTGCAAGTCTATATCTTGGGGGTCCACATAAGGGGCTTCTTAAATTGCCTTTAACTTTCTTTTTGCCTCATCCGCTGCTTTCTAATGAGTTCTTTCTTTGTGTAGTCCATGATTTTTAATTCCTTCTGATAAATACATAATTAACTATATTTATACCCTACATTTGATGTATTTTTGTTTGATGTTTTATACTTTTATTGTATATTTTGTATTTAATTTTCTCCAAATGTGTTTACAGAGTAGAATTTCCTTCATAGACTTAAAGGAGAGGAACTTTTTTGAAAACATGACATACAATGAAGTTTCAAAGCATAAAAGGGATCCATAGGTATGCAACATCCCGTGCACTTATCTCAGACCGTGCAGATTCATAAATTACGAATATTTTGAGTTATACATGGTTTGATGCAAGATCGTACATCACCTATAACCCTAAAATTTACTATAAAAGGGTGTATTCGAAGGCAATTGGAAGGATAGTAGACATAGAGAGATGTCTAGAGACTTTGACATACAAATCAAGGGGAGATTTTGATCCAAAAAGGTGGAAAATATGACCCATCAAAAGATCCAAGAGAATAAAAGATCAAACCTCTATTTTCTAGAATATTCGATAGGAGATAAACAGGGAGATTCAAAATTATGAACCCTTTATTTTAATTTTTCTTTCTGTTATTGTTCGATTTCGTCTTCACTCATGTTTAACTAAATTCCTTTAGTGTCTAGGTTAGATAAGCCCTAAGTTAATACTTTTGTAACATCCCATTCCCATCCTAAATTTCTGTAATTGAGAAATAGTAATAAGAGATTTGAAAATACATTTTATGCTCATGCATAATATTATCACACACACATGTGAATTTGATTATTGCACATATTAAAATGATTGTAAATGCATTCATTGACATTTTTTGGGTATAATTGATCTATAAATGTGATTATATTTGGAATTGTGAATATTATACATGTTAAAAACTGATTTGGAGAGTATCTGTATTGACTCAAAAAAATTTGTGAAAATATGAGAATTTTCTAGAATTTAAGGGTTATTTTTGGACTAGGAATATTGTCAAATGGCAGAATAATTGATTAATAGTAGTAGAAATAATAGTCAAATGGCAATGGAAATTTTATGAATGACATTGGGATTTAAAGACGTGTCATTGAAAACTGGAAGAAAATGGGGTTGAAAAATTAGAGACAAATGAACTAGTAGATTAAAAGGCCAAAAGAGGACCATGAGAAAGTGACATGTGGCAAGTGACAAGTGTCACTTACCACACCACTTGTTTTAAATTTCGTTCATTAAGTGAAAGACCCACATTTTGATCTTTCACTTACTATTTACTTCTCTCATCTCTATCTTCTTCATTTTCTTCATCTTCCTCTCCTTTTCACGCCACTCTCTTCTCCAAGCCTCAAAGTTGATCCTTGCTTTCTTCCATATAAATACCTTGTTATCTTCTTCTTGTTGCTAAAGGACCCAACCTATTTCACCTTAAAATTTGATGATCGTGTATGTTGGAGAAGCTAGGGTTAAGTGTGATTTGAAGACATTGAAGCTAAAAAAGTAAGTATAAGCATTTCTCTTTATTATTTATCGAATGAAACAGGTTTTAATGATAGTTAAGAGTTAAATGATCATAAAATGAGGATAGGTACATACTAAAACGTGAATGAGAAACGTGGGTAGATCCATGTCTTGTTTTTACATGTATGATGATTAATGATTCATAAATTGATGTAAAGATGATTTAGAGTTAGAATGAATCCAAAAATGATGTAGAAAGAAGTACAAAAAAATTTATTTATGAATGATATTTTCATGTTCTATTTTTGATGTATAAAACATGGATAATTGGTTATTTTAGAAATAGATTCGATTGAATATTGAAGTTAAAGAAAAGGCAAGTGTAGTGTCTTCAAAAGAGAAGAACTAGGATGGAAGTTTAGAGATAAAATGATAATTGTGTTTAAAGTGTGTTGGAATATATTAGCTGTATTATTTCCATTTGGACATGAATCGGTATTTTAACCATGAATTGATCTGTAGATATCCAAATGGGATGATTTTTAATTTGGATTAAATTAGAGATATATATGGCTACATTGTTCATGAAGACATCAATTTTAAATTTTTTCTTTAAGAGTTTCAAACTTTGACTTGAAGTTGAGTACTGGGTGCCATAAATTGATGGATGAATACATATGTTTGTGTTCTATTTTAAGAGTATAAAAACCATGAGTGATGAGTTGTTATGTATGTAGATGTTATGAGTTATGGTAACCAAGATGTTGAGTTATGTTCTTGAAATGAGATGAATTAAGGTGATAGTTAGAAGGGAAATGAAAGTAGAAATGAAGATGAATATATGCATAAATTTGATGATGAATGTATATACGTATATATTCTGTTTTTAGTATTCATGATCAATCATGGACTATAATTTGTTTATAGATGATATTGAGTTAAAATGGAGTTAAGAATGATTAGGAAATGATGAGTAATTAAATTAGAAATGATAGACCAAGCATAAGGTGTTGAATGTAATAAGTAAAGAATTTGAAATCTGGAAAATAAGGATGCAATTAGATATATGTCGGGGAAAGAGGCATAACCTTTGTTGTGGATCTTGGATTGAGGTCATTTAAGAATGCTTATAAAGAGGGCTTCGAGTTCTACAACTTCTATGAGACCCCGAGAAGATATTTTTCTGTATAAAAGGTCAAAATTTCACATTTCTGTAAGTAACCTGTGAAGGTCTAGTCCGCCTAACGGACATTCACTGTCTATTTGGACTTAAATTAGGCTTAAATGGAGCTTAAATTGAAACTAAAATGATGCTTGGATTAAGTGATTAAATGTATGATATGTTTGAAGTGATAATGGAGGTTATAACTTAGTCAATGTATCAAAGGCATGAGTATAATGGGAATGAAGATGTTCATTTGATTATAGTTATGATCCAAAGGACTTGAGTAATATGTATCAAGTAAATGTGAATGAGAATTTGGTATTATGAGAGCATATAATGTATATATAGATATATATATATTGGTTGCATGTTAAAATTGTCTATTTTATATATGTGATATTTTACATGCAATTTTGTGTTTGATAAGAAGAATGAAGTTAAATCCCTTGTTAAAATATTAAGTACACATTGAGAAAGTGATTGTTGCCTTCCATTGTTATAAGAATAAACCAGAGTTCTCTTTATTGTAAGCTTGTTGAGCAAATTCAAGGCCACTTTAACCTGAACATGTTTAATCTTATGACAATGGGTTCTACTTAACTAAATTTGTCTGATTTGGATGAGCAAACTCATGATTATATGAATTTATAGGTAGGGTTAGAAATGACATATAAGATATGTTTTGTCAAGAGTTATCACCTAACGGATCTAATAGTCACATGAGATGTGATTGATAAAGTTGTTATCTACCTAATTTAAGTTTAGTTGGTTTATTAAGCAAACATAAGATCAACTATATTTGAATTGGATCCTAGCTCACTAGAAAGATTAGAGAAATCTTTTTGAATAGTAGTGAGGGTTATTATTTTGATTAAAATAGTGGGAGTAACCAAATACGATTAAAGTCCTAATCTTATTTGGTAGTCATGGCATATAATTAATTACTTGTTTTTCTTACATTCATATTATGTTTTGAGTAGAATTTACCTTGTTTAGTATAGTTGACACTAAATTAGTGAACCCAATTTCTTGAACATAAGATATGTTTGAGAAGAGTTCTTAAAAGTTGGATAGAAAATTGTATGTCCATTATGTTATTATGCTATAATCCTTGTTGAGGATTCGGTGACAAAGTTTTAAAGATATGTCAACATCATATAGATGACAAAATGTTGACATTTTGAGTTGACAAATGTCTTTTAGACTTTGATGACAACATTTAAGATGTATGTCAACACCATGATAGCAAAATGAAAAGGTTTGCAGGGAGTAGGGATGAAAAGTGTAATACCTTATTGGAATTATTCCACTTAGTTTAGCCTACTAAAAACATAATTGTGGACTACAATTAAAGGCTTTGCTATAGTATGATAATAGTTTTCATAAGAAGAAAATGATTGCATGACTTTTCTTACCTATATGTGATATGATAGAGACCATATGTATTTCTAATTCATGCTTATAAGTATTTGATAGTGAATTTGGATTCAACATAATTGTAATGTTCAATGCATGGTTAGAAATAGATTGTTAAGTAAAAGTAATTAATCCAATTTTATATAAAGAGTTTGTATATGTTGGATCAAAGGAGACTTATTCTTGACATAAGTGGCTAAAATTAAAAGTTGGATAACCGAGATTATCCTTTTGTGCCATATTGGTTAAATCAACATAACAAGAATCATAAAGTTACATATTAGGATATACGTATCCTTTTGATTATGAATCTTATGGAACTTGTATAGTTGAAGAATAACCAAATCAACCTTTGGTCAAGGATGATGATGGTATTGAATTGTTAAATCTTATACATATGATGTATAAGGTGGAATAACAATTCATAAAAGGATGATATTTATATTTCATTATATTACTAATGACTTTATGAGATATAGTCATATGTCTTAAATGAAATAACGATTTAAAATTTGGAAAAGTTCAAAATTTTTAAATCTAATAAGAACTTAAGCATTGAGAATGCCAAAGCACTTTGATTAGATCGTTATGGTGAGTTTTATGCTTTTGGTTTCTATAGGGAATGAGATTTTTGGTGAATACCTTCGCAAATAAATTTATAAGAGTATGGATTTATTATGTAAAGGAGAAAAAATACAATATGAGATATTGTATGATGCAATATTATTTCTTCTATGGTTATACCAAATATAATGACTTACCTTCTATAGTTCCAATTGAATCAAATTAGCAAGATTTCATATTAGATATGAAATGTTAAGTCTTTCAAAGAGTCAATGTTAATGATTTAAGGATGTAATGGTTAGTTGAAGCATATATTACCCATTAAGTTTAGAACTAATTGGATAATAAAACGTTATGAGATATCTAAACAGTTAGATATAATCTTACAAACCAATTGAAAGAATTGCTTGATTCAATATATACTTATAGGAGAATAGTTCTCAAGATAAGTAGTGGGAGTAAGATGAAATTTGAAAATTGTAAATCTCATAACCATACATCAAGTTAGAACTATTGCTTTTATTGATACATTTGATGTATAGTTGAAAGGCTATGAGACGTTGAAAGTGTCACTTTCATGATGAATTCAAAGAGTTCGTTTTAAGATGATTGTGAATTTATCATGCAAAAGGGTTCATGGGAGTATAGTTGTCCTCTTTAGTAAGAGTATGTGGAGACATATTGCTTATAGAGAACAATAATTCTAACTTTCAATTGTTGAAAACATAATTGTCTAAAAACAACTCTTGTTGGATATGAAAAGGTAATAACCTAATTCTGGGAATTAAATCTATAGAGATAGATTGGACGTTGTTAACTTATTCTAAGTCCAAGTACATAGATAATGTACTAAACATGTTTAGTATGTGAGATATATCTGATACTTGTGAAGTATTAAAGATATCAATTATTCTGTGTATAAGTTGATACTTGAGTTCAAGGTGATGAGGATATAACTTTACAAGTAAATCCTAATTAAGGTTTATTTTATTTAGAACAATATTATTTTAAGATTAGAAAAGTTCCAATGTAGCAATGGTTGCTAATTAAGCCATAATACATTTTTCATTTAATGGAAATGATTAATTAGATCAATAAATTCATTAGCGAAATTGATATAGTTTATTGCATTGCTCAAGACAGTAATGTATTATGGAACATTAGAGTCATTAGGCATGCAAAAGGATCTAATGTCTCATCAAAGATCCAAGAATGTATTTAGGTTATTTTTCTTAATTATGATGATAATTAAGATGGGAGTTGTAAGTTTTTAGTAAGTGCTCACTGTAGAGAATCTTGTAGAATTCTCTCATTAAGCCACTGTCTCAGCAGCAGAATAATCATCATATGGTGATATGGTATGAGATACTTAAAATATTGGCTTAGTGTAAGTGGGAGATTGTTGGTTTATGCCTTATATCCAATCGCTTTAATTATAGTTTAGTGACAAACTATTTAAAGACATTCTTGATCTTGTACATATTTAGGTATATATGATAAAATCATAGGATAATTGTACATTACAAATGAGATTATAATTATGAGATTTATATTACATTTATGTATTATTCCTAATTATTCTTAGTCATTGTTCTATTAAGATTGGACATTAATAGAACGTAAAAAGACTAGCACACGTTTTGTTTTTCCTTATAAAGAAAGTAATTGATCTCATAGGTTAAAGTATAGAGATATTTAAATAAACATACGGGTGCTTATTAGAGAACAAGTTCACTAAATAGACCTGACATAAGAAATCCAATTGGAGCATTACTTGTATGTCTATGGAATTCTCATTGTGATGATAGTATAAGTGATCCTTTGACTTGAGGTCATCAAAGCTATCTTATATAGGGATTGTTATGTTTTGATACTACTTATGATCTATTTAATCATGGATCGTTTAATTGGTAGTCATTAGATGTAGCATGAACTATATGGAGGTAGCTGAGTGATCAAGATAGGATTCATCACCCTAAAGTAATTAGGGAGAATATTCCATTGTTCTCGATTAGCATTAATTCGGGAAATCCTTGGCCAAGTGGGAATGACATTTTATAAATAGTTTACAAATGTCATTAATTGAATGAATAAATAATGGTAGAGAACTAATATGATTGGACTTAAAATAGAGTAGACATTAATTTCATGCTCTATGTCTAATCGAAACATTGTATGATGAAAAGATTAAATTATATGAAAAATCATGCACGGAAAGGTTAGTCAAAACTGCTTTGACATTCCTAAATATGTGATCGTGATACGTTGCTAAACGTCAATCTTAATCTATGATTATAAATCATTTAATTGGAGAATTAAAGACAAATTAAAAAAGTTTTAATTTATCTAATTCTAATTATGAATTATAATTAAAATTTATAATCACTGCCAACATATTTGGGAACCTAATGGGTTGCACATATAGAATGGGTTGAAAAGAGCAAAGTTATTTTAATCAAATTGGACTTGATCGTAAAGTTTAAAAAACTTTATGATTAAATGTGAGATATTTAATAAATAAAGATCAATATGAGATATTGAATCTTATTTGGGCATAATTGGTATTTAACTAGAATTATTTTTAATTCTAATTAAAGCTTAATTGAAATTATAATTTAATTTCAATTAAATTAATAAAACATCCAAAACTTATTATAAATAGGCTTAAGCTCTATAGAGCTAGTACTTCTTGCTTAACCCTCTCTGTAAGAGTTACAGAGTTTTCTCAACTCATTATGTGGATACCGTTAGAGGTCGGACATTAGTGCGGCTACAGTAATTGAGATGAATCGGTTTTGATAACGGTTAGAAAGATACGACAAGATAAAGGTCAAGCTTCGGAATAAGTTACAAATTAAGTTTTCGCTTTATTATGATTTGTGTTATCATTTTATGGAATTAAAGAGATCTTGATTTAGGGAAATCAAAAGTTATAAAAAGGTTTCGTAAATATTTCGCTGCAATCGGGATTGGATTCTGACCCGGTTTCACAACATTAGTATGAACTAAATTAGGATAAGTCTAGATGGGAAGAACCCTAAAAATAATGGCATGAATTATAAGATTTGTATACGATTATAGATAGAGTATCAAATAAATCTTATGGGTTAGAATCAAATGTAATAAAGAGATTTATTCTATAAGGTTTTGATTAAAAAAAGATTTCAATAAATTAACTTAAAGATATAAATTGTATTTCTTGAGAAAGACTATAATTATAACTTTAAAATTTTAATCGATCCAAAAACCAAGAATTAATACATGAATTAAAGGATTATACATCTAGATATTGATTATTGATTGATTGTTTCATTCTTGTTTATTGCTCTGGTTTATTGTTTTAGACTAGTAATTTTAATTCTTTTAATCAGATAATAGAAAGATAATTAATTACTAGTAATTGTAATCCTTAGAAAATGATAGTGATATTCGCTAAACTATATTGTAAAAACGATAGATGCAATTGCCTAATTGATCTTAATTCTTGCTCGAATTGTGATCATTTTCAGCTATGGGGTGGGAGAAAATTTGTCATAATCTAAAACCATGAACCATAATCTTCCTCTTAAAGCCGTTCTTGAACTCTGTTAGAGAGCTCTTCTACGATAGTCTTAATGACTTGTCTCCAAAATGTTTTCCAATCTTCTCTTTGGAGAATTCACAAGGATCTTGTCTGTATCCGAAAAGGTCGCTCAGAAATCTTCATTGACATAGGCCACATCAGGCCATCAAAAAGCGTTTCATAGAATGCAAAGCAAATTTTGAAATAATTAAAATTGAACGGACAAAGCTCCTGACCAATGAGACAAAGAAAATACCCAAATTCGAAAGAAATTAATACGAACAAGTTATATACTAAATGGACATGAGAGCAAAAGGCAAAGCTGTTTTATAGTTGGATGATCGCTACCAAAAATTTCACTACACATGAATAAAGAAATGATGCTGTACAAATGATGTGCAGATAAAACCACAGAATGGGGTAACAAATGCTTTGGACGTGTCTTATTAAAAAGAATGTGACTGTACTGTGAAGGAAAGGTTCACAAGGTCGCAGATTTACCGTAAGAATCAAAGAGGGTGTAGCAAATGGAGGAAGAAGTTGAATAAGAAGTCTCAAGCTCAGGGCATGGTTGGGGTTCCACAAACTCTGAAAAGCCAATCACATCAGAGCATAGCCATGTAGATGAGGAGGCAGAAGTTGCTAGGGAGACATTAAATAGGCAAATAGAGGTGAAAGGAGATTCATGAATCCCTGTGAAGTTCCCTGGGATAGTGATGTTTGAACCAACAATGTCTTGCAAAGTTATCTTGTCAATAACAGGGAGAGCATTGGGATCAAAGTTATCATCTGGATGCGACCCGCGATCACCTAGTGCAGAAAATGCTATGCTGATGTTTTCCAGTTCAACATTTGATATGATGATTCTTTTGATGTACCCACCTCTGCCCTTGGTTGTCCGGAACTCAATACCACTAATGGAGTCATATATGTCGATTTGCTCCACATGCACGTTAGATATGCCACCAGACATCTCACTTCCAAAGGAAATAGATGATCCTGAAGATGATTGAAGATGGACCCTTCTTATGTGCACATCTGTGGTAGGCCTGTTGTAATCAATGCCATATTCATCCCACCCACTCTTAAGTGAAATGGCATCATAACCCATTTTGATGCTGCTATCCTCTATACATACCTTATTTGAAGAATCTGAAATTTCAAAAAAAGCTATTCAGTATAATAAGATTGCAGATTTATATGAAGCCATTCTCTTTTGCGACAGAAAAACCTCTTCTATACAATTACTTTTCTTTCCGGGGGCACTGCATCAAGTGATTCGTATATTTTATTAGGTTATGCGGTACTACTACTGCTTTTTATGACCATGTTGATTACAGATGGCATTCCAGAAAACTTCAAACTATACTAATGAATATTCATCCCACAAACCTGGAACTATCCCGATGGTGAAGACAGATTCTGGGCTTGCAGAGACAGAGATATTTTGTACAAGCACATTACTGCACCAGAACCCATTATACAAATGTCTGAGCCTGGCCAACAAGTGATGAGTTGAGTGTAATAGGAAAATTGGGATATATTACTAGTAAAAATTACCTGCAATAAACTGGGTGTATGCTATATGCAGGGGCATCTAAGAAGGAAAGATTTGATACTATTATAAGTTCAGAATCTACAAACTCCACAAGATTTGGGCGGCTGTAGTTCAAGGAGTGGGACTTTAACCATTCCCACCAAACTGAGCCCTGCCCATCAATGGTTCCATTATCACCTACAGCAGCTTATTAGGCTAAGATCATTCCTTTCCTTATATTGGAAAAGCAAACAGTGTCAGAAACCAAGCAATTACATAGAACACTTACCAGTTATCACTACATCCGTCACCTTATATCCGTTTATTAAACTTCTATACCTATCGCCAGGAAGATCTATCCCACGGCCATAGGAAGGCAAGGGTTCAACTACTTCCCAATGAGAGGGATCCTAACAAGCAACAGAAGAGAGTGAGGAAATCCAAGGATGCAACAACAATGAACTCAATTGATTGAAGATTGTTCCAATCAAAGAATCAAGTGTGGAACCACCTGAGATCCAAGGATGACAGCACCTTTCTCCAAGAAAAGTGTGAGATGGCTGGTGAGATTGAAACTTCCAGTGAGCCACTTTCCGGGTGGCACGTATAGCTTAGCGCCACCCTTGTCAGCAAAGGATTTGAGATAGAAAATGGCATTCTGGAAGGCTAAGGTATTTAAAGTTTTTCCATCTCCAACCGCACCAAACTCCAAAATGGACACACTGTGTGGTCTTGGTTCCAAACTAGGCTTATTGTCACACAATCCACTGCTTCCTTCTCCAACTACAGTTCCACTTGCATCAATCAGTGCCAGCAGTAACAACAATGCAACCTGAAACATTGGAAACTACCCTTGAATATTTTGTACAGTTGTAGATTCATCTAGCTCAATAAAACAACACAAAGCGACCTCAGTTGAAAGGACAGCATTGGAGACCAACCAGACTCTTTCTCCATTTAACGGATTCAGAATCTGCAAGTCCGACTATTTGTAAGCTAGTTACAGACTGTTGGCCGAGCCAACCTCCGGAAACAAACTCATAAATAAACAAATTGGCAACTCAACTGAAAGTTGGAGTGAGGTCTGGAAACTCCATAAAAGTAGTAAAGCAAACACAACAAAAGCCTCCAGAACTAAAAAGCTAGAAGATGCCAGGAAAGGTAAGATGACCAAATGAGTGGCAAGGAACAAGAACAAGACGAACCAGACAATAAGAAAAATATAAAGAACCCGAAATTCAAGATAAGCTTGCACTCACAAAGAGGGAGGGCACGATCGAATCTGAAAATCACAATCTCAAGGGAGGAAGAGAACATCACCAACATAATAAAAATGTGAAGCAATAGCAGTCTATTTATAGCAGCAAAACGAACTGGATTCTTAACAAGATCAATAGACGAATCATTAAGAAGAGCACATAACAAATCAAACATATACTTTGAAAAATCTCGAGTTCATCGACATAACAACAAAAAACAAACAAGTTGTTTAGATTTGCGAAACCCAGATTCATAAAAACAAAAGAAAACATACTTACTGGCACCTTCATGGGTTCAAAGGCACGGCACAAAAGTGACACCCAAAGGAGACAAGAACAGGGTCCAGTGCAAAACAGTGACAGAAGGAACAATTAGGAACACCCCAAAAACAGAAGCGAAAGGAAGGAGAGAGAGAGGGAGAGAAGAAGCACCAAACGCAGAGCAGGTAATTGTAGGATTGTGAATTATGAGCATTAATTATATATAAATGAGTCAGAACAAAAGAAGTGAGGGACTTAGTACAGAGAAATTAATATTGTTTGAACGTTTATTATTGGTTTGGTAAGTAGGAAATGACAGCTTTCCATGCAGAAACTGCAAGAAAAAAATTATTTAAGAGCAAGCTGAATGAGTGGGGGAGGGAATAAAGGGGTTTCAATAACACCGTATTTATAGCACTAACTTTTAATACATCTCATTAAGAACGTCTCTCGCCGACAAATTTGGTCATTACCATTGAACGCACGCAGCGGGTAGGAGAGACAGAAAGAAGCACCTGTTCGTACTGACACTTAGTTGGGTGACATGGCAACTGACACGTACGCAGTTTATGTGAAGGGTAACAGTGGGATTGATTAACAACGAGATGCACTTGAGACACCGCGGCATGTGGGTTGACAGGACAGACAGGGAGAGCAAGAACGGGGGGTGGGTGGGACCCAGTTCAATCATGCTTGGAATTGCTAGCCTGGCTTCAATCACTTGACAGAACATAACAGCACTACTCCAAAAGTCCAATCCACCGCAACCCAGATCACACACAGTTATGCTCATCGGTCAAATTTGAGCAAATTGGTTACAATGAAATATGATAACTAGAAAATTTACACACTGTCCTTCAATCCAACCAAACAACTTTCTTCATTGATTGAGACAGACGGCTTTGGAAGTCTAAAGAAAACGAAACGCTTTATGAATTTACCCAAATCTTGTGCTTACAAATTAAAATAAAGCAGGTAGCCGTAGCACAGTGACCAGGTACATTACAATCTTATCATAAAAAGTTTAAACAAAAATAGGGATGTGATCAAGCAAGTTAAAGTTGTTGAGTTATTCCAGTCACCTCTGCTCATAAATAAGAGTAATGAGCGCCAGCATCCAATGTTACAGGTCGAGGTAAGCTAGCAGAATCCGATGTTATGTCAATAATATTACAGCTCCAATGCCGCTTTTTTTATCACATATTTGACTACACACCATCAAGGATTTTGGGACATTGACTTCTAACACCAATCCTTTCTTTGTCGCCGGCTTGCGTCGATTAGATTGTACCAGTATTTGTGTATTTATTTTAACTTAACGGATTAAATACTTGGCCCATTCTTGTTTTTGGATCTACAGGCCTTTCAAATTGGATTTGTTAGCCCAAATTCCATCTCCATCCTTAAACCCCTCCACACATCCCCCCACCGATGGCCGCTTAACCAGCAGACCAACTAATTTGTGACAAACAACAGAGCCAATACCTTCCGAGCTCCAGCTTTTGCTTCAATGACGCCGAATAAGAAGAAGAGGAAAATCTCAACGTCAGATGTTAAATCCCTTTCAGATGACTCGGCATCCAAGAAGACCAAGCTCGGTAGCTCTAATGCCTCCAAAAAGGAACTCAAGGAAAGTTTCAAACTTTCTAAGAAACCCAAGATACGGAATGGCCCCAAGTTCAACAAAACTAATTCTGGCGACGGGAAAAACGAGATTTTATCGAAGCGGGATCGCAGGCTCCGCGCCAAGGTTGTGCTGGTTTTGTGTTTGTTTTGCCCCTTTTATTAGCTGACTACTGGGTCTGGGATGTCTCTAGCGTTCCGTGTTCGGTGATTGAATTGTGAGTTTTTTTGTAGGAATTGGCGGAGGCTAGGAAGAAGAAACGGAAGCGACATTACAATCTGGAGCAAGTATGTTAATAACTATATTCTTCATATTCCCTTTGCAGTTGACAGTTCAGGTGTGGGCTTGTCTTAGCTTTATTTATTGTCTCTGACGACTATGGTCTGAAATGATTTGTTCTGTATCTGAAAGGAGCTTGCGTCTCTTTGGGAAAAGATGAGGCACCGGAATATTGCCAAAGAAGAAAGATCCAAGTATGTCATTTGTTCTAGCAAAATTCGGTCGTAGTAAGTTGTAATTGGTCTGATAATTTATTATTGTTTTCTATCCATTTGTCTCTCCCTATGATTTCTAGGTTAATTACTGAGGCTGTACAAAAAATGAAGGGAAAGATTCCAGAAATTGCTAGCTCCCATGTATCTTCTCGTGTGCTGCAGGTGGATTTTAGCTTTGACCTCCTTCTTTCTCTAACTTCACTTTTCTGTTTTGCGTTTCTGATCTCGAATTGCTTGCTTGTAACTTCTTCTCATGAACCTCTTGTATTTTTGGCTCTTATTCAGACATGTGTTAAGTATTGTTCTCAAACAGAGAGGGATGCTGTTCACAGTGAACTCAAGCCGCATTTTCTCACCTTGGCATGCAATACGTATGCAGTTCATCTGGTTAACAAGATGTTAGATAATGGTATGATCATGTTTAAAAGAATTGATTGATATGGAAAGGAAATCAAAAGGCTAGTTTTATATGTTCTAGATCATCAAGTAACTTGTTGTTGGTCCTGTTCATGCATGATTTTCATGTCTTCTTCTGACAGCTTCCAAGAAACAGTTGGCTGAGTTTATCTCTGCCCTCCGTGGACATGTTGCATCTCTCTTGCGGCACATGGTTGGATCTGTTGGTATGTTGTATACGGTGCATTTTGTTTCCCAATTTAATGTTAATGCATCTTATATTTTCCTTGTTGTGCCTCTGCTTAAGTTAGCCTTTTCCTGGCATGCATTTCCTAAAACATAGTATGTTAGACTGAATATTGATCAATCTCTCTCTTATTCTTCCAGATGCATTCTGTATTGCATTTCTGGACTTGTAACCATGGAAGCTTTTGTCATCGTGTTTGGTTTTGGGTTCTGTTAATCTATTGAATGTGGCTTTGAAGTGTGTGCTTGACTTTTTTTAAGTACCTGCGTTAGTGAAGTACATCTGGTTGCCTTTTTATTATTGCAATTTTCATGTAGTGCCATAAGTTGTTTAATTTTCTATGCAGTTGTTGAGCATGCATACCAATTGGGAAATGCCTCTCAAAAACAAGAGCTTTTGTTGGAGTTGTATTCAACTGAGCTGCAGCTGTTTAAGGACCTTGCTTCACTGAAGGAAACTAAGTAAATGCTTCATAGTTGCCTATTTCTGAATTATCATACTTGGCTGCTTTGACCTTTTATTACATTACAATCATGCTCCTGTTTGCTTCTTGCCATCTAATCCTAGGTTTTGATTGTCTTTCAGGTTGCTAGATGTGATCTCAAAGCTGAGCTTGCAAAAGGCTTCAGTCTTACGACACATGAATGCTGTTATACAGCCAATTATAGAGAAAGGAATAGTCGACCATTCGATCTTACACAGGCTGCTGATGGAGTATTTAAGCGTAGCTGATAAGATGGTATTAACTTTTAACTTGTCCCATAAATTCTAGAAAATAAATTTTAGAAGTCTTCGCTTTCCTGTGAAATTTTTCCTTGAAACTTGTGTCCTTTTTCTTAACCTGTGTTTATTGGTAGTCTTCTGCAGCAGAGATGCTGCAACAGTTGTCAAGTCCACTTCTGGTTCGAATGATTCATACAAGGGATGGATCTAGGCTTGGAATTTTGTGTATCAAACATGGCAGTGCAAAGGTTTGTTTCAGATATCTGATAGCTTATATTACAACAGATGAGCTGGTGGTTCTTCAATTTGACCATATAGAGTGTGATTTCCGAATTTTGAGTAAGCTGTCAATTGCACTTTGTTTTCATTTCATCATATTCAGGAAAGAAAGAAGATCATCAAAGGAATGAAAGGCCACATAGGCAAGATAGCCCATGATCAATATGGAAGTCTGGTACACTTTTTTTTTTTTGGGTACTTAACCTGCATTAGGTTGTTGTTCTTGGTTTATTTGTTGTAATTTATTGATGTATCTGTTGCATTAAAGATCTGAATTTACAAGATTTTGCATTCAAATATTTATGGAAGCCTTAGATATACTTCCATAATCCTAACGTATATGCTTCAACTTAAAAGTATGTCCTTACAAGCTTTATTTTAAGTTCAAACATATCTCTCTTTTTCCTGGAATCTTCTCCTTTGAATTTTGTTTTCCTTTTCCTTTTCCTTTTTCTGGGGGAAGGGAGGAGGGAAGAAGGGTGGAAAGGGGTGGGCATGGGCAGAAAAAGGGTCAAAAGACCATGCAATTCAATTGGAATAGAGAAATGGCATGAGAAACTCATGGTTATCAATATGATTGAGTGAGCTGTGACATTGTCTAATTCTTTATAACTATGGTTCTCTTAAGGTTCATCAATCTTCTGATGTCTGCACTATCAATTTTTTAATGATTGTCTTCTCTAATTATTTGCTAATTTCTTTATTCTATACCCATTATTTTCAGGTGCTTGCCTGCATTTTTTCAACTGTTGATGACACGAAACTTGTAACAAAGGTTCTTGAGTGATGCTTATTGTGATCACTTATTTTAGATAGATTTAGATATAACCTTATAGTGAAATTTCTTACGAAAATTTTCTGATAACAGATCATCATTAGCGAGCTTCAATCAGTTTTGAAGGAGTTGGTTTTGGATAAGGTTCTTCTACTGCAAATCTTATTGTTTTCACTGCTATGTGTAATACCTTTTGCAATATTTTATAGTTGTGATATCTTGTTTTATTGATATTGAGCCCCCTTCAAGTTAGTATCTTGTTTTTACTGATCTTGAATCTCCTTCCACTTAACCACCTATCTCAAGGAAGTTATTTGAGAATTTGGTTTGCTGGAATTCACAGTGTAGTGACATTCTTTTGTTGGGAAACTTTCTGAATGTTCAATGAAACGCCTCAAACAAAAGTTTTAGGACATTATTATTTTTAATAGCATTCTGCTTCATATCTTTCTTACTATATTGGCATGTTATCCTCTAGAAAAAATTTTTGTTTCCATGTTGTAGAGTGGAAGGCGCCCATTGTTGCAACTCCTGCATCCCAACTGTTCACGCTATTTTAGCCCTGATGATATGGCTTCACTTAATCTATATGTACCCTCCCTTAGTGCCAAGGTAGATTGAAGTCATTTATCATTTCTAAAACCTTGTTTCATGTTTACTTTTGTTGGTTCTGATATTCACTGTTGATGCAACTATGATAAGTTTTGCTCTATTGTTAGGGAGAGCCAGAAGCAGATTCTAAAATGAAGTCTGCTAAAGATCAAGAATCTAGTGACAATAAGGACAGCAGTGTGAAAGAAATTACAATGGCTGAGGGCAAGGAGAGCGCAAATCCTGATTACCTTCACTTGGTTGAGGGTGGAAAGAAAGATCCTTCTTTGAGAAGACGTGAATTGTTGGTTGACAGTGGCCTTGCCGAGGTTTCTGGCATCAACTTAAGATTCTCATAATTGAGTTTCATTTTGTCATAACAGTGATTTCTTTCTATTTTGCAGAGTCTCGTGGATACATGTACCAAGAATGTGGTGGAATTACTCAGATCAAATTTTGGGAAAGAAGTACTATATGAGGCAAGAAAATTGGTGTTTACCCAAAATTTGTCCAGAACTAGAGATTTATGAAGATTTAACTATTTGAGATATAAGTGTTTTAGTAGTTTAGGATGCTAAAAACTACTTGCATGCTGTTGTCTTTGCTAATGATTGGGCTTATACAATAATTGGCTGCCTAAATTTGTATGGTGTGAAGTGCAGGTTGCCACTGGGGGTTCTGATGACATTCTCCACCCAACTATGAATGACAAGTTGAATAACTTGCATGAGGCGATAGCCTCTCTTGCTGCAAAGTGTAAATCGGAAGGATCAGAAGAGGAGCATGTCCTTGAAAATTTTCACTCTAGTCGAACCATTAGAAAAATGGTGTTGGACAGCTCCAAGTTTGCGACCACTTTATGGATGAAAGCTTTGAAAGGGAAATGTGGGTTATGGGCTGAAGGTCATAGGTGAGCCTCGATACACATATTTAGTTCCTGGCATAAATGATGGAGTCATAGTATAAATGCGACGTCTGATCGTAAACTGTCTGCAGTTCGAAGGTAATATGCGCATATCTAGAGTCCTCAGATGCTAAGGTCCGTGAAATGGCCAAGAATGACCTGCAGCCGTTGGTAGATAGTGGCTTTCTTAAAAGGCGGGAAAGCAGGAAATGAAGCATAAGTTGTTAACACTTGATGTGGATGAGTTACAGTAGTGCAGAAGTTTTTTGTACCTCTGAAGGATGTTATGTTATGGAGCAACAAATTTTGAAAAGTTAATTTCTTATGAATTGTAAGATTATTACATTCATTCAAAATTAAGTAAGAACATGAAACAGTGTCGATCCTCCTGTGTGAGTCAGTCAGCAGTCCTACTACTGCTACCCCCACCTACAGAGGAACAGTAAATATCTGTTACCTTCATACATGCATTAGCCCTTTCTTGTTCCCTAGTTTTATTCTTTTCTTCTATCAATTGCATGGATCTCACAATTATATCATACGAGACGATTCCTTCACATAATTTTCGTTAAATAAAACAGTTAAATTTAGAAACTACTGGGGACGTTCCAGTAATTTCATATAAAAAGCAAAGAAATTCCTTTTCCTCTCTCCCCCACGCCTCAATTTTATCATCTTCCTCGTCTTCTCTCGAATCTCTCTCTCTCTCGCTTCTGCCTAATTTGTTTTCACACTCCATTTTCTGCGTTTTCTTCCTTTTCGTAATCTCCAAAATTGCACAGTGTCTTTCGTAATTTAGCTTTTGGTTTTGGATTTTTCGTTTTGTTGAGGTTTTGATTCATCCGCCGACCCGTACTTATGGCGGCGGGGACAATGGCCACCGCCGCCGGAGCGGCGGTACTGCTGTACTACGTGATGAGCCGGAGATGGGCGGCGAAGACTGAGGATGACGAAAGTGGCGATTTGTCCAAAACGAGATCGGGGAGACGCAGGATCGTCCGCCGGCCTGCGCAAGCTCCGGCAACGTGGCTGGAGACGATCACGACTTTGTCGGAGACACTTCGGTTTACTTATTCAGAGACTCTTGGGAAGTGGCCTATTGCTGATTTGGCTTTTGGGATTAATTATTTAATGCGTAGGCAGGTGGGTTCTTGAGTTGTTACCAAAAGTTTGGATCTTTATTTTAGAAGGTTTGAAATTTTAGGCATTGATGATGCTGAATTATCTATCTGTTTGGTGTTCGCTTATTTAGAACTAAAAGGGTTTGTTTCTATCCTATTTCTTGGGGGCTAAGAGAGATCTGGATTGCTAACTAGTATTTTCTCGTTGCATGAAGCGTGTTGTCTGATTTTTGACTGGGTGTTAATTTTTTGGTCTTCCTTTTAATGATTCTCAGGGTAATTTGCACGTTGCAAGTGTGTACGCTGGTAGCAATTGTTTTCAGCTTAAAGGTCAGGAGATTATTGCCGAGCTGCAGAATCTGTTGAGATTGTTGACTCTTTGCATGTTTTTCTCTAAAAAGCCATTTCCGGTGTTTCTTGAAGCTGCTGGGTATTCTCTTGATGATGTTCTTCTTCAGAAGCCGAAAGCAGGGGTATGCTTCATTTTCCTATAAAGCCTGCAGCGATCTATCTAGTTGGTCTTTAATATTTCTCTTCATCTGTTACTGTAAATAGTTTGGTTTGTTAGGTTGCTTTTGTTTTTAATTAGCTCGTTTAGGTTGTTATGAATTAGTGATTGCTTTCTACTTGACATTGTTCTTTTAATTTCTCCCAAATATCTGTTTGCTGGGGTTATTGTGCTCTGTGGACAATTAAATTCAAATTGTTGCTAAGTTCAAGGCTTGGTTGTGAAGTTTATAAGGATGCAAGGAGACAACAGTAATATCTATAAGATGTTCTTTCTTTCTTTGGGTGGTTGTACCTGCCCTCTGGACCTAATTATTCTTAATCAACTTGTACAGTTGTGGGAATTGTGAAAAGGAATAGCCTTTCTAATTTATTAATTCTCATGATAAACATCATTAATATTCAGTCTGTTGAAAGAATGATAGAGCAAGCTTTTTGCCTCTAACTATCTTGATATGTTTGCAGATTTTGAAGCCTGCTTTCACAATTATACATGATAAAAATTCGAAACATTTCCTTCTACTGATTCGTGGTACACATAGCATCAAAGACACACTAACAGCCGCAACAGGAGCTGTGGTCCCTTTCCACCATTCAGTTTTACATGATGGTGGTATAAGCAATTTAGTACTAGGATATGCACATTGTGGAATGGTTGCTGCAGCTCGATGGATTGCTAAACTGAGTACTCCTTCCCTTCTTAAGGCACTTGCCGAATATCCAGATCACAAACTTAAGGTGATTATCAAGTTTCCTAACTGAAGTATCATATTAATGTTTCTTCTTTGCTTTGTGGAGTTTTTCGACGTCATTTGCATTTAGTCTAACTCTTCTAATATTTAATACAAGAAGAGAGTCAACAATCTTCTAGTTCTACTCAATTTGGAAGGGTGGCAAACTGCATTATAATTTCTAACAAATATAACTCACCATTTCTGTGTATAAGAATAGCATCCAAGTGAGAAAAAAGCAATCACACTGTTTGCTAAGTTGCAATAACTAATTGCTGTAAGCTTACTGACGGATCATGTTTGTGGTTACACATTGGTAATCGGCATATGTGTTAGAGATCTACTCAACAATGCAGACTTACATGTTGCAGAACTTTCCCATTATACGCATTCCCCTTGATTGATCACTTTTGATATTCAGATTGTTGGGCATTCGCTTGGTGGCGGTACTGCAGCGCTACTAACCTACATTCTACGAGAGCAGAAGGAGTTGTCATCTAGTACTTGTGTGACATTTGCCCCAGGCATGTACTTAATGTTTGTAATAAATAAAAGTAGACATGTGATCTGGGTTATGAAGATTTATATTGCAAAGATGCCTTAATCTGCCTTGTCTGCAGCTGCTTGTATGACATGGGATTTAGCTGAATCAGGAAAGCATTTTATTACTACTATTGTTAATGGATCAGATTTGGTGCCAACATTTTCAGCTGCTTCTGTTGATGATCTTCGCTCTGAGGTGCTTCAATTTGCCATCAACAATTCTTTATTATTATTTATCTTCTAGACCAGATTTTTACATTTTAGAATTGTTAAATCAGGTTACGGCATCATCGTGGCTTAATGATTTGTGGGATCAAGTTGAGCATACCAGAGTCTTAAATGTTGTTTATCGCTCAGCAACTGCTTTAGGATCTCGTCTACCATCTATAGCTAGTGCAAGGGCTAGAGTTGCTGGTGCTGGTGCATTTATACGCCCTGTCTCTAGCAGCACTCAGGTAAAGATCTTATACAGTTATTTGTGATGCAACAGCCATATTAGTTGTTTCAAATCCCCAACAATTGAATTTTAGAAATTTTGGTGTGATATCTTCGCACGTGATATCTTGTTGCATACTTCTGTTGTCCTTTTCAATGCCCTTGTTCTGCAAATTGTTTGAGGTCTTGCCTTGTACATTGTAGGTTGTAATGAAGCGGGCACAGAATGTCGCTCAAGCAGTTGCCAGGACACGATCATCATTAACATCATGGTCATGTATGGGACCACGTCGTCGATCTGTCATGCCATCATCAACCTCCATAGTGGAGGCGCTGCCAGAAGCTTCTGTTGTGAGAAAGGGTTCTGAAGCTCTTGTTACTGAAGTCCAATCTGGAGACTCGATAGAAATCAAATTAGAGTGTAGTCTGAGCAGTGACTCAGGGCATGATGACACAGAGGAAGATGAACCACTTATTTCTCATGATAGAGTTGTGTCTTCATCTGCCATGGAGGATGTTACCGAAGGTGAATTGTGGCGGGAACTGGAGAAAGAGCTTCAGAGGCAGGAGGATGAAGTTGCTATTAGAGAACAGGAAGAAGAAGAAGAAGCTGCTGCCAGAGAAATTACTGAAGAAGAGAATGTTCTGGCAAATGCAACTGAAACAAAGAACACCATTTCTCCAACAGATGTTGTAGAAAACCACCGGTTCTATCTCCCTGGCAGAATAATGCATATGGTTACTATCCCATCAAATGAGACTGCTAATTTAGATGATGATGAGCACACGTTCGAACATGTTGGTATATATGAGACTCCTAGAGAACTGTACAGTAAAATCCGTCTATCAAGAACAATGATCAATGATCATTACATGCCTATGTATAAGAGAATGATGGAATTGTTGATCAATGAACTTGAAAAAAATGAAGATTGTAGTTGTCTTCTCGTGCAACAATGAATATACTATAAAAGAATTTACAGCATTTATACATACCAGAGCTGAATCTATCATTCATACAATGATGTGCTGAATTTAATGAATATGAGCTTCTGTGCTGTTAGTCATTATTTGCTAATAACTGGTTTAAGTGACGTAGTGTCTCCAAAGATGCAGGTTATCATGGTAAAACAATCTCCGACGAACTTGAGCTGAAGCCTTTAGGTGCAAACTGGGTTAACAGGTTACAGAATGGAGTATGGTATGCCTTTCTGAAAATGGTTTGCAGTGGTAATACAATACTGGAGATGTTAAAATTTATTGGCTTCTTTCCCCTTATAATCAGATCGTTGATAGTTCGTAAGCAACTCTTGGTACTTGCTACTTGTTCTTTTAGCTTTTCCAACAGTTATGAGTATGGACTCGTTGACCTGTGGAGAAATAAATTCCTAAAGGATTGTTGGTTTATTGCGACAAACATAGAGGTTTATGAAACAATATTTTACCTCTAGGATTTTTTTCTATGTTGTGCTCAAGTTATATTTAGACCATATTTGCACGGAAATCAAGCGATGACATTCTTATCAACTGCTTCCATTTGTCTTTTGATACTTCGGTTAGAAATCAGCTTCTGAGTACTGTTTCCGTTGAAATTCGAAAACGAAACTCATTAATCCCTTTTTTTTTCCAGTTTCTTACAATTTTGTTTCATAGTAATTATGCATACTTTTTGTCTGCTTTGTAAATTGCTAAAACCTCAACATTCGGTATTCTTAAACAGAAGTTTCTTAATTCCATGGCAATATTGGCAAGCACCTGACCAGGAGGAGATTCTGTAAAATGTTTTATCGAATTGGCCAACTCCAAGAATTTAGCTTCTTTTGCTATAATCAACAGATGCATCAAGTTATCAGCTTCTTGGAGACTCGAAAGCCTAGCTTTTCCTCCATTATGCTTGCACCTGTTGTTGCAAAAAAATATTTTGAGGATGGTTGTTATATGGTCTCCAATGAATGTGAACCAAAAGTTGTAAGCTTCATCACCTAAATTCTTTGATGCCAAAGCACTTCTCAACAGTTATGTTTTAAGTATTTACAGCTGAGCAGAGAACAAGGGTTTAGGGGCAGTAGAGGCCTTCGATATATTTCTTGGTATAAAGGAAAAAATCACTGGTCATTCACACTTTGAGTTAAGCATCGGTTTGCGCTATATACATTACTACTAGCATTCTTTGAGAACTTGAAGCCTTTGTGTTATCCATCTCTGGTGCTGGTAGCTTTGGTTGAAACTGGTAAATTGTGAGGCTCTTGATGCGAAGGTGGAGCATGAAAGAAGAGACAAATGGCTGATATATCGTCCATTGCAATGCCTCTTCTCTTATACTTCCATGCACGAACGGCATATTCAACCAGCCTTTTTGCTGATTTTTCTTTGTCAGCTGCTGAAGAGACTATGTTGACTGCTTCTTGGTTAGAAACAATGTCCCATACCTGAGCACAATAGAGAAACAACACCCTCAAGCTTCAAATGGTCATGCATTACCTAGAATTCATCTTCGCTTATTCACTTAAATATTCAAAGATGTTTAGATGCTGTATATAGCAAATCACGATTATGCATACCCCATCTGTTGCAAGAATTACGAACTGATCTCTGCTTGTTATGTTCCTATGAGTCACATCGGGTACAGAAATGAGCCCAAAATCTTTGACGCAGTAGTCACCTAAAGACCTTGACATTGCTAGTCCTGGCGTCATCCCATTTGGCATCCAAACTCTATACACCCCTGGTTCATCATTTAAACAAAAAATTCGACCCCGGGATTGTATGATTCGTTCAGCCTCCTCTGCCAATTAGCAAAAACAGTTTTAAGTAACAAATGCTTATTCTATCAGAAATTCAGAGAAAGTTCAAGTACTCACCGGGTAGATTTGGTTTAAAGTCTACAGTAAGCTGAAGTGCTACCAAACTGCCATCATCAGAGGTGGTCGCCAAAACAGCCCGAGAATCGCCGACGTTTGCTACAACAAGATGTTCTCCCTAAGCAAGTTTTAGTGCACCAGTAAATTGAATGGATCATAGAGTTTCTGAGCGTGACATTAAGTAAAAGAACAAAACAATCGATAGACATACGTGTTTAACAAGAGTTAAAGCTGTAGTGCCACTGGAAAAAGAATCAATCCCTGGATGTAGCTTAAGTTGTTGATCAATGGCTGCATAAGTGTTGATGTACGACTGCTTCCATACCTCAAACAAAGAGACGTTTCTTTCCCGTCCCACTTCAAAATCTTTGCCAAGAGATGTCAAACCAAGATTTTCTTGCCAATTGCGGAGCAACGAAGAAGGAAGTGATTTTCTAACCCTTTTGGCAACAACATGGCCCCAGGGACCATGTCCATCAAACACCCCACAGAAGGTCGTGTCCTCGTGGCATCCAAATTCCTGCCATAGATAACAGGTGTTGTATTAGGTTTGTGCAAAATTTTACAAGAAGCACTGGCAAGTGCTAAAGCGTATATACCGCCCATACAACGAGTCGATCCTGGTTGATACCCTTCTGTCCTCTTTTTGTGTAAACTGAGGCGAAATTACTATATTTGTTGGATCTCGCAACACCGGATGATTTCACCATCAACTCTTTCTTCTTTGATTCTTTAGTTTCCTTTTCAGCATTCCTTTGAGAATTCCTGTCTTTCTTGACTGATACTGTTTTCGCAAGTCCGTCTAAAAGGGATGGAAAAGACACCATTTCTTCTACAATATAGATTCACACTGTAAACTTACGGGAGTACATAATGAAATGCTTCACCTCTAAATTTTCAAATAGGACTATCTTTTCTCTTTCAATCTAAATCAACCTTTTCAAAGCCAGACAATTTACCAACTTCTGTTTCCTACATATATTTAGGCATACCACACTTTGTATATGATGAAACCTGAATCCTTGAGCTTTCAAGGGCATAATTTCTTCACTTTCTTGGACATTTTGGAAAGCAATATATCGATCCTATCATATAAATTCCCATGATCATCATAACCACTCTCACACGTCACAAAAATCTAAGTTGTTTGATTGATCATCTAAACAAAAGCAGAAGTATCCAAGACCTTACCCGGGTATAACAGCTGACAGAAACTTCCAATTTCACAAGTAGAACGATCCCTTGTCAGTTGGAAAGCCGATACCTGCTTCTGGAATTACCTCCTGAAAACCCACGTCACTCCGGCTAACTAAGATGTTCCAACGACTATCAAAAGCTCACAATTGCTACACTCCATTTCCTGACATTCTACGCAGCTCCTAAACTCGTACGTAAAATAACAATTGCGCATCCTAAAGCTTGAGACCAACCATGAGTTGGCCAATGAAATGACAGACACATCCTTACTTAAATTTTTATTCCATGGACAAGATATGGGCATTTTGGTCATATCAAGGAATGTATCTTATGTTCAGAATTGCGTCACGGCCATCCAATTGTTTTTATATGAAGAAGATGAACGTAAGCCTTGCACTATAATAATGTTCTAAATAAGAAAGTCGGTTAAAAAAACATAAATTAATAGAGAAAATAAATTAGCATAGAGTTGTGGTTGGAAGAGCAATGTGATTAAATTTGTATTATCTACAAGAAGTGGTAATTAGAAGGAAGGATTGAAAGGGAAAGTTTTTTGGACATTAACCAAAAGAAAATTCTAAAATATTGGCTCTAGTGCTCTATGATGACTACAAATACACCGTTCAATTCTTGATGGCCGCCGACGTAAAGGGTCAATAGTTTGGCATGATTGTGATGTTGTACATTTTCATCCAAAAGATGCGCCTTATGCATTACTAGGGGATGATGCTACGAGAACAAGAAAAGAAGACATGTAGACAAAAGCTTCCAAACAATTAGTTTGCTGCAATATCAAACGTCTACTTACTTCCATTGCCACTTTCAAGTTAGTAGTTCAATACACGTGGATTTTTGAGAAAGAAATCAAGATCACTTTTTGTCTCATCCACAATTTCAAGTTCCATTAGAGTGGATCGGCAGAGAAGAATTGCCTTGATGGTTAGAAAACAATAGAGTATGCACAGATTCCTTTGTCTTATTCATGTTCTTATCTCTTATAAAATTTCCCCAAATAGTTACTACATATTAATAACTTACGAGGCCTTCAATTTTTCCAAATAACAATCTAAGTAGCAATGATTGTGCACAAGAAGACGCACCAAACCAAATAACAGATTGCCTTTTTGTTTTATGACCAGGAGGCATCGTCATTGAACGAAGGAAAAAGGGGGGGAGTGTATCATGACTGCAGAACGCCTGGCTATTGTTTAGCCACTCAATTCGATTATATTAACAGAGAGCCATGGCAGAAAGCGTCAATGCAAACTTGTGGTTGTCAGTACCCCAACAAGAAGTAGGGTCAAATTTGGGGTTGGGAAGTAGCCATTAGGTAGGTTGAGAACGAAAATGACATCCAAGGAAAAGCTAGAATGTTTGTTTAATAATGAGATTTTCGTTAGATAAAATACAAGATGGGGAAGAGAGGTAGAAGGAACAGTATAGGCCGATTTTATACAGCAATGTTTTACAGTACATCCCTTGTGGGGTTATTGTAACTACAACACCATTTCCGTGTGATTTACATGTAATGTTTTGTCTGCAGGTCAATGTGATCTCTATCAAAACAAAAGTAATACTATCGGAGCAGTGCATGCCGCTGGGCGAACAAAATTATCAAGAAATAAGATTCGGCTAGGAAGCTTCACAGCTTAATGAAAAACTTGAGAAGCATAATATTCACTCTCGTTAAAAACTGGTCTTAAATCTTCCTTGCACATGAAATCCAAAGGAAAAGACACAAGATGCCCACGTATAGCTCTTAATCTCTCCAAGGTATCTGTTTTCTTGATGCCTCCGTTTTGGTATGATTCTAGCTTTTCCGGAGCTATTCCTAAGTCAATTGTGGTATGGCCTAGCTTGTCCTTCCAAAATGACATACTCTGTCTAAAGGCAGCCCTGCAATGAAATCGAGGTGACAAGTTTAGTTAGCACCATATATGAAACAATCCTAAAAAGGAAAATAACAAGATGATGATTGAATAATGGCTCGGACTCAAATTTCTCAAAGCGTAAGTAAAGACACTTATGAGCTCAGAGCCTAAGACGAACGGAAAGAACCAATTGGAATTCAATCATTAAATCCACATCATCACATCTCGGTGTCCTCAAAGGGGGATCTGGTTTCACTCCCTTCACGCAACAAATTAAGACTCACGCCCAAAGCTATGAAAGCGGAAATCGTTTTCTACCTCTTCATATGAAGAAAAAGGATTTTTACCTGGAATGTATTAGATCATTTGGTACACATGAGAAGACATCCTGGTAGATTGTTGTATTTGTCTGCCAAATCAATAAAAGAATAAAAAATGCGTTAGGTAATTTGTTCAGATTGACCAACGGTGGTAAAATACTAGCATACAACCTCAAAAATAAGATGAATTACATTTTTTAAGATTCCAAACTCAAAGTTTCATATTGCAGAAAATATCAACCTTAGCACACAAATGCAAGAAGTCATAGAGATTGATTATTAATCAAGTCATAGCTATAGAAGAACGTCTAAATCCGATTTTACATAATTAGTTACTCGACTCTTTCTCTCCATTTCTTTCTCTGCGTATGTATGCCCATCATAAATGTAAAGTTGTAACATCTTTATACTCTGCCATAGGGCAGGAGGGCATAATTGCAGAACAAACTCCTGCAGAAAGTGACTTTGGACTAAGATTAAATCAGTTCTTCAGAAATAACAAAATATATGCTCTCACCTTTGCCGTTGCAGCCCATATATCTTTGTAAGTTGAATCAATTATTGGATCAATAATTTGATGGATCTGAGGGAAAATGTGCAAAGGGGAAAACTTGTGATGATATTATTCTAAGTCACTAACAGAAATTTGCCAATATTTCATGGACGACAAAATAATAATACAAATAGGCATACTGACCTCTCCAGTGCGAAGGCCAAGGTGCTCAGACCATAACGAAAGGCGAAGACTAAGGGAAAATTTCCCAGCTTTCCAAGGCTTACTACCCATTGATGAGTTGACTAACTCTTTATCTTCTAGAAGTATGCCAATCTGAAAAAAGAAATGTCCCTCAATCAATAGGCAGCTTAGAATTGACATCAGAGTAGAACACAAACTGCAAAACTTAACAGGCGATGCCATGATTCTCAATAATCAGAAGAACAATTAACAAATTACAAATCAAAGATCCAGCCACTTCAAGATATGCTTGATATAATATTTGTTCCATTAGTTCTTCCATTTAAGTTCCAAAAAAAAATGTCAACTTGAAGAATTGCCTTCCATTTTCTCTCACTTTTTACTGTTTAAAGCAAGCATGGTTTCTCAGCCTTATCAAAACATAGAAGTGTTTTGAGGATAATGGAATGGACCCTGTAATAAATTAGTACCTCAGAATCTCGCGAACCAAGTAAGCTCCTGTCATTTATATTAGCTGAACCGATCAACGCTGCACAGTCATCTATTATCATGATTTTACTGTGCACATACACCTGCAGCAACAAAATAAAGTTAATTAAGTTAATCCTCTGAACACTATATCTACCAAATATTCCTGATAGAGTGCAATAAAAAACCTGACTTGTGGCTACAGGACCACCATCAAAAAGTTGACCATAAGCCCTAAGACCATAAAACGAAATATAGTCCTGTGTCCTTGGACCTAGAAGATCATAAAGATTATGTAATATTGAATTTTTTCCTCTGCAAATTGTTCGATATTGCCAATGCATTATAGCTCTCACAGATGCAGCACCACCATCATCCAAACCGCCCTGTTAAACAAAATGTTTAGTTAACAGAAAGCAACCGCATGGTATAAACCTCAAAGGTATCAACTTCAAATTATAACCTGAAATCCTGGAAGTAGTGGTATGACAACAATAACTCGAAAACATTTTCCATCATTATACGCTCGCCTGATACGCCAATATAGTGCTTCCAGCACACGATTCCTTATGATTTCATCTCCTGCAAGACCTGATATGAAAAATTGATTCTGGGAGCCGGTTGCCCAAGAATTAAACAGATGTCAGAAAAAATGAATAAAGTAAGTCGCAACTTTCCAAGCTTCAATCCGAAACTTCAACAACAATTTCTGAACTAATATCTCCTAAATGAAATAGAGATGTTCTTCTTAGACACCGAGAACTAAAACTATACTTCCAAATCCTCAATTTTGGTTTTGACGTCCACATCAACACCAAGATCACTTCCCAATTAGTTGGTTGTAGTACACATCTTCTTCCAAGTACCTATTCTTGCATTTAAGTTATCAGATATATTAAACAAAGTTAATCCCTGATAAACGACCACAACCAGGGACATATAATGAGATTTGAGCGTGTATATCAAATCTTATTTCAGTCAAACAGGCAAATCTTGAACAAAGAAGACATGGGAAGAATACAAAATTACTACCCCCCCATAACTCCCCCCTCACCCTAAAATCATCCATAATTCCCACCCCATTAAGTGACCACAAAGCGACTAAAAGATCGACTTCAGTAATTCAAGAAGTAGCTGATGAGAGAACTACAATGTTTTTTACTCCAATAATTACCATGGTCAACAGAAAAATGAATGACCTATATATTTCAACTGACTACATTTCCAAGCATATACACATAAAGGGTTAGCTAAAACTCTGCTGCAAGTCTGATCTGTCTTCACTAGAAGTTTATGTAGCCAGAATGGTTCATACCTCTATGTAAATAAAATGCTCCGCTTTCTCAATAAGGGAAAGATAAGCACGGTGAATACTCTCTTCAACTTGACTTGTTCCAGCAGACCATTGACTCACACTCCTTATAACCTGGATATGAGAGGTCGACAGATGACAGATGGTAAATTTGAAACTTTTTACAGATCAAGAACACTCTGAACAGGTATAGGGAAACGACAACTACTTTGAATTCTATTCCTAACCAAAAAACAGTTCCTTATACAACTATACAATGTTATTTGTATTAAAAGCATCATAAAATTTTCTAGTGAATCATTAGAAGTATATATTTGTCATGTAGATAGCTAGCATCCCAAGGGTAACATAATTTTCAGTGTTTCACCACCAACTGCTCTATAATCTGATATTTTAATCATTTCAAATTGCTTTGCAGTCGCATCATAAAGCACAATAATCCAGGACCAACAACTGAAACACAGAAATAAAGAACAAACAAAAACCAAACTTTCTAAACATCGATGACAATTCCTAAGCTCATCTGATGATGACTGGTTTTTCCAAACATTTCCATTCAATCAATAACTGCATAAATCACATGAATGTTAACAAACCTGACAGCGGCATGAAGTTCGTGGACCAACTTGCCCAGTTTCATCGCTAAAGCAAACTTGATCGCCCCGCTCTTGTGTTTCCCACCACTCCAAATCTGAATTTTTGGTCTCAGGCTGTCTAAATAAATCTGGAGTCATCTTCACATGAAGATCTGATGCATTGTGGTCATCAACAAAGCCTTTCATTGGCATATCTAAAATTTCTGGCTCAATTTTAGATTTCCGGAAGAGGCTTCTGCCAGAGGTGGAATCTAAACCATTAAGTTTAGGATGTCCACCCACATCATCCATCTCTTGAGCTTCCTGTGGCAAAAGAAGAGGGATATCTTGTGAAGATGACCGAGAGGAAAATGAATCCTGCCTTTTGATGCCTTTGGAACTGTCTTCGATACCCTTACTTTCTACCTCCATCTTACTGGTTTTCCCCATATAATGCGGGATGACCATGTGCTGCTGAGGCATAAGTAGTGGAATTGATTCTTCATAAGGAGCTTTATTTCTCTGAACACGTGAAAAAGGAAATAAAAGCATATCACTTCCAAGGTAAAGGACTCTGTAAATTGCACAGGAAACCGTAACAACTGTAAGAAAAATTGACCTTTGCATAATTCCAACGCTGCACAAAGTGCCTAGCTACGTCACGACAAGGTGGTCCCCAAAGAGCACAGTGAACATCATGCCAAGGCATTCGAGGATATTTTCCCCGATCCAACTCGTCTTTGATTGTATCTTCCCATGAATTTGGTTCAGATTCTCTGAGAAAGGGAACTAACATTGTCATTCAAACAAAGAAAATGAGGGCCCCCCATGATCTTGTTGGTAACACTTCAAGGATATATCTATTGAAAATTGAAGACCACAATGTAACAACGATTACCAGATGACATGTCTTTTATCATCATCAATCTCAACATCATGAGGACATCCTGACATAAGCATTATCCATTTAAGCAGACAACAAACTTACCTTGGATTGTAATAATCCTTTCCAGGCCAAATTTGAGGAGGACAATCACCTATTCTGTGTTCACATGAATCATAACGACCAAAGCACAAGTCCAAGCCTCCAATAAAGCATATATGGTTATCAACAATGACAATCTTCTCATGGTGGGACCTAAAAAACCAAAGACATGTTGAAACTTGAGAATTACACATCATTCAAAGGAAAACACAAGAGCTATCATCTAAAAAGTTTTCTCATACTGCATACCAAAGGTAAACACCAGCTGAGAAGTGGTCAGGATAACGCAGCACCCTCACATTCTCATGAATGCTTAGAAGTTTCCTCTTGCTGTACACACTGTTGATCTTAAGAGCAAGAGCCACTTCCTTATAAAGAAGAATATGTATCTGCACAGAACAGTGAAAATGATCCACATCCAATGCAAAATTCCAATGAGTTGTTAAAGAATTTCCTACAGGTTCTTAAAATTCAGAAGTATAATTGTAACTCAAGCTTCTAAAAAATTAAAAAATAAATAAATAAAAATATCGTATAACTGGAACAGAAACAGTTCCCTGGATAAATTCTGGCACATGAAATTCCCTCGAAAAATGTTAAGTATTGTCTTTGTACCAATGTTCATCTCCACATAACCATCAAAACATCAAACATCAGTAGAGAGAAAAAAGAATTCACTTCTCCAACCACCTCAGAATCTCTGCTTTATATTTTTATATTATAGGATACAAACTAAAGCTTATGCATGTTGTAAACTGATTGAAGCACTAAAATATATATAAATGCAGTAGGAAAAATAATAACCATAATAGAACAACAAAATATGTACCTGAACCCCTTGCTTAGCTTTAGCTTCCAGCAAAGTATCAAGTGTAGAGGAGGCATGTGTTTGAAAAGGACGCCGTAAATAGAGTTCTGGGCACAGCCACCAGCCACAAATAAATATCTGCGTAAAATTTCAACATTCCAAACAATGGATAATCAAGCAAAATAAAACAACCAGTTTGACATATGGAGAAATCTTAAAACTTGGAGGGACATACCTCCGACTTAGCATCCTCAATAGATGAAGCAATAGCTTCAAAAGCTGCCTTACCATCTATGAACCATTGAGCCTGACTGCCATCTTCAGACAAACCCCTAGGAGGAGCAAATGATCCAAAACGGTGAGGATGACACCACCCTTCTGGGGGCCTAAGTCCAACATCATTAATTGCAACAACCCAATCTTTAACTCTAGCACCAGTCTTGACTCTTAACTTTATACTCCGACTTCCACATTTAACCTTTGAAATTTCCAATCATCTGTTAGCGAGTGAAATTCTCTAAATTCATCACATATATTGATAAACAAAGACAAAGAATATCACAATAAGGAGGCAATATCCATCATGTTGGAACCAGCGACCAATACTTTGTGCAACATTTTTTTATGTGAATAAAGAATCATACTAGCTTTAAAATAAATTAGCAATGGCAGAAACTAAAAAAATGTAGTCCTTTATGTCAAAGCCTTTGGAAGCATCATGAGCATGGGTTCTACTCAAAAAGACCTGTTATACACCAGACTAGACATGAATTAACTTATAAGGAAGTAAAGACATTCCTAACAATGATCCTTCAGTTCCACTAATCTTATTTTACAAAACAATTGCCCGTCAGAACCGCAAATGTGGATTTAACCCATCTTCACTTTTGACAAAACTCCAATACATCTATACTGGCTTTGCATCAGCATATGGAGCAAACTCGAAATAAGTACCTTGAATGCATGTCGTAAAGGATTGCGTTCCTTCGTTTCAACAGCTAAAGATACTTGTCCTTCACCATTCCCATCAGAGGCCGGTAATACATCAAAAACTATTATATCTAAGGGTTTGGCGTCAAAGGGGTCAGCAAGCAGAGCCAGGAATCCAGGTTTCAGAACAGCCCACACCTGCAGAATAAAAAGGATTATGGGAGAATTCCCTCTCCAGATAATGTATAAAATGTAGTCTTAAGTACAATGGCTTGTCTAGCACCTGAATAGAGAAAAATAAACAAGGGAAGATTTCAAAACATCTACTCAAATGATAAAAGTTTAACATGCATGTTCTAATAACAACTTTCTGAGTAAACAAGCTAAGCAGGCTCCTATAAGCTAAACTGTATATGCATAGGAAGTTAGCAAACGACTCCAACAATTTAATCACCCAGTTAGCCAGCCATTCAGCCCCACCAAAAAGCTTATTGATTTACAACAGCATAAGCGAGTTTGAACTTAGTTCTTCAACCATTCCACTACCTTCTGCCAGTTATCATTGCAGCAACCAAACCAGGTACAAGCACAGCATTTCTTAGAATCATCCTCCCTAGGAATTTTTGGCAGATGCCTCACCATTACATAATCCTCCTTTAGTTTGGGACCATATTCAGGTGCAAATGACAGCTTAGACACCTCCAAAAATTTGCAGACCTGCCGCATCAAGTAACATGGAGATATAAAATATTAGCAATCACATGGTAAAGTAGATTTGCAACAAGAATACAATAAGCTTGTACATTCAGTTTGCTGAATCAGACAGTTCTTTCCTATATAACAGAAATCTGAAAATTTTCTCAATTCACATACATGCATATAAGATGACATTGTTGACAACTTAAAGAAGAGTAACTCTAATCCTCACTCTTGAAATAAATATACAGCTCCAGAGTAGGTCATCAAAAACTCTGTTGAGGCTCTTACAGAATCAGAACAGGAATACTGTTTTCAGGATCTCAATATCATGGGTAGTAAGAAGACAAACATCACAAATGTGGAGTAAAGAGTTCAAACAAACCTCGGGAGAGTTTACAATATCCAAGTTTCCCAAGAAGTGATTCAAATATTCTTGCATTGCAACCTTTGCCCTGTCTGACATGGAATGCTGCCTTCCCAATGCTGGACGAATAACAGGTAAAGCAGCAATTGAGGGTACATCTCTGAACAAAAAACCCTCCTGTAAGAACCCTGTAAGAGTAATCGCAAGGGAGCACATGTTTGACGATTGGCACTCATCTCAACACAAGGAAAATTAATTTACCTGTTTCTAACACTTTCATCATGATGCAAAGGAATAGTGTCCTCGTCAGGATCATCATCATCTTGCATTACCGGTGCATGGTCTCCTATTCCTAGATTTTGAAGCCATTCTTTAACCTTTAATATAAGTTCCCCAATAAGAAATCCATTAAAAACTACACACCATCTCAGAGCAACAGAATTACAACATACAAAAATAAACATTTACACACCTGTTCCTGCTTCTCATGAATGTCCTCAAAAAAAGCACGTTTCTTCAACATAAAGTGGAGAAAGAACACTTGTGGAGCTTTCTTCACTAAACGCCACTTGAACTGGTAACCAAATCCAAAACACAATGGTATCATTATCTAATGTTATGTACAACCAAATAAGGCACAAGAGATAAATCAGTTAATAATGTACAATACAATTGCCTCTAGATAATATATCATGATTCAAAAATCATAATAACACACAGCTTAAAAAACAGCACGTAATCTGTTTCTATATTTTTTGGGGAAAAAAGCATAAAGTGAATTTTAATAATAATGATGATGATGATGATAATAGAGAAAACAATGATGATGATAATAATAATAATTAATAACAACGACAACATTAACAATAATAATCAAGTGAATTCATGGTTAATTTTTCCGACCGATAACTAGAGTTAATAATAATTAGCAAAATTTTCATATCAAGATCGAACAACTACCGAAATCTCAATAAAAAGCGAGAGAAGTGGAAATTGAACCTGCTTGTATTGAATCTCGAGAGTGTAGGAGAGAAGAACGGGACTGATATCGCTAACATCGGGTCTGGAGACGGAGACGATGGTGGCGTGAGGCAACTCGTCGAAGATGTTGGCGACGTCGTGTGAGAAGGAGAAGAAGGAGTAGGAGGGCATGGACGATGGCTCCGATTGCATTTGGACGTAGCGTGGGCCACAGTCTCCTCCGCCCGTCCTTAACTGCTCCGCCGATGATCCCATTACAGTTAATGTTAAACAAAACTTGGTGTTTTTTGGTGATGTGATTCAAATAGATATAAGAAGAAAATGACGAGAAATGGAGTCTTCGTTTTGGATCTAAAGCTTTCCCTTTTTTTCCTACTTATTTTACGGACAAATACATATAAAGTGTCGAGCGAGAGCGAGCGAGAGCGAGCGAGTGAGGGATGCTTATTCATATGGTCAAATATGGAAACTTTCAACGTTGCTTGGGTTGGGACTGGGGACATGGACTTTTTCAATTTAAATGGGACAACGTTCCGAATATTGTACTGAAATTAGCATGGTATTATATTTTGGTATCAGTCAATACTGAATATTATTTTTTGTAATTTTTTAAATTTATAAAATATTTCTAAAATTTATAAGATAGTCTATTGATATATTGTACAAGTGTATTGTATACTTTACTAGTTTACTGTTTACGTCAATCATGTTTTCAAAAAATTTAATAATAAATAATAATTATAATTAATATGAAATAACAATAATTTATAAATATTTCACATATAAATAATAATAACAATTAATAAAAAAAGACAATCATCA
>JAOQMP010000209.1:21645717-21665510 GCA_027563575.1 Erythroxylum pedicellare
GTATTTAAAAATTTATTATTATCACATAATCTAATTGAGGATAAAGAAGAGCATTAACAAAATAGTATTACGTTACATTAAGTTTCATCGACTTTGTTTAACATTGAACGCTTAATAGTTAACATGCATTATCTTTTATTAATTTTTGAATATAATTAGAACGAATAAACATATCTATTAAAGTGTAAGGTTATATTACAATATTTGAATGGTGAGATAGGACAGCCAATTAACTTTTCTAAATACACATTCATTTAAATTTGTTCAAAGAAGTTAAAGATAATTTTTCGGTAGTTTAGCATATATCAGTTTCATTTAACTTCTAATAAGATAATTATTAATAATTATAACATAAAATTAAGGCATTTCAATTTATAACCAAACAAAACAATCAATCTCAAATAGAACAACCAAACAAGTGAAACAACTCGTTCATCAGTCATCACCGTGATTGATATAATTCCATTTCTAATTTTCAAATCACAAACAGTATACTGTATAATTCCATTTCCAATTTTCATATCAAAAATAACAAAACCCAAATCAATACTGTAAGCATTCAACTTCAACAATTCCATTCCAAAATCAAATCAATTCACATACACACAAATCCAATACCGTGAGCATTCAACTTCAACAATTCCATTCCAAAATCAAACTAATTCACATACACGCAAATCTAATATCGTGAGTAGGAAACTTCAACAATTCCATTCCAAAATCAAATTAATTCACATACACGAAAATCCAATATTGTGAGCAGGAAATTCATCACCCAACTCCCAAATTCATCTTCCAACAATGACAAAATCCAAATCTAATCTAACATAATAAAAAATGTAATTAAGCAGGAAAAATTAGAAAACAAAAAAAACACACCCAAAAATAAATTTCTAGCGTTGAGTCTTCGGGTTGTTGGTTCAGGTCTTTGGGTTGGTGATGGGTCAGACTGTCAGAGGCGTTTGGTGGTGTGGTGGTGTTGTGTAACGATGTGCCCGAGCTGCGACAGCGACGACGTGGTGCGGTGTCGTCTCATTCGTCTTCGGGGGACGCCAAACAGAAAGCCGTAGTCTAAGGAGGATGAAGGAAGGAGGAGAGAGTGAGACAGAGACTGGGGAGGGCCGGATGGGATAACCGGAGAAGACAAAACAACGATGGTAGCATTGAGAGGCACGTGAGAGTGAGAGGCGAGATGACAACAAGAGTGAGTGTGAGACGTAAGAGTTGAGAGTGAGAGTAGAGTCACAGGGGGTGATTTAGGGTTAAATTTTTTCAATTTGCATTAGTCCTCCAACCTTCCGAAATTCATGATATCGACCGATATGTGCCGGTATTTTGCATACTGACCGGTACCGACTAAAAAACACTGGTACCTGCCGATATCGATGGAATGAGTACTGTTCTATTTTTCAACTAGTACCGACCGGTACGAAATGATACTCTAAATACTACTAATGGGTTGAATAGTCCCTATTTGCTTTACCGAACTACCCCTGTTAGCGTGTGTATCGACGTTATAAACTGGCATTTGGCAATCATCGGATTTCTTTTTTATATTTGTTTTCGACTTGTTCTAAATTAAACTACTCTCGCACGACAAATTAATTCATTTTCCCTAGAAAAGATGTTGAACTGAACGAAATTAAATTGAATAATTTTATATTTGAATTTAAATTTAATATTTTTCAAATCCCAATATATTATTAAAAATCAAATTGAGTTAAAACCAAGATTAAATTATATTTGAAATTGAACTTTAGGCGATCAGTATTAACTTTATCTATCGGCAACAATGTCTTTTTCTTTTTTTATTCATTTGTAATAAAAATAAATGTAAGATGTCGATACGTTATAAATGGTTCCTTTTCTTTTTTTATTTAGGAACATGTTCATTTAAAATTTGGAGTATTTGAGGCATTTTGAGATATTACTAATGAACAACAATACAAAATGGAAATAATTAAAATTTTAACTAAAATATTTTTGTTACTTCAAATTAACTTGTAATTTATAACTTAAAATCTTTCTTAGATGTTTGAATAAATTTAAAGTCAATACCAATATTTTGATTATCGTATTATTTGCATATTAGTCAGAAAAAAGGTGTTTAAATCAACAATATCATATCAGAAATATACTACAACAAAATAGACAATTAGCTAAAAAACGTAGCTAGTTATCTAAAAGATGCTGCGTATAGTTATTTGTGACATTTCCGTTTCATTGTATAAAGCGGTCATCACTTCCCTATAGTTGAAAACTATAAGTAACATTTTTAAAAATTGTAGAAAAAAGTATTAGCTACGAAATTTTTTGTGGCTAAAACATTACAAAAACGTCGCTAAAATTGAACCTTTTCAGGAAATATTTGATGCCAAATGACTAAGAACGAAAATAAAAATTAGCCAATAGTTTTGTACTACGTTCTTGTACTTGTAGCTATATACTGATAGATGCATACTTGATCATATTTATATCTCATATTTGATGTATATTTGCTTGATATTTTATACTTTTATCATATATTAAGTACTTAATTTTCTCCAAATGTGTTTAGAGGATATAATTGTCTTCGTGAACTTAAAGGAAAAGAATTCGGATAAAAAAACATGACATAAAATGAAGATTTAAAGCAAAGAAGGGATACATCGTCGTGCATCAACCCATGTACTTCTCTCAGGTCATGTAGAATCGTGAATTTTGGGTATTTTAGGTTATACACAATTTAGTATATAATTGTGTATCAAACTATAAATTACCAGAACCTTAAAATTTACTATAAAAGAACATATTTGGAGGCAAAATGGGAGAGCAGACATTCAAAAGGGATGATTTTGAGTCACAAAAGTGAAAACATGAAGAAATCATCAAAAAATTCGTCAAAATATTGCAAGAATATTTGATAGAAGATAAACAAAGATATTTAGAATTATGAACCAATTGTTTTCAATTCATTGCTCTTTCTGTTTATGTTTGATTTTCTTTTTTTTAATCATGTGTAATTAAATTCTTTTAGTGTCTAGGTTAGATGAAACCTAATTTTGTGCAAAAACGTATTTTGATTCTTTTATTAATGTAATTGTTTGAATTGATATATTGTGATTCAATCACATATTTAATATATGTTTTAATAGATCCGAAATATTAGTGCATAATCTGATTTCATAACCTAAAGATTAAAAAATCCTGTGTAAAAGATCTACCGTAACTGAAAGGAGTTGATTGCAACCCTAGAGATATGATGATATAAATCTTTTAGATTATGGTCAAACTTAATAGCAGGATTTACAAATATATAAAGCAATTTTATAAACTTTAACTTGAATAATTCGATTGATAATTCTAAGATTAGTTGTTATTAGACTCAAGAAATAGAATCAAACTACCCCTTACATTTTCTTTTTTTAATATGTGATTATTTATTTTTGAGGAATGAATGTATTTATAATTTTGGATTAATTAAAAAAATCCTAAACTTTATAAAAAAAATGCAATTATAGCCTAAACTATAAAAAGTGATAATTAAATATTTGAACTTTAAAAAATTTTCAAATATAGCTTGATGTTAGTATCTCTGTTAACGAAGCTAACGTGGCAAGCCACATCAGACTTTTTTTAATGACATGTAAGGTGTTAGGTATTATGGATTTATATGTCATAATAACATTAAATAAAATTAAAAATAACAAAAATAAATAAATAGTTATAAAAGCCTAAGCCCTTCTTCCCCCTCTACCTCTCTCTATTTGCACCACTTCACTTAAAAAGTAACTGACAATGTTGCTAGTTTTACCTTTGGTAGTTCATGTCTCCCTCTTGCAGCACCAATTGCTAAACACGTATCGCTCACTGTCTTAGTTTTCTTCGTTGGCCATCAATGGGCCCTTACTATCCCACATGTGTTGGGACTTTTAAAGTAGTTAATTAACATACTACTTATGAAATAACTTAGAATAGGGAGACAAAATAACGATTTGTTATTATTTTGGTGGTGGTTTTGGAATCACCTATTTCGCTGTGGGTTTTAGAGGGTTGGTAGAAATTTTGGTAGTCACCATAAGTTTGGAGCTTTTTAGAGAGAGAAAGTTAATAATCGAATAAAAGATTTCATTGAAATCAATTACTAAAAGAAAAGAAAATGGAAAATTTTCAAAGAAAAGAAAATTGGGATTGTATTTGTTGTGAGTTAGTGAAGAAGAAGAGAGACTTTTAACTCCATCATTAAAATTACCCTTAGTAAGATAAAAATCAATTAACCTAGGACTTTTGGCGTTAGCAGAAGAAGGGAGAATGATAAGAAGCTGGAGCTTTTTATTGTTGGCATGATAAATGACATCTTATGTTTACTATAACATAATTACATTAGTTTGGTTAACAGAGGTACCAATATCATACTACATTTGAGAAAATTAAAAATTCAGATACTTAATTATCACTTTTTAAAATTCGAGCAACTGCAAAATTATAAAGTTTAAGATTCATATTAATAATTAGCCCTATAATTTTTATTAAAATTTTTACTGTTCCCCTTCCCTTCTTATGTGTATTTTGCAAAATTTTATGGGCCGGCCCATATTGATTTCGATAAATCAAAGAAAACCCTAAGATCTTACGGTTTTGTTTCTTTGTTGACGCCGCCTGCCGAGTATATAATGACCCTCAGTTAGGGTTTTCATCATATTACAACACATAGCATCAGCCCAAGAGTCAGTGAAAGAGGCGACTTCCATGGCTCCAAAGCAAGCCAAGGTGAGCAGAAACCCAGATCTGATTAGAGGGGTGGGTAAGTTCTCAAAGTCCCAAATGTACCATAAGAGAGGCTTGTGGGCAATCAAGGCCAAGAACGGTGGTGTCTTCCCCAAGCATGATCCTCATCCTAAGCCTTCTGCTCCCCCCGAGAAGCCACCCAAGTTTTATCCGGCCGACGACGTCAAGAAGCCTCTTGTCAACAAGCGCAGGCCAAAACCCACCAAGCTCAAGTCTCTCTCTCTCTCTCTCTCTACTTATATACATTTAAAACATTTTTCCTAATAATTTTGACGCCTTTGCTCAACTCGTTTATTTTTAATATAACCATAGTTTCACTTTTATTTGAGAGATTATTGGCATATTATTTCTTTGAAGGGCTTCTCATTTACGTAAGGACCTCGTTGATTTTTATAGGGGATCTCTTTGGTTTGTTGATTTGTATTCGAAAAGTTTTCAAGTGTCTTGCTTTCAAAAGCATAGAATAGCATAAGATTAGCGGTGTACTATAACAAATAACCGCTTTAATAGGTGGTGGTGGGATGAGATTGAGGAAACAGTATGACATGTTGCTGGTTTTATATAGTTTGCCTCTCATCCATGGTATGGTATACTTGTTAGGCTTGTGCTTGCTTGAATTGAATTTTTGCTTTTAGAGATGAAATACTTGGACTGAGACAAGTTTAGTTTATTTTTTGTCAGATAAATGCATTTAGTATGGCCACCACTGCCGCTCTGCGTAACTTGTTTGTTTGTTGGTGTTGTTTCTTTTTATTTTTTCAGGGCAAGTATTACTCCTGGCACCGTTTTGATTATCCTAGCTGGAAGGTTCAAGGGAAAGAGAGTTGTGTTCCTCAAGCAGCTTCCCTCTGGCTTGCTTTTGATCACTGGCAAGTATCATTTTTCACTCAATTTCATTGTGCACCTTATTCTATGTCTTTTGCTTCTTTAAACAATTACTAGGATGGTACACATTTGTTGAAATTATGATTATAGAGATCTTCCAAACCAAAAAGCCTTATAACAGTGGCCACTAATGAATTCATCTTTTGTTTTATCTCCATTTTAAGAATTTGTTTCTGAATGCAGTTTGTTCAACAAATCTTTAGTAAAATTCTTGTAATCTTGTAATATATTAAACGTGCAGGGCCATTCAAGATTAATGGTGTTCCTCTGCGGCGAGTAAGCCAATCTTATGTCATTGGAACTTCCACTAAAGTTGATATATCTGGGGTGAATGTTGACAAGTTTGATGACAAATACTTTGCCAAGCAAGTTGAGAAGAAGAAGAAGAAAGGCGAGGGAGAGTTCTTTGAGGCTGAGAAAGAGGTTACTGTCTTAAACTGCCTCATCATTAATGTGATCGGCATATTTTTATGATATTTTCTTCAAACTTTTGTTTTGAAATTGCAGGAGAAGAATGTGCTTCCTGTAGAAAAGAAGGAGGATCAGAAGTCTGTGGACACACTTTTGATTAAAGCTATTGAAGCAGTTGCAGACTTGAAATCCTATCTGGGTGCAAGGTTTTCACTTAAGGCTGGAATGAAGCCGCATGAGCTGGTCTTTTAGAGGATACTTACATATCTTTGTCCTGTTTTGTTAAGGGATTTTGTTTGAGCTTTTCTTGTCAGTTGTACATTGCCAACTATTTTGGGACAATATGCAGTCGTACGAACCTCTAATTCAATTTGCGAGGGATTTTCCTCCCATTTTCACCCTTCTATAGTGTGACTTACCAGTACTTGTCGGATGTCATGTGATATCTTGTATGTGGTTGCTCCAATGGTAGCATGATGAGAAATGCTTTGCTTTCCTGCTCTGTTACTCTGTTGTTAAACATACGTGCGTAGGATAAACATTTAAGTTGGGATAGGTCTGTTGTTAAATGTAATTGCAGTGATGCTTCGGCTGGCAGTATTGGAAAGTAGGCTGTTTTGTGTGGAATATCATTCTGTTCATTAAGAACTCAAATATCATTTTGTTTCACCAAGAAGTGATTTCTGATAGGAACAAGGTGCAGCCAATCAAAGAGTGGTGAGGGACAGGAAATTGGTGCTGCGAGCCTTAAGCTACATGCAAGTACTATACTTTACAGATTATGGGATAAGACTGTAATTATGGATTAATGTAGTAATTATGCAAATGAAACGCAAGTATAATGAGCTTAATTGCAGTAATTAAGATGAATATATTATTGTCTTAATTAGGGTGGTTTTTAATATTTTACATTTATTATATGTTTGAGGTAACTGTTAATTAAATTAAATCCAACACCATTTAAATATTTTATTTCAAATATAGGTTCATTAATTAACCACGCAGGTCGACTCTTACTTCTTTAATTGACATATCGAAATTTCAAATTAGTTAGCATATCAAATTGGGATGCTAAATATTATTGGAATCTAATATCTCCAATTACACACTATTATATTGAGTATCCATTCCACTCCTTAAGTCAAAAACTATAGGTTTAATTAATTTGATATTAAAATTCTATTCCCATCAAGGTTACAACAATAGCAAGGATTTTTTTCGTTTAGGTGTTTATTAAAAAGTTTTAAGGGCCAAGCACACATGACGTAGATATTACATGTAAATCCATCAAGACGTGTGCTTATACTCTATTTAATAATAATTTAACATAAAGTCTACTTAAATCAATTCAATTTAATTCTTATGTCAGCAATATTTGATTGTTATTTTTAACGGAAATTATGAAAATTTTTAAATATACTTACTTCTCACTTCCTGAATTTAAACTTTGAGAATAATTTTAGTTAAAATTTGATAATCTAGGACATTTGCAGAGGACCTATTCCTTAATTTGCTGTCTACCTCTCCAATGTGTCTTTTGAGATTTGAAATAGATACAGAATTCATTTGGGATCTCAATTTGAATCAATTTAAGGGCGGGAGGTTCGGATTTTAGGCTAACCCACTAGGCTAGAGGCTATCCCATTCACAGCCGTGTAACGTATTCTTGCATATTTAAAAAAGTTGGTTTAAAATATATTCTTTTATTTTTGGTCTTCTACAAGCAATGCATATGGAATTATGGATAGGCCCATTTGTTTCTGCAGATGTCGTTTCTACGTGGATGCATGCCATTAGATTAGAGAGTCGTTTATAACGTTAAAAAAACAGAGGCCTTAATAAATTGGTAATATACAACTTATATATTGTATATTGCGAACAATGTGCAAATTATATAAATCGGCAATATACAAGTCACAATTTTATTTAAATAAATTTAGTAATAATGTGAATACATTACCAAATAAAAATGAGAAAAGATATAAAGAGTTAAAATAAACAACCTAAGAGTAGGAATATCAGCAAATATTAGTGATAGGAGACTAATTAATTATAATATATTTAAATATTTAATAAGCTGAAACAAAATCCAAAACATTACTTTTAAATTATCCCTGAAAAGTTAGAATTACAAAAATCTTTTGATTTGGAATGTTTTAGATTCATATGTTGGTAGAAATAAAAAGAAATACATCCAAATGCCTCAGAGAAACAATACCCTCTTTCACTTCTTGGTCTTCAACGATATTGTGCATTCATAGGGATGGGTGTGCACGGAAAAGGTCTTGGGATGCCTTTATGAGGGGGAGAATGAGTCTATATGGAAAACTCTGGGTGGGGCTGTGTGATTAGGTCCCTATCATTTTGATGACTATAGTTATTAGATATTAAAACTTTATTGTGTCTAAAAATGTCCTCTTGTTGACTGCAGTTCTCAAATGCATGTGAGTAGGGCTTGAACAGAATGAGAACATAAATAATATTTTCATAATAGCTACTAAGAATATAATAATCGCAAATGTAGAACAAAAATGAGTTAACTGAAGAGTTTGCAATATCCAAGTTTTCCAATAAGAGATTCAAATATGATTGCATTGCATACTCTACATGGAACGCCGCGTTCCTAAAGCTGGACCAATGGCAGGTAAAAGCATCAATTGACGGAACATCTCTAAACAAACCTTGTTGTAAGAATAGGTTAATAACAAAGATTTTGATAAGAACATGAACTTTGTTTACAAAGTTGTATTAAAATGTCTGCATCATAATTAAGTTCACATAACTTGACTCAAAGTAGATAAAATTACTCATTTTTATTAACTCTCACAATAATTACAGGCAATGGCTTTTGCTCTCTTAATGTTGAAAATCTTGATCAAATGAATTAATAATTACAAGTATTTGGATCCTCGATGGATGAGAACACGAGAAAGTAGCTACAGAACAGTAAGTCCACTAACTTAATTCATAATTGATATCTCCAATCAATTGGGTACTACTTCAATGAGTGGTGAACACATCAAAGTGCTAAGCTTATTACTAAGTGAAGAAAACATTAAAAAAAAATAAGCGTTTTGACATATTACACCACTCTTTGATATTCTTTTCCAAGCTGTTTGTCATGTCATTCACCAAGTCTTTCATTTCTTCCTTACTCCAAGTTACTATTTTTATCACATTACTTATGACAACCATAAAAAAATGATGGTTATTTAAGTTTTGAACAAACTTGTACGTCGTCTAACCGATGCATGCTTATGGCCTAGTCCTTTAGCATATGATCAGTTCTTCAAGCACATTTTGAACTTGCTTAATCTCACTTGATGTGCTTGCTTTGGTTCATTTTAAAAGCTTTCCTTATGCCAAAACAGTGATAGTCCTTGCATAAGGTTCACTAATAGCTAAAAAAAGGAGTCTTATATGTATTGAAGGGCTAATAGACTACCTCCTCCAGATGATTCTAACACCCCTTTTAGAAAAAATTGAAGATAGTCGTTGACTTGATATTCAAATTTTTGTAAGGTTCTATCTTTCTTCCAAATGACTCCTAAGATAGGCTTGATCTTTCGTTCTCCAAGAACTTAGTTCTTTGGTCATTCTTATATTGCCCTATTATTTAATGATCAAGAATCTTCTCTTCTTATTTGTGGAATTGTTTCCTCATATATGGCAAATCTCTTTTCACTTGACTTTTGTTGGGATTTATTGCATCTTTGCATTAAGGTTTTAAGAAAATTAACATGAAAAGTTAGGTGAACCCACAACCTTTCAAACAATTTTGCTTTGTACACCCTATTTCAAACTTATAGAGTACTACTACTGGCCCATCCTCTTTCAATACTAACCCTAATGCACATACTACTGCTAATATTCTTCTATGTTTGAGGAGCAAATTTTAGTAAGAGTTGTCCCAAACATTAAACTTAAGAGGCCTTGACCTATATACTTTTTAATCCATAGGAAAGCCTTTCGTAGACTATCCCTCACCTCCTCAAACAATTCATGTTTTTCCCTCGCAAATTGATAAGAAACTATACATTTTCCATACGAACTTTTTATCAAGCAGAGGAGTGAGATTGTAACAGCCCAAGTCACCCGCTCGCAGATATTGTTCACTTTGGGCCAAAGCCTTAGTGCTCCCAACCCGCACGGTTTTGTTTTTCTAGCATGTAGGCCTCTTTTGGACACTATTCTCACAGGACTTCCTAGGAGGTCACCCATCTTGGTACTGCTCTTGCTTTAACGCATTTAACTTCGGAGTTCTGACGAGATCCGATGCGTTGGGGCATGGAAAACACGTCTACGAGGGAGAGGTTGTCATAGCCTTATAAGGCATGTTTCGTTCGCCTCTCCGACCGATATGAGATAACAAGTATCCACCCTTCTTGGGGCCCAGCGTCCTTGCTGGCATGTTTTTAGAAGATATGTGTTAACAATATTGCCATACTAATTGACCAATCTATCAAAGACCCCTATATTGATTGCTCAAATCCCTATATTGGTTGATCAAACTTCCTGAAACAAGTTTTTCAAAACTCTTCAAGTTCTTTCAAAGATCAAAATACTCTCATTTGACAAAAACTTGATTAAAAACTATTTTAAAATTTTACCAAAATTTTGTTTGAAGATCAAGAGATTTTATTTAAAGATAAAAACAAAATTCTCTTTATTATGAAAGCATTTATGCACTATTCCTTATATGAAAATGATCATACAAATTCAAAATAACAAAAGATAAGGTTACAAGAAGGATTACAATGATTTGTTTAAATATTTATGTGATTGATTCATTCTTGTTTTTGGTTCCTTACTTGAACCATATACGTACTTCATTTTTCTCGTTTTCTCCATCCTTTAATTGCTTAATTGATTTAATTTGCTCCTTTCATCTCTTTACACTTCTGTTGAACTAGATTTTTTACACATTAACTTACTAATATCACAAAGGATAAAATATTGGTTGTGATATGCTTGTTATTGTCAAAATTATGGGTCAGAATCTCACTTATTCCAATAATCTCTCCCTTTTTAATGATGACAAAATATTTGGTGATATTAGAGAAAATAAATGAAATTGAGTATGATTCCCTTACATTACAACATTATGTAATACATATTCATTCATTATGAAATGATTAAGTTTGAATATCAACATTCTTTGTTCTTTTTTTAAATGTGAAAATGATATATTGCATATAAATCTACAAGCATAAAAAGGAAGCTTCCCTCTATCCATTTTGAAAAACTCAATCATTTAGGCAAAAAGTATATGGAAAACATTTACAAAATAAAAAAACATTATAATTTTCATGTACCAATTCAAAGATAAATCTTTCTCTCATAGGTAAGCATTTCTTTCTCTCCTAAAATATGTATATCAAGTCAATATGCTTGTTGACTAATTTGCAAGCTTTATAAAATTATAGCTTTCAAATATCGAAAGTGCACGGGTCGTGATTTATAGTAAGTGAAGGGTCGATCCCACGAGAAGGGTGAACCAATCTAATCCTAGGTTATCTAAGGCTACAAAATTGTTAAAATGAAAATAAAATTGAACAAGAAATTAAACACGAGAATTTGATTGGTGGGAATGTAATTCAGGAATTTAACATAAAAGGAATTAAAATTGAGCAACGTAAAATTCACAATGGAAATTAACAAAGGAAAATTACCAAATTTTGGGAGAGGGGATTCTTCTTATCATTAATGCTAACTTAGCAATTTATGTGTTAATTGGGTGTCAGTTCTAAACTATCAAAGTGGGGATCACTCTCTCTCGAGTTATAATCACACATCCTAATTCATTAACCCTACTTAAATTATGAAATTTGTAATCTCTCAATTAACAAAAGACCCACAATTCTAATTATATATTAAGCCCTCTAATAAACAATCGGGTCTCACACAAGATCTCTCACTATATAATAACCAACTAAATTGATTGCGTGGTCAATTAGATGACCTAACTCTCGTTAACTAGATCTATTCATTTTTATCTAGTTTACCCTCTTAGTTTATTACCGAAATATGCAAATACTACAATCAATCACAACAACCAATCACAATAGCACAATAATAACTAGATTAATATTAAACCAAGGTCGAATCCTGAAGGAAAGTTAAAACATCTTAATCAAACCCAAAGCCAAATCCATACATATATTTATATTCAGCTTCATCTTCATATTCAAAGAAAAGAACAACAAGATGAAAGCAATACACAATAAAATGGAGATCTAGACACCTCAGGAGAACAACAGCCATAAAGAACAGCTCCTTTCTCCTCTTTCTCTTCTTTTCTCTCTCCTCTTTCTTTCTCCTTGATGGTTTTCCAAAAATGGCAAAAATGAAGCTCCCTTTAGGGTTACATTTCTTTCCTTTATATAGTCTTTTCAATTAGGTAACCCTAGGGTCTTTTCCGGGTCCGAATGGTTCGAAAAGTCCCTCAAAAACTTAAAATCGAAAGCATCCTCTCGTCTGTCCCCGACCTTCGCCTTTAGTGGCATGACCGTGGCTAAGATTTTTGCCTTCTGTCACGATCGTGGCACCTTCATCATCCTTCTCCCTATTGGCCAAGATCCATCATCTTTCTGTCTGCTGGCCATGATCGTGGCCCTGGGTTAGCTCCCGAGTCTTCTCTGAATCTTCTCCGTTTTGCATTCTTTTCCCTAAAATACTAGCAAACACATCAAGTCACCTAAAAAATACAAAATTGAATCTCAAAAGCATGCTCTAAATCATAAAACACAAATATCTACTAACTAACACAATTCTAATCTAAACATGTACTAAACAATCAAATTAACAACTAAATACAAACTAAACTACCCACAAAAACATGATGCAATCTACAGCTATCAATGCTCAAATTTTTTCAATGTGAAAGCAATTCTATATCTCATTTTATATACCATTAATGGTTACCTCCTTTTCTTCTTTACTTAGTTCAAAAGTTTTTCTTTTGATATCACTTTCCTTACTTGGCTTATGTAAGGCTCTTGGTGATTTTTCTTTTGAAAGTAATTTTTAGAGATATTATTATTGTTCCTGATTTGACATCCATAGAAGAGATACCAATTATTGGTATTCATTTGATGCTAATTGATATTGACCTAAAAGGAAAATATTTAATATGATCTAATTACCCACACAAATTTGGGTCTTTGAAGGTTAGTTGTTAAACCTTTTTCAAATCATATCTTTTTAGGTTTACTTAACAAGCATTGTTTCAAAGAACAATTTATATAAAATTTTCCATAATTACCACAAAAGTTACAGCTCATATAAGACAATTTGAAAGTATATGAATCATATGAGTGTGACCTATAAGAATGAGACATATATTGGGTCTTCTTTAGATATGGCGATTATTAAGAGACTTTGGATATAAGAGGGATAAGAAACTCTTCTTCTGTGATAATAAGTCCTAAAAAATAGTTTAGCATATGACATGCTCTTTTATGTAGATATGGCTTATGAGAATTGTGAATATGTTTCAAGTGTTTGAATTTTGACTTATGATAATTGTGAGCTTGTTTTATACATTATTTTTATCATAAAGAGGCAAATATGAATGAAAAGAATATCATATGATTTTTTAGGAAGATTTCATATAAAAATTATGCCTATTTTTACCTTGAATAGTATACCTTTTAGGTTTAGAATATCTCTTATTCATGAATGCATGGAATTTTCCTTTTGGTTGGCATCTTGATGATGATAGGTGAGCATGTGGCTTTTTTTTAAATATATTTAAAAGATGCAACATACTCATGTGATGATTTAGGCATACTCTAATTTTGTAAATTCTTTCTCCTCATAAAAATTGTATTGGCATTAGATGATGCACTTCATAAATGAAATTAATTATATGCCAATCATATAACAATGCTATTAAAATTTTCACTACTATAATGAATCTAAAGAAAGAATATTTGAGATCATTGATCTCCTTCTTCAATGTCTTTTTTTTTTTCATGCAACAAATCATGCTCATTGTCATTGGAAATAACCACTCTTAAATTATATTACGTTATTCATATAAAATTTTAATTTCTCATTCTCTATAGTGAATACATTAACATTTTTTGAACCTCTTTATAATTGGAAAATAATTTCCTTTATAAAAGCATTATTTCTAGCTATTCACCAAGTTCTTCATAAGAAAAATTATTATCGTTATCATCTAATAATTATAGTTAAAGGACCTTAATTAATGGATACCTCATCATTATTTTCTATAAAACACATACAATCCACCTTATTATTCTATCATCTACTTTAGAAATTGCTTGTATCTTCCCTTGTGGTCATTAGTGCTCTCTTCTTACTTTCATCCTTCTCCTTTTCTTTACTTCATTCTTGATTTTTATCTAGATTCTCATCAAATTCATCATGATTAATACCAATATCAATAAGAATAATATCATTATGAAAATTATTAACATACTTAAGATTAAGTATGTGTCAAATATTGAACATTTGGGCGTATTGAAACTTTAGAATGCACCTTTCCATCTAATGTGAATAAATGTGCATTTTCTTACACATGAATATATTTTTCAATCATATTCCACTTATTCCTCTCTATAATCTCCCATAAGTCAACTTAGAGAAAGATTTTCATCCTAGTTCTTTAAAACAAGCCATAATTTTTATTAAAAATTAAGTAAAAATAATATATTGGCCCTCTTGATTAAAAAGCAAATGAAATTATGTCCTACTAATCTTTGCTCAAAATTTTTGTAGAAATATGTACATAATAAATGAGAACTGCTTCGTTACTAATTATTGGTCCTCAAATGGCACATAAGAGGGGGGAAGGTAAATTTTGTGTGTTAATCTTTTTTTCCCCTTTTCTAAATTACCAGACAATTTCAGTAAAATTAAAAAAAAAGATTTCGGAAAATATAATAAAATTAAAAGAGAGTAGAAAAAGAGATAAAATTGATTTATAATAGTTCAACTGCCCAACTCTTGACCTACGTCCACTTTTAAACATCTCTTTGTACAACATCTTCTTTTTCTTGGATGAAGAGAAATCCTTACAATCATTTTACTTTGCCTGGGGTGAAGAGTCACAATTTATAAATATTGTTTAAGGTCAAGAGGAATTGTCACATTGTGTATCAAAATCAATTTCCTCAATGAAATAATTGCATAAACATACATCTCAAAAGCTCCGTCTCTTGCTCACATCAATGAACAAAGGCTCAATATATGTTATGTAATGCATAAATTCACTTTCTAATATTTTATGACTCTAAAAAGCTCTTTAGTATTCCCAACCTCCTTCTTATAGATCATGTGTAGCCTACTTATACTTAAAATAACTAAAAGCAGTTGTTATAAATAAAAATTAGCTATTATAATGACCTCTATTAGTAGCATTTTTCAACTATTCTAGCATATTTATTGACCATTTTGGTACTTAGGTCAAACATTACAGTAAAATTCATGTTACATATTTTCAAATGACAATGATTAACCACACTACAACATTGGTCGATAAGTCTGTCCAAAGCCCTAACTTTGGTTACTCGAATTCCCACATTAATAGACTAAACTTTTACAAAAAAATGTTTTCCAAAACTCTTCAAGTTCTCTCAAAGATCAAAACACTCCCATTTGAAAAACACTTGATTAAAAAATATTTAAAAGTTTCCTAAACTCAAGGGATTACTAGTGAAGAAGAAATTGAGAAGGAGCTTAAAGGAGAAAGGGATATATCATCTTAACTCAAAGGTAAATGTTAAATCCTAAATTACTATTCAAACTAACCTTTCATCTTTTTCCAGCATGTTTGAGAAATTGAACTAGGAGGAAAAGGGTAAAGAGATATTGGAGAAATTTTGAAAGTGTAGGGATCCAGTATAGATAGGAATGTGAGTGGTCATTAACTCAGGCCTTATCCTGAAGAATCCTAAGTGAAAAATGCAAAAGTGGAGATGCTTAATGACCATAATTTTTTCACATGAAGAGGAAAGCATGGAGTTGAGCCAACAATAATAAACAAAGGCATTGCTTGGGAGGTTAGCCAAGCAAATTTTGTTCCTTTTCCTTTACATTTTTACATAAGTTAATTTTGTTGAATGCTCATTTTCTTACATATAATGTTGCATTAGGAACAATGTAATTTTTAAGAGTGGGGGTGGGGATTATCATGTGTGCTTTTAAGTTGTTTGTTTCTTATATGCATATGTGTTTTTAAGTTGTTTGTTTCTTACATGTTTGTAAGTATAAAAAAGGAGAGATAATCAAATCAAACAAATAAACATTTTCTCTTTTTCCATTATTTCTAGGACTACATAGTCATAATTAGAGAGTAGAATTAACTAGAAAAATTCATGGCAACTTAGACATGTACTTTTACTCTTATGATTGGTCAATGTACGTCATCTTTGGAAGAGTAATGATAAGTGGATAGATATAAGTCGGTAAAGATTTGCGCCTTTTTAGATTGACACTTCTATATCAGTCTCATTGTCTTTTATTCATGTGTGAACTTCATGACATATACATCCTAACTTTGTTTTGATTTTCTATTTAAGACCACATTTTTATTACATACATTAACATGAGAATGATATAGGCATTCTTTGTGTTATAAGTTACATTAGCCGAACAACTTACCTATCGATATGATTTTTCCTTTTCACAAGCCCCCTTGAACTTTATTGGTCTTTTCTTTTTATGCTAACCATATTATATGCCTTAAAACCTAACCAAATGTCATACCTAAGCCTTAAAGCTAGTGGAGCATTTGTGATTGTTAATGTTTGTAGATGCACAAAAGTATAAGTGTAGCGACGTGCACACATGCAGGTTGTTATAATTAATAGAGTGCAATTTTATCTCTTATCAATGAATTCCATGGCTGATGAAGTTTCTTTCAATTTTTGTTGAAAAAAGAAAAAAGAAAAAAGAAAAAGAAAGAAAGTGAAAAAGAAAAATGAAAAAAATGAAAAAGAAAAAATAATTAAGTAAAATTATCAAGGATGAAATTCATTTGTTTTGCAAGTTTTCATGTTATTCTTTCTGTCTAAAGTTGTATGGAATGTGTGATTTGATTATGATGCATATAAGGGGGGTGCTGTTTTAAAGGGTCACTCCTTATGGTTACAATGTAGCGTTGATTTTCAATTTTTGTGAGTGATTCCTTCTAATTCCTTATGATTCATATGGTTTGTGTATGGAGGCTTGAATCTAAGCTGTCAACCATAGTTTTTGCATTCATCATAGCTGATGGTGCTCAGTTTTGAGTTAATGTTAATTTTTGTGCTTGGGGTTCCATTTAGTGACTTTTGCACTACACTATCCAAATACATCTCACCTTAACCTGTGCCCACATTAAAAAAATTAAAAAGAACTTTGATTCATGATTATGCATGTGAATCCTAATGGTGGAGTGTTGAGCAAGTTTTATATGATCAATAAATTCTCAATGCCACAAGTATATGGATCGGATCTTATAGGATCAAAAGGTATTGTTCCCATAAGGATTATAGACACTAATAACTTGAATAAGAACTTTATCTAAGGTACTAAGAAATTGATTTTAATTAAAATAAATATCTGAAACTAAACAAATAAGAAGATGAAATAAGTAAACAATAAAATAGTTAAGTTGCCAATGAAATTGAGATCTATTAAAGATGAAGACTTAGGAACTCTTCTATCCTTATTTTGCTTCCCTTAATCTTATTGATTCAATTTATGTTTGATCCAAGATATCTTGAATTTTGATTACTCTCTCTCAATATCTAATTAAATAACTATTTGAATTCGATATTTATATATTTGTAATCTCTCAATTCATAAACTACTCCTAACTTATTCAATTAGATCTGAAGCAATCCTATAGATAATTAATTTCACAATTAAGATCTCTCTTCAATTGTTCGTTAATCTGATAATTGTAGGTCTATTAAGTTACCAACTTCTGTCGTGCATCTTAACATAAATAACTTGATTCACTCTCTTGATTTGTTATCAAGTATATGTATGACAATTATCACAAACATTCAAAGATGTATTGAAATAAAAAAGAAATAAAGTTAAAAAACAATTTAAGAACAATCCTTAAAAAGGTTCTAGAAACCCACAAGCATTTAGACATCTTAGAAATAAAAAATAAGAAAATGAAAAAATTGAGGGAAAAGAAGGAAAAACTAGTTTGTGTCATGAGTTGGAAATTTGGAATTTCGTTGAAGCTTTTCTTAATGTCTCCACTTAATCTTCTTTGATATGTTGGGTGTTGCATTTTTTTGTGTGTTTTTCTTATTCTTAAATAGTTCTTTAAAGTCTTAGGGTTGTTTCTAAGGTTCCCCCTTTTTTTCTAGTTCCGAAAATAGCCCTGAACCCTCAAAACATGAAAAAACTCACCTTTGGAAAAACCTCTATCATGATCATGACCTTAGACTCATGACCGTGCTTCATGCTGTTCAACCTATGTCACGATTGGGAAACCTTCAAGCTTCCTCCATCTTTTTCATAGTTCATTTTCGTAATTCCAAACATTAAAAACACAGTAAAAACCTCTTGAAACATAAAATTAAGATCCAATTCTTGCTCTAAACCAAAAGAACACTTATTTGTAATGCTACTGTCGAATTAAGAGAAAATGATGAGAGAGAGAGAGAGAGTTCAACTAAGAAACCCTAATTCATTTGGCCATCGATGTGTTTGCTCCTCTTTCATCCTTTCTTAATGACTTCTTCATCTTCTTCACCTTCTCGTTTTCCTTTAGCACCTATTTTGGGTCCAAATCCCTCACAGACCTCCCCTTTCACCTTCTTCACCTAACCCTAACTTCATCCAAATGCAAACCCTAACCATCAAGACCCCTCTTTGAAGATTTTAATATCTTCTTCTATTTTAGTGCCTATGACAAATTGGTCATTAACGTCCTCTTTGACAGTTCCTTCAAAAGAGCCTGTGCCATTTTTTAACTTTCATTAGCTTGCAAGTTCTGGCTTACAAGCTCCTGAGAAAGCTCAGTTACTCAAAACTTAGAAATTAGTTATTTCAGACATGGTGGTGGAGTCCACTAATGCAAAGGCCTTGGCCTACTATCCTCCAGAGATAAAGGACGAGCAGATTTTTGTTATCCCCCGCCATAACTAACACAGAAAGGAGCAGCTCGTTTCCGTAATGAATTGATTGGATTTTTTATTGGTAAGAGACCTGCATTCCAAGTAGTTCAAAGAGCTTTACCTAAACTTGGATAGCTTTTGGTTTAACTGAAACAATGATTATGTGTTCGAACAAATTTCTGTTTAAGTTTGATTCGGAGGAAGGGTTGAACTTTGTTTTGGAGAAAGGTCTTTGGCATATCCAAAGGAAGCCTTTATTTTTAAAGAGATAGAGTTTGATTACTAGTGAGCATGATGAGATTTGGTATGCTTTGATGTGGACTCGTTTCCATAATATGCCATATGAATATTGGAATAATGAGGGGTTGGGTCGAATTGCCAGTTCAATGGAGAAACTGTTATTAATGGATACTCAAACGACGAAGATGTCTATATGCCCGAATATGCATGGAAGTGGATCTGTAGAGAAATTAGCCTTCTAGTTTTCAGTTGGCTACTTATAATGAAGCTGGAAAATTAATTTTTAAGGAAGTTCAGATAGAGTGTGAATGGAGACCGGAGTGGAGGCCTACATGTTTTTTATTATTTAGCTTGATTAGAGTGTCATTATAGGCTTTTGATGCCAAGACAAACATT
>JAOQMP010000209.1:21687180-21710739 GCA_027563575.1 Erythroxylum pedicellare
TGAATTTTGGTGAATTTAGGCATAAATTTTGGAAAATTATGGAAAATAGGAAAAAAAACATGAAATGAAGATTTGGAAATAGTTGAATTGTAAGGATGAGAGTTAGGGGAGTTAGTTTCAAAAGAAACTAAGTTAGAGCTTAGATGTGAGGGAATGACAAGTGTCACTTAGGCTTTGTACTCTTGCTAGAAGTAGGTTACTATTTTCTGGGAGTTGATAAGTTAAGTTATATGTCTAAGTTCATTCTTCATGGGGATCATCTTCAAATTTTCTTTCCATACACAGAGTTTTCCATCGAACCCCTTCTAAGAGATTTCTCTGTTTTTCCTTCCTACACCAAACCCACTTTGTTATTTGTGTCTTCTACCCTAAGAAAAACTAGAAGCTGGTCATTGTCCTCAGTGAAGTACGTAAACTACATGGAGTTTAGGGTTTGAAGATTTTGGAGTTTTCAAAAGGTAAGTAGTGAATAAATCCTTTAGAGTTGGTAATTTATGAAAGAGAGTTGATGAGTTACTATCATCTGCATGAAAAATGGCATTTAAGTGTATATTAATAAATACTAGGTGGTTGGCAGGAAAAAAATTTGGTTATAGTGTTAAATTAGTTCTTTTGAAAGATTATTAGTGATTAGGTTATGTAAAAGTGATGTTGGAGTTGGAATAGCAATAACTTGATCTGAAATTTCAGTAAAACTTCTGTACCAATCTAGATAGATTCATCAAAATGGCCTTTATGAAAGTTATGAATCTTCCTTTTATCTTTCCAACAATATATAGTATGAAAAACTTGGACATCTGAGCTGAAAGTCAAGGTCCTTATAAGGGAAGATGTTCAAAAGAGAAGTTGTTTCTTTTGCCTTTTTACTTCTTCTATGATGACATCATCTCGTTTTGTGTTTCCTTTGGGATGATGTCATCTTCTTTTATGTTTTGTGTCGTCTGTGTTGAAGTCCTTCTATGTTACTGTTCATGAACTCCTTCTGTGTTATTGTTTATGAACTCCTTCTGTATTACTATTCATAAACTCCTTCTGTGTTATTGTTCATGAACTTCTTTTGAGTTTCGCTTCTTCTGAGTTTTGTTCCTTCTATGTTTTGTTCCTTCTAAGTTTTGCTTCTTCTGTGTTTTGTTGATGCATCTTCTTTTGTGTTTTTCCGACGCGTCTTCTTTTGTGTTTTGCTAATGTGTCTTTTTCTGTATTTTGCTCCTTCTGGGTTTTACTTCTTCTTTGTTTTACTGATGCGTCTTCTTCTATGTTTTACTAACGTGCCTTCTTCTATGTTTTGCTGACTTGTCTTCTTCTATGTTTTACTTCTTCTGTCTTTTTTTTGTCTGGCTATAACTTCTTCTCTAGACACCCAAATTAATTGATTCTTAAACTATAGGACTCGTAACACATTTCCCTACATCTGTAGCTAAAAATCTTAGCCATCTGAAATCAATTGAGAAAGATTGAGTGAGAAACGTGGAACGGGTACAATGAATGCACTCTTAGAATTTTATGAACTAGGGTTATTCCACTGAATGTACTTTGGTGTTTTGATTATGTCTAGATCTATAGGATTCCAAATGAGTAATGAATTATGATTTCGATGGTTTTAGTGGGGCATGAACCTAAGTATGAATCATACTTAGATGAGTTTTAATACGAGACCGATTTTATGATGAAATTGATGGAAAGTACCTGGGACTATCATGAACGTTTATTGTACATAAGTTATTTCATACATGTGCATCATTGGATACTTATGATTGTAGAGATTGTGTTTGTTATAGAGGAGCAAATGGGACATCAACCTTCAGACATTGCGTCATCTTTCAGGCATTAGGTTCGGGAGAAACTTGTGAGTCAACCTAGATGATTTCCTAGGATTGATTTACTTTGAATTTGTTTGATGTGTTAGCTTCCAATTATAAATTGTTTATGATTTGACTTAACTTCTGGACTTAAAGTCCGAGGAGTTTGTTATTTGGATATAAGTATTGGAAGTGCTTTGATTTGATCTGAAATACTATATGATATGTGAATTCTCAACGAAAGTTGAATGCCGGACTTAGGTCCGATGATAATAAGTTTCTGATTAAACATCGCATGTGATTATTTGATATGGTATAATCAGTATTTGATGCATTTCATAAAATGCATGCTCAGATAAAGGTGTTGTGACTTGAGTAGCCAGTATGAAGCGCTTCCACGTAGAGCTTTGCTCCGTGATATATGATTTGCACATAGAACTATGCTCTATAACTCTATTATGACTGAGCCCTATGGGCCAGTATTTGTATATGTATGTGATAGGCACTCGGTCACAATAATAAGAACAAATGTGAGTTTCATGCATATAGCATTATAAGATTGTTATCTGTTGAATGAATATCTGTGAAATATGTGATATGTGTTTATGATCCGGTGAACTCATCAATGATGGTTCACTGATTGAGTTGCAAAACTCATCCAAAATTTGCAAATATTTTTTTCAAGATCAGAAGAATACCCCGATAGGCAAACAGGAGTATACCTTCAACATACAAGTAAAGGCTAGAGGTTGAGATCAGTTCGCGTCTACATTGCATTTCTTTATTTTTGTATTGAATTGAAATTTTCGCAACTTTTTGTATAAATTTGTGTTCCGAAATGATTAAAGTGTTTTATATTTGTGAAAGGGCCCAAGTGGCTATTGAAATATTAATGATTGTATTGATGCAATTGAATAAGTTTATGATTAGAATGGGTTGTTTCGATTATTTATTTCTATATATACGAGGGTAAATTTTTCAAAAAAAATACCGAGTTTTGACTGATTGAGTGTTTTAACACGCCACCCTTATGGAGCACGAACTCGGATATCACTCATTGATGTCAAGTTCGGGTCTTGCGGGAGTTGGGTGTTACAGTTCATCAATTCCACTTCAATTCCACCTTATTCATGCCTCAATTCCACATCAAATTCATGTCCGAAAAAAATTAAAAAATCATTTATTATGTAACTTACAATCAATATCTTTCATACATAAAAACCAAATCAAAAGTTATTATACAAGGATCATTTTTATAGCATTCATTTATCATCATCTTAACACGTATTCCCTTTCCTATTTAACTCCAAAGTTCAAGCTAAAATGGCCTTCTAAACAACCAACACATGTCAAAAATCCAAGTGAAACTAGGTTGCTCTTAACATCAAAAGATAACAATATAGAAGATAGTATGTGGTAGCTTTCTTAATGCAATATCTTGCAAAAAATCTAAGTGAAATTGAAGCAAAAATTCATAGCTAAGAGAGGGTGAATGGTTTTGCTAGAGATGCTTCATTCAATGATGTAGAAACTTCTTGTAAGTTTAACACTTAAGTTAAGTTACTAGGTGTCCTAATCTTAAAGGAGCATATGTCACCAATGCATGTATCACATTTTTCCTCCATTTAGGCTACCAAATGTCACACATCTCTTAGGTCATTTTTTAGTTAATCAATGATTCCAAATGTCATTCAATTATACTTCCATTTGTCCCTGATTTACTTATGCCAAATGTCACCAAATGTATAGGCTTAGTCATCCAATTTTCATGTATCAACTTGTCTTACCACTTGACATTTTCCTTGTCCAAATGTACATTATAATGCATCAATTTTCTAATGGTATTAATTAATTCCAAATCACTATGTATGATCCATTAATCCAAATTCAAGATTAAATCAAAATTCAAAACATGTATAACTTACAATATTGTCACAATTTAACACCTATCACATATGCCTTCATGAACATGTAACATTTCAACTAGGATATAATTTGGCGCCTTACATGATTTACATGATCAATTATAGGGAGCTCAGGTTTCTACTAAATTGGATTTGAGTTCAAGGTATTATCAATTAAAGATAGCAAAAGCTAATGTACCAAAGAGTGCATTTAGAACCAACTATGGGCACTTTGAGTTTTTGGTGATACCTTTTGGGTTAACGAATGCTCTGGTAAGCTTTATGGCAATAATGAACAAGGTGTTTTAGCCTTACCTAGATCACTTTGTGACTGCATTCATAGATCATATATTAGTATACTCAAAGAGCAAAGAGGAGTATTCTGAGCATTTAAGGTTAGTCTTATAGATAATGAGAGAGAAGCAACTGTATGACAAGTTAGAAAGTTTGAATATTGTCTTGATCAAGTGGTGTTCTTAGTCCATTTAGTATCTGAATAGGGCATATAGGTAGATCCAAAGAAATTTGAGGTAGTGATGAAGTGTGAAGCCCCTACAATGGGTTTGAGATTTAGAGTTTTCTTAGGCTATTAAGTTATTACAAGAGGTTTGTCGAGGGGTTTTCATTAACCTCAACCCCTTTGACAAAGCTTCTAAAGAAGAATGTACCTTTCTGATGGACTAATGAATGCCAAAGGAGTTTTGAGGAATTAAAACATCGATTAGCTATGACACTGGTGTTAGCTATTCCATCTAGATTTGAGGATATGTTGTGTATAGTGATGCTTCACACTAGAGATTAAGATGTGTTATGATGTGGTGGTGTAAAGTGATTGCATATAAATCAAGAAAGTTAAGGTCTCATGAGTTCAACTATCCAGTTCAGGATTTAGAGCTTGCTGCAGTGATATTTGCTTTGAAGATTTAGAGACATTATCTATATGGTGAAACATTTTAGATATTTACAGATCATAGAAGTTTGAAATATTTGTTGAGTCAAAACGAGCTAAATATGAGACAATGACGATAGATTGAACTACTTAAGGATTATGATTGCACAATTAAATACCACCCAGCTAAAGCTAATGTTGTGGCTGACGCATTAAGTAGGAAATCTAATAGCAATGTAGCACTAATTCAAACATTGAGGTTACCAAACCTAGTTCAATTAAGAGCATTGAATGTTGAGCTAAGATTGGGGCAGAATGAAGCATTGTTAGCTACGTTGAAGCTTAGAATGGTATTGTATGAAAGGATGAGAAAAACTCAAAGAAAGGATCCAAAATTAGTGAATTTGATAAGTTGAAACAAAACTCGAATTCTAATTTTGTGTTGAGAAATGATACATTATGGTTGAAGTAGAGATTATGTTTACTTGATGTTGATAATTTGAGGAAAGAAATTTCGGAGGAAGCTCACATGGTAGCTTATGCCATGTATCCTAGTATTACCAAGATTTACAATACTCTGAAACAACGTTTTTGGTGGCTAGGAATTAAGAAGCAAGTGGCTAAATGTTTGATATGCCAACAAGTTAAGGCAAAGCATTAGGCTCCAGTTGGGAAGTTACAGTTATTACTTATTTCGAAGTGGAAATAGGAGAGGATCACAATGGATTTCATTTTAGGTTTGCTGAGGACTCTGAGGCAATATGATGTTATATGGGTCATTATTGACAGATTAATGAAATTGACATATTTCTTACCTACTTGAGAGAATAACACACTGGATTAGTTAGCTTAGAGGTACATTAATGAGATAGTGAGATTAAATGGAGTTCCAATTTTAATTGTATTAGATCGGGATCCCATATTTACTTCTAAATTTTGGGGCAGTTTACAAACATCATTAGATACAAAGTTGAATTTTAGTACAACATTTCATCCTCAGACAGACCAATAGAGTGAGAGGATAATTAAGACTATTAAAGATATGTTCAAAGTTTGTGTTTTGTAGTTTCAAGGAGCATGGGATTAATATGTAGCTCTCATTGAATTTGCATATAATAATAATTATCACGGTGGTATTGGTATGGTTCCATATAAAGCGTTATATGGCAAAAAGTGTCGACGCCTTTGTATTAGGATGAAGAGGGCCCAAAGATTATTGAAGGCCTAAAGTTGATTCAAGACACGGTTGATAAGGAAAAATTGATCCGTAGTAGAATCAAGGTAGCTCAAGAGAGGCAGAAGAGTTATATGGATCAACACCGAAGGGATATGGAGTATCAAGTGGGAGATAAGGTGTTCTTGAGAGTTTCACCTTGGCGAGGAGTACTAAGGTTTGATAAAAAGGGAAAGTTATGCCCTAGATACATTGGTCCTTATGAGATTACTGAGAGAATAGGACCATTGGATTAGAGATGTCTCAGATTCACAATGTCTTCCATATTAGTATGCTCAGGAGATATAAGTCAGATCCAACATATGTATTATCGACACAGAAAGTTAAAATTGTAACTAATATGAGTTATGTAGGGGAACTAATCAAAATAGATGGTTATCAGACTAAACAGTTGAGAAATGGAGTAATCACATTGGTTATAGTCCTTTGGAGGAATCATTCCATAGAAGAAGCCACATAGGAGACTGAGGAAAACAGGAGGAAACAATACCCCATCTATTTAATCAATCAGGTAAGAATTTCGAGGTTGAAATTTCTTAAATAGGGAGAATTGTAATAGCTTAGCTTCCAAAACTTACTAAGGGTTAGAATCTTAGACTATTAATTCATATTATTTGAGAATTTATGAAGCGCATTTCATTCATATGCATAATATTTGCATACACAGATGAATCATGATTTGGTAAACATTACCAAGATTGTATGTGCACTCAATTGACATATTCTGGGGTATGAAAGGTTTAAAATGATCATGATGTGAATTATGTATTACTTATATCTTGAAATTTGGTTTAGTGGATTGCAATTAGTAAATTTGGAATTACTTGTTACAATTGGAAAATTTATGAATTAAAATGTACATTTAGTTTATGAAAAATGTCAAATTGACACATAGAAATTCGGGATGACTAGGTCTATGAAATAAGTTACACATAGCAGTGGAATTGAGTGACATTGGGCATAAATAATTGAGTGACAAATGGCTTAGAGGTTGAGTGACAAATGTCCTAGTATAATTGTGGCATTTGGAAGCTTATGGAGAGGACGAATGGAATGTATGTGTAGGGACAAATGTGATTATGAAATGGGGACACCTAGCGTCTAATGAGTTAAGCTAATGTAGAAGTATTTCTGCTATGTTCATTCTTCTTATCTCTTCCCTTTTGCCACCAAATTATCAACCCTCCCATAGCTCTGAAATTTTGCTTCTATTTCGTTCATCAGCACTCCACAATCTTGATAAGATTCTACATCAATAAAGCTATAAGTTACTATCTTTCATCTTGTTGTTTTCTTGTTGCTAAAAACCATCCATTTTTAACCTTGTATTTGAGATGACCTTGCATGATGAATTGAGATGGAACTTGAGCTAAACAAGGAAGTAAAGTACTAATCTTTATAGCATGTTGTAATAGAAAGTTTATGATGATTGAATTTAGGATGGATAGCCTATAGTGTTGATGATAAAGTGTGATGGAAAAAAATGATACATGAATTGAATACTTTTATGGTTTGGTTTTGATGCATGAGAAGCATAGGTTATAGGTTTCTATATGGATGATTTACATTGAGATTTGAAGTTTAAATAAAGGTGTATTTATGCTAAAGAAAGGTGCTAGTGAAGTGCTCTTGAATTTGGAAAAAACTAAAACTATATATATGATGAGATTAAGCGAGTGAAAGTTTCTGTTTTATTTTTGTATGCATAAAAGATAAATAGTTTATGATCTGCCAATTTAGTGATTTTGAGTTGGAATTGGAGATGAAATTAATGAGGAATTGAAGTTTAATTGAGGTATAATTAATCGACTAATATGAAGATGTTTTGAATTTGGTATGAATTTGTTAGAATATTGAGAAATTGAAGGGAGATAGAGAGTGAACATTCAGTTTACTCATCCCATGATCATGGGAATGGCCTCCATGATCGTGGGCAATGCTTTGAAATGAATTTTTTTGTTTTGTGTGATTGTTGAATCAACTAAGGATAAGTTACTTTACTTTTGTGCATTTGGATTTGATTGGGGATTGAAATGAACTTAGATAGTTGCTTGATTAGTTGGTTAAGGGTTTGATAGTTTAGGTTATTAATTGATGTTAAAACTTAAGGAATGAATTGTCTTGATATCAATGTGTTTAAATTTGGAAATTATGAGTTGTTAAAGGTATAAAGGAGTTCTTATGAATGCAAATATGATCCAAAGGATATGAGTAATATGTATTAGGTATAAATGAATGAGAATTGGGAAAAAATTATATAATATATTGGTAGAAAAGGGTTAGTGAATGTATGAATGATGAATTTAGAGTAATCAAGTTTACTTAAGGTATAAACCTAATTGCAACAAGTTATGATGTTTGAATGGTCAAGATTTGTGAATAAGTATACATACCCAGAAAGTCTGTTGAGCATACATTGAACATGACACATATACATGTGCATGATTGAATATTCACTTGGCTGAACAAGTTAGTAATATGTGAACTATGTGTGTATTGCATGACTTTAGACACACAAGTCGATCGCCAGCATTCAGACATTGTCGCATCATCAAGGCAATAGCTTATCTGGAGTGTACTATGAGTTAACCTAGATGTTTCTCACTTTGATTGAATTGTTTTTGGTTAACTTTCAATTATTGAGCTATTACTTATATGATTGCTATGATTCTGGACATTGTTGGTACGAGGAGTTTGATACTTAGGACTGTATATAGAAGTGTTTTCAAATTGTATGTGTAATATGGAATAGTACTCAACTGAATGTTGAATGTCAGACTCAAATCCAAAGAATGTAATAAATGATATGAGCACATTGAATTAAAAGTATTGATAGCATATTATGTGAACTAATGCATTCCATTGCTTAACATGAATGATTAGATAAAGGAGTTGTGACCAGAGTGACCAGAGTGACCAACGTGAAAAAGAGTCTTAAGTTCAGGAATTGAGCACAAAGAGAAACAAACTTAGTTCATAATGAACCTGGTATCCACAATAGATACAAGATAATAAATGAAATGAGTCTAATATTTATAACAGATATGAGATAGTAAATAGGTGCTCGATAACATCAAAGTAAAATGAAAATGGAGACATGTGTGAATTTGCATATATATAACTTTTACATGGATTATATGAATGATTGAGATGAATTAATGGATTGTTCTGAAATAGTATTATGAAATGTTTATATACATGTTGTACTTGTACTTGATGAAATATGACAAAGTGTGATGTGGGATTTGATACTAGATGATGTGTTAAGCTTCTTGAAATTGGTTATATACTTGACTTTGTGTTTTGACTGGAGTAAGCGCATCGATGATGGTTCACTCACAAAGTTCGCAAACTCACCAAATTGCAACATTTATTTTCAAGTACAAGGGAGTTCTAGCTTCTAAGGTAACCAAGTAGAATTCTAGTAATGTCATTCTGAGAACAAGAATGGCTCAAAGGTTTGGTCAGCTAATATCTTAGGAGTCTAGTTAGGGTGTATTTGTTTAGCTTCTCATTTCAAGTTAAACATTTTGTATGGAGTTGTAAACTCTCAAATGTTATGTAATGTAAATACAAGTATATAAATAGTAATGGTATAATGTAAGCAAATTTATTCTGTGAATGAAATAAGGAGTTTTGATTATTTTGAATACTTGTGTTATGTGTGATGCCATAATAAGTTAATGTGATTGTTTTAATGTGCCATTCTCATAGGGTATGTTCTTGAATATCCTTTGGATGTTCGTGCATATGTTCTATGGAAGTGGTATCTTACACTCTCCCTCAGTTGCATCGACCAACAATTGATAGCAGTTGTCAATTTTTTTCACCAAGCCTAGCTTCTTTTCTTCTTTTTCTTGCGACATGAAATCAAAATATGCAGTATCAATTTGATCAACAAAAAATAGTCTTCAAAACTAGTAGTAGGAGTGGGTTCAACATTAAAGATTAAAAATTCTATTGTTTCACCCAAAACAGTCATGCTTAGTTTCTCGTTCTTCTCATCAATCAAGGTATTGGTAGTGCCATTGAAGGCCTCCTTAGGATTATGGTGTGTTCATTCCCTTTCCCTTTAACCTCCCATGTCTAACAAAATCTACAGGAACAATCAATCCTTTAACCTTCACTATCACATCCTCCATTATTCCTTTAGGATAATGGATTGACCTATCAGATAATTGCAAACACATATTTATAGGTAATAACTATCCTAGATCTAATTTCTTATAAATAGATTGAGGCATAAGGTTTATACTAGTCCTAAAGTCAAGCATACCCTTAACCTAATCACCATTAACCATTGATATTTACATAAGAAAATGCTTTAGGGCTTTCAATTTTGGGGGTAATTGCTACTGAAGCATCGCACTTGTAACCTCTGAGACTATCACCTTCTCGTTTGGCTCAAACTTCCGTTTCTTAATCCTTAGTTCCTTTAAGAACTTCACATAAGCTAGAATGTTCTTGATCACACCTAGCAATGATAGATTAATATCAACTTTGTAAAACATGTTATATAGATTAGAAAATTGCTTATCTTGTTTTGATTCATTAAGGCGACTGAGATATGGGATCAGTTTTCAATAAGGATTAGTTGCCTTATGTAGTCTTGGTCCTTTATTACAGTCAATTGCATGCCCTAGTTTTTCACCTTTTTGAACGTGACTTGAAAGGGTGTCGTGCCTATTTCTTCCTTTATTCAGCTCACCTTTTTCATTGGTAAGGCTCTTCTCATCTTGATTTCCTACATAAAAAAGATTAGGATTTCAATATAATTATTAATCACCTTACCACTTCTCAAAATAATAACTACTTGGGGTTACTCGGGTTAAATAAGCAACTTCCCCTTTTTATTGTTGTGTATTTAAACAGTGAATTGCCTTGATTGGATCTTATTTCTCTTCACAGATGCCTCTAAAGAATCAAACCTTTTATTATTCATTTCTTGATTTTGAGCAATGACCTGAATAAACACATTGAGGTTTTCCTCCAAATAAGGCATGCTTGATGGGTTTTGAAGTGAGCATTGCCCTCGGTAATAATTTGGCCTATGAAAATTTTTATATTATGGTTGAGCCAATACTGGTGGGTTATTGGTCTTCCATGAAAAATTAGGGTGTGGTTTCTCCAAACAGGGTTATAGGTGTTTGAGTATGGATCATTTCGCTCCCTTGGTTGAAAACAGTTGAGTGAGTTCACTTGTTCTTCCCTATCTACGTAAGGCTCACAATAATATGAACAAACATTAGCTCACTGACCATAAGTTCCACATATACCACATACCTCTTGATTTGGAACATTTTGGGATAGTCTTGTAATTTGCATCTTTACATGCCTTATTAACTCAGCTAACTACATAGTCAGTTATTGATTCAAGCTCACTTTATGAACTCCATCTGTTCTTCCCCTGACATTTTTTTATTAAGAATTTGCCCCCATCATTTAAAAGATCTCATATGTTTCTTCGACAGTCTTCTCTCCCACAGATCCTCCTATTGCATTATCCAATGTGTACTGACAATGTTGTGTCAATCCACCATAAAAGAACTAGTTCTGCATTTGGAGTAGAAAATGATGGAGTGGCACTAAATGAGCAAGAGTTTGAAATGTTCCCACCCATCATAGAATGGCTCTTGCCCTATCTAAGTGAAGGTTTCTATCTTCATCTATAACTCAGAAGTTTTTTTTATGGGAATAGATTTTCCTTGAATTTATTATACACCTCCTTAGGGTCATCAGCTATGCCTTAGCCTGATCCTTCAATGTGTGTGGGAAATACCTCATCCTGAGTTAATCTTTATTTTGTCCATCCAACAGGAATGTATAGAGGGTGGTATAGAATTCCCTAATTAAGTCTAAAGGGGTTCATTGGAAACCCTATGGAAAGATGGCAGCATGTTGTAATGGATACTCTTCAATTCATAGTTTTTGGCTGCCTCTCTTAGATGAATGCACGAAGTGGTAGTACTAATTACTGGTCTGGCATACTCCTTCATTAGTAGTTGCCTTTCACCCATCTATTGATATTCTAGTTTGGGTCCCTCAGGATTTTCTTCAAAGTCCCTTAGAGGTCTTTTATCTGATGCATGTTATCAATAAAGGGAGCAAGTTTGCTTTCCCGAGACCTCCTTCCTTGTATAAACCAAATAAAAAAAGTGAATTAATAAGAAAATTATTAGAACAATTCGATGAAATAATATGACAAAAAATGTATGCCTAAAGAGACAAAATAATCGACAAACCAATCAAAATTAAATTAAGTGCAAACTCTAAACACCTCTATAGCAATGGCGTCAAAAACTTATGATGCCCAAATAAGTTCTAAAAGTACCTAGGCTATCATACTCGCAAATATACGAGGTAGTTGTAGTGATTACCTAGGGTCGTCTCCCATAGAGGTGAAATTGGTTCACTTAAATTAACATTGAACAAAAAATAAAAACAGATACAATCCTAAACACTCTATCCCGATTTGTTGAGTAAAGGCTTTAAAAAAATCACCAAATTAAACTGAAAAGTAAACGAAATTAATTGGGAGCAAATCGAATAGCTTAATCAAAGTGGAAAACTTTTGATAATTAATTTCATTAATTTAATCTCCTATTTATGACTAAGGGGAAACGATTAAGCAATTGTCTCACTAAAATTAACAGTTGGGCTCTAAGATTAACTCAAAGAATAAACTATGTCTAACTTTTGTATTCGACAAGTTATCATCCGAATTAATTATGGAAAATCAATTATTAATTACATTTAAGTTAATGTATTTCTAATTCTTAACCTAAGTGTTTATAGTTTCTCATTCCATATTAAACTTCTTCTCTCGATCCTTCGTTTAATACCAAAATAATGAAAAGTTTGATGATACTATTACATCTATCCAATTCAGAAACTATAGCAAACATAAGACAACACAGTTCCTTAATCATGAATATTTGACTAAAAGCACTACATTAATCTTTAAGAAAAAGAGATCAGCCTATCACAGAAATAACAAGATTCATCATATTCAAATACTTCAATCATATATTTATCAGTATAAGAGAAGTATTTAAGCAATAAACTATGTGAATAACCGAAATGGACTACCAAAAGTTAACAAAGTATAGGTCTATAAACTATCAGAGGAGTAAATCCATTAAAACAACAAAGAAATAATGCAATAGATAGGAACAAAATAGGTAAAAAAAGAAAGGATCAGATGAGGAATTCGCAGTGGTCTTTTGCCACTCTTAAGCCTTCTACATTGGCTCTCGCCTTCTGCTTCTGGTTGATAATCACCCAGGCAATTGAATGCTAACTCTACTTTCACCTCTCTACTGCTCTTCTTCATTTCACCCGTTTACTTTCTCATCTCTTCTCTACCTTCTTTCTCTCTCTCAGTTTTTATCCCCGAATGAGTCTGTGGTGTCTAGAATGTGGAATGTCAAATGTAGAATATGCCACCACCCTCCTTACTCTTTTTATTTATAATTTGTTTTATGTCTAGTTTTTAGAGTTGTTCCTCCTATATATGACACATAATAAGTTGATGAGTTAAAGGGAAAATGGGCCATAGGGGGGACAAGTTACCCCTATAAGGGAACTTATCACGGTGGTGACAACTTAAGTCACCACCTTTCTTGCAAAATTTACGTGAACTTTCCCTTCAACCTTTATGCAAAATTCACAAAATAATACAATTAACATTCACGCAATATTCACACCATTTCCATTTAATTTATCTCACATTTGGATCAAAACACAACGTTTTGTAACCAAAATCAATATAAAGGTAATTAATAGCAATAAAAACTAGACACAACAATATGCTAGTTATTGAAATTAAGTTTACTAACAACTAATCCTAAGGTTTTTAACCAAATTACTTAGGTTAAATTTTATATGATTGTGTTATGGTTTTATGAATCTTTCTATTAGGATTGACCCTAATATGGAAGATTTACATCATTCTGTCTCTAAGGTTGTAATCAACTGTTTCCAATTATTGTGGGTTTATTCAAACCTAGGATTTCTCAATCACTACTTATAAAATCAAATTATAATCTAATATTTAGGATTACTGGATCATAAATAAAACAAGTAATTGGATCTCAATAAATCAAACAATCAATTGCATTCACAAAATAATCAACACAAGTTCAAGTATTAAAAAGTTCATCTAGCCTAAATATTAATGAAATATTTATTTATACATCAATGACCATGAAATCAGATACATAAACAAAAAACTGAAAATCGAAAATAACGAAATCATAATTCTAAATTTCCCTTATTGTCTTCTATTAAGCATTCTGGTGATGTAGATGTCTAATCTTGTATTCTAATGGATATGTTGATAAGATCTTTGTGTTTCTCACTCCTTTGGCTCACAATCACATTTGGAATTGTCTCTAGAAATTTTATAATGCCTCTACCATCTCTTTCTCCCAATTGCCTCCTAAAAGCATCTTTTATATGAAATTCTAGGTTTCTGGCCAATGCACGATCATTTGCACGACCATGCATCAAATTGTGCATAACAAAAAATCTCTTAATATCATAAAAATGCATGACCTCGAGGAAGTGCACAGACATATGCATGACTAGGCATTCCTTCTATACATCAAATCTTCGTTTTATGTTATGTTTCCGTCCAAATTCTTCTCTTTTAAGTCCATTAAGGCAATTATTATCTATATACGCACTTGAAAAAAATTAAGTACCAAATATATACAAAAAGTATCAAATATCAAGCAAAAAAACATTAAACATGGAGTAAAAATATCTTCAATTATCCATCTATCAAATATCTCCACACTTAAGCTTTTGCTTGTCCTCAAGCAAACTATAATCAAACTTATAAATTTTACAACATTAATCCTTCACCAATCTCAATTGTCCATTCATACTATACGTCACCATATCCTATTGAATTAAATTAACATACAATTAGAGTCAAATTGTCCTAAAATTAACTTCCAAAGCAATATTAATAGTAATCACATCAACAATAGCATTGAAATCAAAAGCATATCTCTTTACACCCTCACCAAAATTTCACTAAATGCACTTAAGTGTTTAGGGTGAAAAGTATCAAGACTCTCAATCAATGTATAGTAGATTCCTTACCATATGCTTGCAGTAAAATCACATCACCACTTATGTATAACCTAAAAACAAAAATTAAAAGGTCTTTGTATAGGTTGTAATGAGGTTTAGGTATGGTAGGATTGGGATAATAAAAAGAATTTAACTAAAGGAAATTTCCTATATAATATATTTCAAGACTTGTTTACAAATACACATAGGTCCTTTCATTATAAATCCACTGGTGCTATATATTTATTTTTCTTCTTTTCTTCTTTTCTTCTTTTCTATGCTTCCTTTTTTCATAATATTCTAATAAGTACCATAATTTAACAAATATTGAACTTTTCTCATATTTCAAGTATTAATAAGTAAATAATGTCAATAACAAGGTTCAAAACAATAAATAGGTTTTCAAAGAAAAATATAATAAATGTTTATAATTTGGGTTTAATCAATGAAAAAGTTATGGCTCAACTTCGTTATTCTTAATGGTAAATTTTAGGGTTTAGTGATTTCAAAGAAATAGGATAAAGTAAGATGGAGAATCTAAGTGCCTTTATTGTATTAATGTTTTTAATTTAACAAATTTTGTCTCAATATGCTTCATAAAAGAAAGTTCTAGAATTATCCTACTATGCATGATAGCACATGCATGAAAAAATAAAAAGAGATTTAAAATTTTAAAATTTTAAAATTTCTCTTCAGGCTCAAAAACTCACAAATAAATTGGGCATATATGTATGTAAATAATATGCAAATTTCATTCAACTTGAGTACTTCAATGATTACGAAAAATATGACTTAGAAAATAAATTTTGTTTTAACAATCATCTTTTTGCACACCAATTCAATCAATATTCAACAAGGAAATATAGTATTCATAGACATATTTAACCAATTTAAGATATCATCTAATAAACTTTACAACCAAGATTATAATAAGCTTAAGGAAAATTATTTAAAAATTCATTAAACTCATTCCCACACTTAAAGTTATACATTACATAGACATATGAAAGTGAGAGGGTTAAGTTGGTACCTTTCTGAATAAGACAATTTTCCGATGTCAAATCCATTCAATGTTAAACTATATCCTTGCAAACTATAAAAGAAAATGATAAAAAGAACAAAAGAAATAAAGATAACATGAAATAAAATCCTATACTAACACATGAAACAGAATAAAAACAAAATAAAATGCACGACTTTGAGGAATTGAACAAACTTGTGCATATTCGTGCATTCCTTCTATGTGTAGAACCTTCATTTTACGCCATATTTTCATCCAAATTCTTCCCCTTTAAGTCCATAAAGGAAATTATTATATTTATACTTACTTGAAATGAATTAATTACTAAATAGAAGTACCAAATATTAAGTGAAAATACATCAAACATGGTGTAAAAATATATTCAATTGTCCAACTATTAAAAGGTTAGTTTTGATTAAGCATGATCTAATGGAACATTAAGATTAATAGGGCTTATTGTTAATATACGATCAATAGTTCTAAGGGAGATGTGAAAACAATAATGCAATGAAATATGTCTATTTATATGATGTGTGCTTAATTGTTGATACATTTAACCCTTTACACTTAGTGATTAATGATATGAAAATGTTTAAGATACTCACTATAGTTCTTATATGGATTTAAGTACATCTTAGAAGTAAAGGAGCTAAAGTGACCTAAAAGCATGTTCACTGAAGTCATTTTCTCAATTTCCATTTTCTATTAATTCATGGAGTAAGAACAAGAAGAGGATTAAAAGAAGAAGAGACAAGTTAAAAATGTCAAGTGAAGAACAATTGCTAGAAAATTGTCATAGCCATGATATAAGTCTCACAGCTGGGATACACATGCTTCTCGCTATAAGCTTCTCATGTTGATAGCCCATCCAAGCTTCTCACATTTATAGCCCATCCATGCATTTGGTGATTTCAAGCTTCTCACCTTAACATTCGGCGATTCAAAGCTTCACCAGCTAGCTGCTTCCTATGCACTTGTCCTGCTCTCATGTGACAGCTACCAAGGATGCCATGATTCTTATCTAGCCAACTTCATCTTATGTTAGTCCTATGCATGCTTCGGTGATGTTAGCTTCCTTATCTTATACTTCTCATGTTGCCAGCCAGCTGTCTTCTTTGTCACCTAGTCAGCATGCTTCTCATAGCCATGAGAGCTTCTCACAACCATAAGAATCAAGTCATAGGCGTGACTTGTAAAGTCACTCCTATGAGAGAACGCTCACGGGCTTAAGAAGGCCAGGTATCATTTGCTTATTTAAACGACACTTTGTTTAAACCTAAAATACTACTACATAAGGAAAGGGTGACAAATTATGTTGCGTGTTTTCAGCTGGGAGAGTTTTGGGAGCCTCTAGAGAGCATGAAGAGGGTGACAAGCTCTCAACCGTGAGAGACCTATAAAGGGTATGTCCCGACGATGGTTCAGAGGTGCAATTGACACCAATAACCCAATTAAACATTTCTTTCATTTTTTGTTGTTCTTTCTCTTATGGATTGATTATGTTACTCCTTGTTTAATGTTTGGGCCTTAGGTAAGAATGATTGAATGCTCTATTTTATTATTTCTATGTAAGAGCCCATTGCTAGAATTGAATACAATACGTAATCATTATTTTTCTGATTCATTTATAGTGACTAATGGTTTGTAATCATTAGGGATAACATAACCTAGGTTAAATAATCCTAGATTGTGTGATTATTGCTTCAATTGGTCTATTTTTCTCACTCATAAGGTGATTGTTTGACTAAACATAGCAAGCGTCTTCAAGGTTATCCGATGGCTAGGGTTAATTAATAATCTCTTCTTAATTAACTATGACCTAAGGAAAAACCAGGATTAATAGATCTTATTGTTAATCTACGACCAATAGTTTAAGGAGAGGTAGAAAAACATCAAATCAATGAAATATGTTTAATTAGGTTTTAGATTGAGAATAAACTAAAGAATCAGGTTCTTAACGAATTCACCACTTTCATCATTTTTGCTAGTTTTCTTCAATTTGCTTTTGTTAGTTTTGGTTCATTTTATTTTCTTTTCTTAAACCAACCAACCCACTCCAAAACCTAAACACCAATCATTTTCATGACAAAGCCTAACTGAACTCTCTTTGTTGGATCAACCTAGACTCACAACTGTTATAGTAGCAGATTTAGTTTATTTTGACTAGCGTTACAACTCGCTGTCAATTTTAGAGTTGTTGTCTAGGAGTGCGGTGCTTTATTTTTTTATTTTAATTATTTTTTTATATATTTGTTTGTAATTATTTGCCTTTTAGTCATTTCTTGATTTTTTTCACTTTTTGTTTAGTGTTTATTATGTTAAAAAATTATTTTAAAAATTATCATAGATAGAAGAAGTTTTTTCTATAACTCGTATTCTCAATCTTATAACCATACTTGGACTGATCAACTAACTTTAGTTATGGATGGGATAATCAACAAAATTACCTCCATGATAGTTTGCATAATGCACAACAATTCTTGGATAAACCAAAAGCTTCTTATCACAACTCAGGTACATCTCTAGAAGATTTGCTTAACATTGTGACTACTAACAATATTCAACTTCAACAGAGTGTACAGGAGTTCCAATAGGAAGTAAGGTAGTTTTCGCAACATACAGGGTCTAGCGTCCCATATTTAGAAAACAAACAAAACTTAGGTAATTCTATAAAGGAATTAGTTAATGTTTGTGTTGCTAATACTTTGTGATTACAACAAGAAGAGATGCAATTCCAATAAGGAACAAGTTATAGGATCCAAAACTTGGCAAGCCAGATGGGTCAGTTAAAGGAAGCTCTCAACCACCTAGCATCACAAGGCAAAGAAACACATCTTGACTTAAGGTGTACCCAAGGGATGTTAGCATAAAGGCCTTAAAAATTGAAGAGGAGCTTGAGAATCTTGAGTGTACTGCTTAAGGAATTGTTTGTGTCAAGGAAGTGGAGAAGGTGCTTGAGCCAAAAAAAGACATATCTTTTAGCTCAACGGTGAGTACTGAGTTTGTGATTATTTTTAACACTAACTCTTTACCTTTACCTAGAAGATTGGAGGAATTAAACGAGGAAGAAAAGGGTGAAATGACCTTTGCAATATTTGCTAAGACTATGGACTCGGTAGGGATTAAGAATATGAGGAAAGGGCATATGTGAAATATGAAGGCTTAATAACCAAGGCCCTATCCTGAACAACCTCAAATGGAGGAAGCTCAAACTATACTACCTGAAGATCATAATTTCATCACAAGAGGAGAAGAGGGAGTTGAGCCAACAATCCTAAACAAAGGCTCTTCTTGGGAGGCAACCTAAAGGAAGTAAATTTCTTTTCTTTAAATTTTCACATTTCTTTTTATATGCACGCGTGTTTTTAGTTGTTTGTTTCTTATTTGTTTTAAGTTTTCAATCAAAATGAGAGAAAGAACAAAACAAACAAAACAAATATTTTCTCGTTTTATGTTGCTTCTTAGATTATATAGTCATAATTAGAGTGTGAATTAACTAGAGAATTTCATAGCAACTTAGCATGTACTTTTTCTTCTGTGATTGAAGAGTAGTGACCAGTGGTAGACAAAGCTAGTGAGATTTTGAGCCTTTGTAAACTGACACATTCATATCAGTCTCATTGTCTTTTGATAATTTGTAACCTTCATAACTTGTACATCCTAACTTTTCCTTAATTTTCTATTCGAGGCCACATTACTATCATATGCATTAATATGGAAATGATTAGGCATTCTTTGCTCTTCTGAATTACATTTGCCAAATAGCCTACCCTATTGACATGATTTCTCCCTTGTTAAGCCCCCTTGAGCTTTATTTGCCTTTTCTTTTTGTATTAACCACAATGCATGCTCTAACCCTAACCAAATGTCCTTTATAGGCCTTAAAACTAGTGGAAAATTTGTGATTGTTAAGTTTGTGGATATACAAAAGTATAAATGTGGGGGGTGTACATATGTGTGGGCTGGTTATAATGTTGGGATGTTATTTTATGTCATATCATTCAAATTACCATATTGATGTATTTTCTTTTAATTTTTATAAGAAAAAAGGAAAGTGAAAAAACAAAGAGAAGAAAGGAAAAAGAATGAAAGAAAGAAAAAGAAAAAGAATGAAAAAAATGTTTACATAAATGTATCAAGGAGCAAATGTTGCAAAGTTATTCGTAATTATTGCATCCTTCTAAAGTTATATCAAATGGGTTGTTTGAGTATGTTAGATATAAGGTAGATGTTTTCTTGGAAGGTTCACTCATTATAGTTCAATGTATTATTATCATCAATCCTTATGAGTGATCCCTTTTGATTAGCTATGCTTCATGTGGTTTGTGTGTGAGAGCTTGCGTTTGAAATGTGGAGCATCGTTTTTGCATTCATCATAGTTGATGTAAACAATTGTGAGGGAATGTTGGTTTTTGTACTTGATGTCTCATTGAGTGTTGCTTTGTTTCATTAGCTTTGATGGCTTTTCATTCTACTTGACCAAAATACATCTCACCTTACCTTTACCCACATTATAACCTTAAAAAGTCCTTTGATTCAAAATTATGCATGTGAATTTTAGTGGTGGAGAATGATATGCAAAGTTGTCGAATGGCATGAAAATGAATGGTGTTGAGTATACCTATGAACATATCTTATTTACACACATTTTCCAAGTCTACTATTAGACTGCTAAATTTCTAAAGGTATTGAATGTTAATTGATCATCAGTAAAAGCTTAGAATATTGAGTTCTTGCTATGATTTTTAAAAGTTGATCATCTTTTCTTATGATTATGTATTCTTAGAAACATGGGAATTGAGTGAATGTTTTGTGTTTATGAGCTTAATTTTGATGTTTTGCCTAAGGACAGCCAAAAGCTAAATGTGGAGGAAATTGATATATGCTTAATATTTAATACATTTAACACTTTACACTTAGTGTTTAATGATATGCAAATGCTTAAGATACTCACTATAGTTCTTATATGGGTTTAGGAAGTAAAGAAGCCAAAGTGACCCGAAAATATGTTCATCTAAGTCATCTTCTCAATTTCTATATTTTATTCATTCACAGAGAAAAAATAAGAAGCAGATTGAAAGAAGAAGAGACAAGTTAATACTGTCAAGTGCAGAACAAAATGCTAGAAAATTGTCACAACCGTGAGTGAAGTCTCATGGCTGTGAAATGCATACTTCTCACCATAAGCTTCTGATGTTGACAACTCATCCAAGGTTTTCACAGTTATAGACCATCCATGCATTTGGTGATTCCAAGCTTTTTACCTTGACATTTGGTGATTCCAATCTTTAATAGCTCCCAAACGTTCCATGATTCTCATCCAGCCAACTTCTTCTCACACCAATCCCATGCTTGATTCGGGGATGCTAGCTGCCTTCTCCCATGCTTCTCACGTTGTCGACTAGTTGCCTTTTTTTTCATCCAGCCAGCATGCTTCTCACAGCCGTGAGAAGCTAGACCTATGAGAGGTCACTCGTGGGTGTTAGAAGGTTAGGTGTTGTTTGCTTGTTTAAATGACACTTTGTTTAAACCTAAAAGACTACTACATAAGGAAAAGGGGATGAAATGTAGAGTGCTTTCAGCTGGGAGAGTTTTGGGAGCATCGAGAGAGCATGAAAAAGGCAACAAACTCTTAATCGTGAGAGAACCTTAGAGGGGTAGATGTCCTAATGCTAGTTCAGAGGTTCAATCGACGCCAATGACCCAGTTAAGCATTTCTTTCATTGTTTTTTTTTTCTTTCTCTTATGGATTGATTATGTTATTCTATGCTTAATGTTTGGGTCTTATGTAAGAATGATTGAATACTCTATTTGATTATTTTTATGTAAGAACCCATTGCGAGAATCGAATACAATACATAATCATTATTTTTCTGATTCATTTGCAGCAACTACTGGTTTGTAATCATTAGGGACAACATAACCTAGGTTAAATAATCCTAGATTGTGTGATTATTGCTTAAAATAGTTTTCTTTTCTCACTCATAAAGCGGTTATCCAATTAAACTTAGTGAGCGTCTAAACTTAGCAAACGTCTCCTAGGTTATCCGATAGCTAGGGTTAATTAACGACCTCTTCTTAATTAACTATATCCTAAGGAAAATCTGGGATTAATAGAGCTTGTTGTTAATAGATGACCAATAGTTCAAGGAGAGGTAAAAGAACAACAAATCAATGAAATATGTTTGATTAAGGATTAGGTCGAGATTAAACCAAAGAGCTGAGTTTTTATGAATTCACCACTTTCATCATTTTTGTATGTTTTCTTTAATTTGATTTTGTTAGTTTAGCTTCATTTTCTTTTCTTATATTAAGCCAAACAACTCCCTAAACCCTAAACACCAACTATTTCCATGACAAAGCCTAACCAAACACTCTCTGTGGGATCGAACTAGAATCGCCACTATAATAGTAGTTGGTCTAGTTTATTTTGACCAATGTTATGATGCGTTGTTATTATATTTAGGCTATGATTGATCCAAGAACTGGCTTTCAGAATCATTTATTAATTTTATCATTTTTCACTGCTTGCTTTGATTTGCTTTTATAAGTTCAATTTTACCTTTTTTTTATTGCATAAAACCAAACCTCCCTTTATACGTATAAATTTTTTTTTAAAAGGTGATTTGATTTAATCTCTGTGAGATTGACGTAGAATCATCACTGGCTATAGTTTTAAGTTTAGTTATTTTGTTGTAGTGTTATGACACAATACGAATTTTGGCATTATTATCGGGGATTAATATTGTATTTATTTATTTATTTTTATTTTTGATTGATTTTGTTACGATGCGTAACATAATCTTATCAATTTTATGAACTAAAATTGATCCAGAAATTGAAAGAGCTTTCCACAAATCGAAATGAAAAATTACACAAAGTTTCAAGGATTCGTCACCATCTAACGGGAGAATTAGTTCTTCATTAGGAATTCAAATCGCTTTTGATTTGCTTTCTAATTCATCAAGTGATTTTATTTCTAAAACAGATTCTAACATGGCAGAGCAAAATAATGATCGCCCTCTTAAGTAGTTGGCTTCTCCTGATCTCACCATCAACCTTTGTATATTGATTTTCCTACTACTAGTGTTGTTTTTTCGCTTAACTCTGGTATAATTCATCTTTTGCCTACTTTTTGTGGTATGCCAAGTGAAGATCCTCATAAGCACCTTAAGGAGTTCTAAGTGGTCTGTTTTAGCATAAAGCTAGCTGGGGTACAAGAAGAGCAGATTAAGCTAAGGGCATTTCCTTTCTCATAGGGGGGCAGCACCAAAGATTGGCTCTATTACTTACCCACTAGATCAATCACTTTTTAGAACAAGATGAAAAGATTTTTTCTAGCAAAGTACTTCCCTGCTTCTCAAGCTACAAATATTAGTAAGGAAATATGTGCAATTTGACAACAAAATGAGGAGACATTATATGAGTTGTGGGAGTGTTTCAAAAGTTAGGGTGCTAGTTGCCCTCATCATCAAAATAGTGAACAACTTTTGATCCAATATTTCTATAAGGGACTTCTACCATAAGAAAGAATTATGATAAAGGCAGCTGATTGAGCCCAAGTTTATCATATAAATTGGCGACACTTTCATAGTTTTTAATATACTTTTTGACTCTTAATTCTTGATTTT
>JAOQMP010000209.1:21727016-21745276 GCA_027563575.1 Erythroxylum pedicellare
AAGGTAATGAAGTTGAATAGAGGATTAAGGAAGCAATTAGGAAATTATGGATATCGAGAATTAATATCTAGGCTTTGAATTTCCCTAAACCCTTAATAAATTGATCTTTTATTACTCAATTGTTTTATTCATTTATTGGACCGTGGAGATTCCTCTAGTATGTTAATAGTTGACCTTGAGTCTACTAACGACTAATCCTAAGGTTTTTCAACCGAATTACTCAGGTTAAAGTTTATAGGATTGCTTTACCAATTTGTGAATCCCTCTATTAGGTTTGACTCTAATATGGAAGATTTATGTTATCTTATCTCTATGGTTGTAATCAACTCTTTCTTATTATGGTAGGTCTATTCAAACATAGGATTTCTTTATCTCTACGTATGAAATCATATTATAATCTAATATTTTCAGGTCTATTAGAACATAAATAAAACACGTAATTAGATCGCAACAAATCAATCAACCAATTGTATTAATAAAAGAATCAACACATGTTAAGGTAACAAAATAGGTTTCATCTAACCTAAATACTAATGAAATATTTAATTACATATTGGTGAATATGAAATCATTCATACATAAATAGAAATACGAATTGAAAACAACGGAATCATAATTCTAAATCTCCCTAATTATCTTCTATCCCGTATTCTTGCAATGTAACGGTCTAATCTTATATTCTGATGGATATGTCGATAAAATCTTCGCGTTTCCTTCTCCTCTGGCTCACAGTCACACTTGGAGTTGCCTTTGAGAAGATTATAATGCCTCCTTTCATCTCCTCTCATCATCTTGCCCCGAAAATATATTTTTATGACAAAGTTTAGGGCTCTGGGAGATGCACAGGTAGTGCATCAGAACATGCATAACTAAAATGCCCAAAAATTGTGAAACTGTAAGGGTTTGAGAGAAGTGCACGGTTGTGCATCACTTTTATCCTTCAATTCTTCGTTTTATGTCATGTTTTCATTTGAATTCTTCTCTTTTAAGTATATAAAGGTAATTATCACCTATGATAGCACCTGGAGCGAATTAAGTATCAAATATATGATCAAAGTAAAATTATCATGCAAAATACATAAAATATGGGTGAAAAAATATAGTTAAATATCCATCTATCAAACATCTTCACACTTAAGCTTTTGCTTGTCCTCAATTAAACCATATCAAAATTATAAATTTTAATTCATCAACCTCAATCTATCCATTCATACTACACATCATTATAGCCTATTGAGTCAAATTAACATATAATTAGAGTCAAGTTGTCCTAAAATTGACTTCCTAAGCAATATTAATAGTAATCACACCAACATGCATTGAAATCAAAAGCATATCTCTTTACACCCACAAAGATTTCACTCAATGCATTTAAGTATTTAAGGTGAAAAGTATCAAAACTCTTAATCAATGTATAGTAGAATCCTTACCATATGCTTGCTGTAAAATCATATCTCCAACACTTATGTATAGACTAGAAACATAAATCAAAAGGTCTTTGTATAGGTTGTAATGAGGATTAGGTATGATATGATTCGGATAATAAAAGGTTTTTAATTAAAGGGAATTTACTAAAGAGAAATTACATGACTTGTTTACAAACATTCAGGCCCTTTCATTGTAAATCCATTGGTATTATATACTTATTCTTTTTTACTTTTTTCTTTTCTTTTTTTACTCTTTTTTTCTTTAATTGTTAGTTTTTTTAATCACAATATTCAGTACCACAGTAATAAACATGCTGGACCTTTCAAAAATTTTAAGTCATAACAAGTAAGCAATGTAAATAACCTTCAAGGTTTAAAACAATAAAAAGGTCTTCAAACAAAAATATGGTAAAGGTTAATAATTAGGGTTAATAATAACAAAAAAGGTTACAACTCAAATTGGTTATTCCTAAAGGTAAATTTAAGGTGTGGTAATTTAAAACAATAAAAAGGTCTTCAAACAAAAATATGGTAAAGGTTAATAATTTGGCTTAATAATAACGAAAAAGGTTATGACTCAAATTAGTTATTCCTAAAGCTAAATTTAAGGTGTGGTAATTTTCAAAGAAATAGGCTAAAGCAAGTTTTTAAATCTAATTGCCTTCATCATATTAATGTTTCTAATTTGACAAATATGCTCTCAATATAGATCTTAAAAGCAAGTTCTAGAACTATCCTACTATGCATGATAACATATACCTGAAAGAATAAAAAAAGCTTTAAAATTTTTAAAATTTGCTCATTAGGTTTAAAAGCTGACAAAAAATTGGGTATATATGTGTCTAAATAATATGCAAATTTCATTTAACTTGAATACTTTAATGATTACAAAAAATATGACTTAAAAAACTAATTTTATTCTAACCATCATCCTTTTCATACCAATTCAATCAATATTCAACAAGGAAATATAGTATTCATGGACAGATTCAACCAATTCAAGATATCAATTAGTAAAATTTATAATCAAGATTATAATAAGCTTGAAGAAAATCATTTAAAAATTTATTAAACCCATCCTCACACTTAAAGTTGTAAATTGTCCTTAATGTACATAATACATGTATATATGAAAGTGAGAGGGTTAAGTTGGTACTTCCCTAAATAAGATAATCTTCTGATGTTAGATCCATCCAATGTTAAACTACATCCTTGCAAAATATAAAGGAAAAGTATAAAAAGAACAAAATAAACAAAGATAACATAAAATAACAAGAAATAAAATCCTATACTAACATATGAAATAGAATCAAAACGAAATAAAACTTAAACTATCCTAATTCATGAGTTGCCTCCAATATAGCGTTTGTTTAACGTCATTAGCTTGACGTAACCTTCACGCTCAACTTCATCCTAGATCAATAATTAGTGGCTTGGTTTTACCCTTTTCTCTACAAAGTGGTTTCAAAGCCCATAAACAAGCCACATATTATAGGATGATCAAAAGGACATTATTTATTAAGTTAGTAAAACCAATTAACCAAAGTAATGCCTTTTTAAATTAAAAATTGTTAATAAAATGAGGCATAATGAAACTCTTGAATCGTTGGATAACTCAAACAATTTGTCTTTGAGGAAGTGGAAGGTCTCCGTACTTCAGGTCATTACTAACATCTCATTAGTAGTTTCCTTACTTAGTTCCTCTACCAGTTCTTCCTTAACTACCTTTGTTCTCTCTTCTTCTTCTTCTTCATAGAAAAAGGTTTCTAACTCATCTTCTTCGTTTACCATCTGCCACCTCTCTACTTCATCTTCTAGGATGGAGACTTCTTTGCCTTCTTCTTTAGGAAACATTTCTTAGAATAACCCTCCATTCATGAATCCAACTTCTTTCTTTTCTTTACACTTGAATTCATGTCGGTCAGCTTTCATTTCAACCAAGATTTTCATTAATTTATCTTTAAGACTTCCTCTTTTTCTTTTTCTTCTTCTTCTTCTTTGTCTTTTTCTTTAGGAAGCTCTTCATAGAATGTCCCTCTATTTATGAAACCAACCTTTGTCTTTTCTTCACTCTCAATTTTGCGCCAGTTAGCTTTCATTTCAGCAAAGATTTTCATTAATTTATTTCTAACACTTGTTCCCTCTTCTTCTTCTTCCTCTTCTTCTAGAAGCTTGTTTCCACTCCTAAGGGTGATTGCCATTTCATATTCTTTAGGATCTGTTTTAGTATGACTAGGCACATTCCCTTGGATCTCATTAGATAATATATGTGCCAATTGGTCCATTCGATTCACCAAATTTTGTATACGAGCCTTTGTTTCGTGATGCTTGATGATTGATTATTGAATGAAATCAACCATTATATCTTTCTAAGATGGCTCGTTAATTGAGGTTGCTTGGTGTCGTAAATATTCAACTGGAGTATAATCGTTCCATCCATAAGTATAAGAGTTGCTCCACTCTAAATTGTAGATATTCTTGTACAATGCACCTTAAGATTGACTGCAAATGCTCAATCACTCCCTATTATATGTTGGTGCTTGACATTTATGATTTTAGTAATAACTCTTACCAATGTCATAACATAGCCTAGATATCAGTTGAGCTTCCAAAAATATGTGAGAACAGCTCTCTCTATCAGAAGGCGATGATATGTGTTGCGAAGACATATTTTGGCTTCCATAAAATTATTTTCTGTTCCATCCTTCCATTATGAGTGTGGTATGATAATGACCTTTAAATCCTACAATAAACTAAGAACTCAAGATCAAGTAGAGAAGTTCAAAAGATAATTAAATTACTAAACCAAAATTACAATAAAATATAATAAGAAATGAATAAATAAGTTCAATTAAAATAAAAGAAAATAGAAACAAAAATAAAATAAAATAAATAAAATTAACTAGAGTAATAGAATAGAGGTTTTCCTAATATCACTATTCCCAGCAATGGTGTCAAAAACTTGACTGACTTATTTTGTGAGCTAATTAATATTTTAATAACGACAAATACACGACATAGTTGTAGCTAGTACGGACAAGTACAAGTTGACTTTACAAAGACAATGATTATTAGTAATTGCCTTTTTTTCTATTATCTAGCCTAAGGATTGATTACATGTTTTTTAATTAAAAAACTAAAACTAAGCAAGTAAAATAAAATATTTAACGAAGCTTAACAGAGGATTAAGTAAGAACTTAATAAATTATCGATATCGAGAATTAATATTTAGGCTTCAAAATCCCCTAAACCTTTAACATATTGATCTTTTATTACTGAGTTGATTTATCGATTTATTTAACTGTTTAAATTCCTATGGTAAGCTAATCACTGCCAACTAATCATAAGGTTTTTCAACCAAATTACTCAGGTTAAAGTTTAAAGGATTGCTTTACCGATTTGTGAATCCCTCTATTAGGTTTAAACCTAATTTAGAAGATTTTTGTCATCCTATCTTTAGGGTTACAATTAACTCCTTCCAATTATGGTAGATCCATTAAAACTAAAGATTTCTCAATCTTTACTTATGAAATCAAATTATGATATAATATTTTTGGGTCTAATCGAACATAAATAATACACGTAATTGGATCCTAACAAATCAATCAACCAATTGCATTAATAAAAGAATCAACGCATGTTAAGGTAATAAAATAAGGTTCATCTATCCTAAATACTACCGAAACATTTAGTTACACATTGGTGAATATGAAATCTAACATCTATAAATAAAAATACGAATTGAAAAAAACAGAATTATAATTCTAAATCTCCCTAATTGTCTTTTATCCTATATTCTTGCGATATAAAGGTCTGATCTTGTATTATGATGGATTTGACAATTAAATTTTCGTGTTTCTTACTCCTCTGGCTCATAATCGTACCTTGATTCGCTTCTGAGAAGTTCAAAATGCCTCCTCTCATCTCCTCTCATCATCTATCCTCGAAAACATCTTTTTATAACAAAAATTAGGGGTTTAGGAGATGCACAGGTTGACGCATCAGACCGTGCATAACTAAAATGCCCAAAAATCGAGAAACTATATAGCCTAAGAGAAGTAAACGACTTGTTGCAAGGCTATGCATCACTTCTGTTCTCCAATTCTTCATTTTATGTCATATTTTCATCCAGATTCTTCTCTTTGAAGTCCATAAAGGCAATTATCACCTATGAAAGCATTTGAAGCAAATTAAGTACCAAATATACGATAAAATTAAAAAAATATTAAACAAAATACATCAAATATGGTTGTAAACATATAGTAAAATATCCATCTATCAGTTCTTCTATAAAGCTTCATATTTCTTGCTAATTCCTGACTTTTTTTTTAGTATGGGGATTGGTTGTGGAGGGATTGCTTCAAACTACTTCCTTTGTTTATCTCTATAGGTGATTCTTCTCCCTTTATAATTACAAACTTCATTACGTTCTTGATTTGATTATTATGTTTTATCTGCTTGAGTTTCTTAGAAAGTAAGAAGTATCTACCTGATTCCTATTCCCTACTACTGTTTGTTGACTAGGCCTAGCTCTCTTGTTCTTTGGGTGTAAAGGTCCTCCATCTTCCCATTCCTTTCATCCCTTTCTCTTTTCTTCCTTCTTATTCATGTCAATAGCTTTATGCTTCTACATAATGTCATTTGATTAGAGTTGTGGCCTTTGAAAATGCTCTCTTATTTCCACTTACTCTAAGCATAGCAATACACTATTAACAATTCACGAATTTTGATGGATGATCAGTGTGTTCTTCTTTACAATTACTATTAACCCCATTATGAAATACTTAAATTCTCCATAAATGCACCAGCCTCCGGACACAATTCTTTGCCATCTGGTTGATAATAAGTTGTTCTCTTATACTTGTAATTGTGAGTTTAATAAGAGAGCTTAAGCATCTAGATTTCCTTGGAAATATTCTATTATTTCTCTCTTTTCATATCTCTTGAAGACAAGTTGCAATTGCCGCCATATAAATTTCCTTATCATGCTTGGAGCTAGGCATTTGAGACATCTCTTGTAAGATACCTATTATGATGCTTTGGCTATGTTTAGAGGTGTATAAAGAAGAAATTCTACGCCACACCTCTTTAAAATATCTACACTTGAAAAATAGACAATCTCTATCCTCCTCCTCCAAATTGCAAAGTAAGGATAAAACTTTAGTTTATCCATAGTGTTGAGTTTGTTCAGTATAGCTAACTAAAGTAAAAAGCTGGCATTTGGTTTAACAACCTTCCTCCAAATCAATTTTCACCACCCTATTCTTATACCTGGCCCATCCATTAACTCTTTGCTTTTCTGTTAGTTATTTTTGATATAGATAATCTATTCCGTAGATAAATTTCTTCCTCTCTATAGTAGTTGTGTTGAGGATTTGGCAGAATTCTCAACTCATTTTAGGAAAGAGGCTAGTTGCCATTTTAATTAACTCGTGAACCTTGCCTTTTTAAAAAACCTAACTAGTGAATCCCTTGTCACTTGATTATGTATTAGAGCCCCTTGACCACTCTAGTTGTCACACCATAATGAAATCATATCCCTTGCCCTTACTCTATATGTAAAATGTTATTGCACTTCTTCCCTCAACTTGAGAATTTAACTGAAGAACCAAGAGTAATTGTCTTTAGTATTAATTGTCCATAAACTTTCACCCTTTAATATATAGTTTATAACCCATTTAATCCATAAAGATTCTTTTCCATTTAAGATTCTCCAGATTCTCTTCATCATTAGAAATTTGTTGCCTCTGCTGACTGTTTCCAACTCTAGCCCTCCAACCTCCTTTCGTTGACATATGTGCTTCTAGTTCACTTTAGCTATTCCTTTCTACCATTTCCCTTTACCCAATAGGAACAACTTCATCAATTTTCCATAGCTTTAACCAATCCTTTTGATAAAAATATTTGAGAGCACCAATAGGTTTGCATTGACATTGTAATAGACTTCAGAAGTTGAAGTTTACCTCCATAAGAAAGAGTTCAATTTGTCTAAGACCCAGCCTTTTCTATATCTTTTCAATCAGAGGTAGAGATTCTTTATATCTTATTCTTCTCGAAGAGATAGAAATTCCCAAGTACTGGAGAAAAGGATCTTGTAATTTTTATTCAAATGACTTGTGACAAGATATCAGAGAGATGCACCACACATTTTGACAATATGAATTAACTTTTCTGAAAATTGATGCTTAACCTAAAAAGCTCCTTAAAACTTTGTATGGTACTCATCAGTGGAGAAACTGAATGAGTGTTTGCTTTATTCAGGAGGATAATATGATCTGTAAAACATAAGCTTGTTAGTGATAACAACTTACACTTGGAGTGATACTTAAAGTTAGGGGCAGTTGAGATTATGAGCTCCAGCAAAAAGTGAGAACTTCCATGTAAATTAGAAATAACTAAGGGGAAAGAGGATCCCCTTACCTAAGTCCTCTTTTGCCTTTGATAATCTTTGATGGGCTTCCATTAATCAATATCGTGAAAAGAAGTAGTGGTAATGCATTTTTAATCCATTTGATAAACCTATAAGGAAATCTCATGACTTCCATAGTTTATAACATAAATCTCTAACTAACACTATCAAAAGCTTTTTGAAGTTCCCCTTTAATAGCAAAATTATGTGGGGTTTTAATTCTTATATACCCTTTCAAGAGCTCCTGCAATATTAGAATGTTAACACCAATGTGTCTATTGCTCATGAATGCCCCCTAATTCTCATCGATGATGAAGTGAAGTTCAAGTTTCAACCTATTTGCTAATACTTTAGCAATGATCTTATAAAGAAACTTAGTATAAGAGATAGGTCTGAAATCACCCTAAGGTGCTAGATTAGAAATCTTAGGAATTAAACACAAAAGGTCTTATTTATCTCCTCAAGCAACACTTCCTTTTTTTAAAAACTCTTACACGACTTCTTTGATGAATCTCCCTATTTTATCCCAAGGTTTTTTGAAAGAAAAATCCATTCAATTCATCTGGACATGAAGCCTTTGAACCATTCATTTTAGAAAAAACTTCCTCTATCTCCTAATCAGTGACGGGTCTAATTAGTAAGCTAGCTTTATCTTTAGGAATCTTAGCATTGACAAATTGCCAAAGATCCTCTCCATATCCTTTAACCTTTCATTTTGTTACTAGGAAAATTTGAACCCTCTCCATATCCTCTAGCATTTCATTATATTACTAGGAAATTTTGGAAAACTGTCCTTGCTTCCTTGGCAATCTCAACTTGCCCTTATATCGTTTGCCCGAATTTAGTTTGTATGGAAGTGATTTTGTTAATATTTCTTCTTATTGGCACTATATTAAAGAAAAAATTTGTGTATCTATCCCCATCCTTGATCTAATTAATCCTAGCTCCCTGCTGTAATAAGGAACAATGATTATCCATGATTTACATATAGTTCTTAATAGCTTCCTCTCCTCATTAGCTAAATTGCAATCACTTAGATAGAAAGTCTGCTTCTCGCTTCTTCTCTCTTTTTTGGTTTTACATACTCTTCTAATATTTAACATCTTCAATTCTTATTTTATAGCCTTAAGCTTGCAGATGAACTACTTTATATCAGAGGTCTCAATCTCCAAGCTCTTAGAGATAGCTTCTTGAAAGCCCTTCGCATTAACTAGAAAGTTATTGAATCTTAAAGGGTGCTTAATACCAACTTTTTAAAACAAATTATCTACCTTGATAGGACTATGATAAGAGATCCCACGATATTTAGAAAAAGAACTTTATGAAAAAGTGATTAACCAATTCATCGTTAACCATAACTCTATCTAGCTTTTTTTAAATGAACTTTCTGGTGCAAACATTTTATCTACAGATACATGGTAAACTTACGACCACCCAAAACTTCATGAAACTTCAGAATTTTATGTGGGATTTCGGACGCTAACCTTGGATCTTTGTAAGAAACAAGAAAAATTACATAAGTATATTTCGTTAATGTTAACTTTGCTTCCCATTGCAAGTATATATCATTCATTTAGTCACTGTATTTTTTAAAGTTGGCCACTCATTTCTCTGTAACTTGAACTTTTAAAAAGTAGCATGTCTAAGTTTAAGGACTTGAAGATTATGAAAAGAGAAAAGAAAAGTGATAGCTTTCTTCAGTATCTTATATCCAACTCAAGTCATAAAGGGCAGCGTAAAAACTGTCCTTTTTGTCTGCCATGATATATAAACAGTGCAAAGTGGCCGGCTGCTTTTAAAGAACCACTCCCCTCATTTTCCTCATACCTGACAAAAGCTAGCTTCTGAAACTGGCTGTTCTAAAACTAATTTGATATATGTAGATATAATTTGGACGTAGACACCTTTAGCTGCTTATCAATATATATATATATATATATATATATATGTGTGTGTGTATATTATAACACTATTACATTGCCGAACATGAAAAATCACTAAATAATAGGATAACACATTAGTACATTATCAAATTAAAAGTAGCAAAAATAAAGCAAATAACGATAAGAGGACATAAACACAAAACAACACTGAAATTTTGAACTTACGAGGCTAACAATTTAAGATTTCGAGACAAACCTTAAGAAGGGACAAAAAGGATGATGCATATGCTTTGTTAATGATGACGGCACCAACGTACATCTAACAATATTATCGGAACAAAGTACTCACATTATTTCTATATACGTACGGCGATGCACACAAAAGCACCATAATAAACATTAGATCTCGAAACTTATGGGACAAAGCACATACAAAACCTTAATTAACACAAATAAACATAGTCTTTAATTAGTTCATTAACTTGTGTTTTATTTATCTATTTGTTTTTTCGTTTCAATTAAAACGAAAGCTGGCTCTGTTGCTGCTGATGTTTCAGGAGGTCATCAAGCGTCCACAGGTCATCCACCATCGAGACAGATGACTCGCCGCCGGACAGCTGCACTGCCATTTGCTCTGGCTCCAGGCCCCAAAACGACTCAAGGTCAAAGCTTGAGATTTGCTCCTTCACGTCGTGATCATTTGGAGTATTGTAACCATAGCCCATGTATAATGGTAGTTGTGACACGATACTTTGGAAGCTTGTAGGAGCAGCCACCTCACAGCATCGTTTCTTCGCCGGAGGTGGGGTGGTGGCGGCTGGTCGGACTTGTGGTGGAGAAGGAAAGTTGAGCTTGGCCTTGTCACCGCGGATGCGTCTAGCAGCTTCGTCGTAGGCCCGTGCAGCTTCCTCCGCAGTGTTATAAGTGCCAAGCCAGACTCTGACGCCTTTGAAAGGGTCTCTTATCTCTGCCGCCCATTTACCCCATGGCCTTTGCCTTATTCCTCTGTACAAGTTCTTTCTGGTTCTCTGAGTAATAGTTTTGTTTTTCTCCGTGGCTTTGCTTGGGTTTTCAGTTTTGTCATCATCACCAACCACTGCATAAATACACCTGAACTTAAAACACTTTTTCCAAAATCAACAACTTCATTTAAGTGATTGTAAATCTACGGCTTCCGAAAGCTTTAAACTAAGAACCCAACAAAAATCAGTAAAAAAGAATCGGACTTGATTGAAGGCTACTTGACTTGATACATCGCAACCATACACGACTCATGCCAATAGGCTTAAGCAATCTTAATTGCAATTCGAACCCAAAATAACCCAAGGTATAAACTTTCTCCAAGTACCCACTTACGAGAGACTAACTTCGAGTTGGTAACATATTAGAGAAGTTAGTGAAAGAAAGATATTACCTTGGGTGATTAGTAAAGATATTACCTTGGCTGATTAGTTGGTTTGGGATTTTCAGTTCAAAAGAACGTTTTGATGAGAGGTTTTTCGCATTGTTTGTGTAATCCAAGCCCAGAAGGTCGGACATGGTATCAAGCTCAGCCCATAGATCCTCCGCCACCAATTTCCAGCCTCTGGTTACCGGCTCGAAATCAGAGATTATAGCACCTCCACACATTTTTGCTGCTCTTTCACAGAAAAAAGAGAGTACACAAAGAAAAAAGAAGTGTCTTGAAGAGGCTCTAAGGTTTTTATAGGCTGAAGGTTACAACCAAGGCGCCCCAAAACAGACAAGTGTTAATAAAGATTTTCAGGGGTCACGTTTGTTGTCTTCTGGTTCTGGTCAAATGATCGGACGGGGAGGAGTGAATCAGGGTGGGAAAGCGAGGTGGGATCAGTGAGTTGCACGATGTAGAGTCTCGGGAACATTGATGCATTTTTGGACGTACGATTGTTGAAGGAAGATTATGAATTGTGAAGATGATAACGTGGATGTTTTTCTAGGCCTGAGCAATTGTGAGTGTAACGCATGCTTAAGAGTAACTCCAACGCTAAATCAGCAGCCGGCGCATACGAAACGGAATTCAAAAAGTTAGCTTCAACCTCTCACCTTGTCTGACCAATTAGGCCTAGACGTGCTTTCTTGAAATTTAAATGAAAAACTAGATGCCATATGATTAATAGTAATTTAGTTGGTTTTGCGTATTTAAAATAATAGTACGTGACATGGCACTAGAGTTAATGTTTGTTACAACTAGCTTTTAATTCTTTGCTAACTCTAAACAAATCTTTTTCACACATCAAAAAAGGTAAATATTTATATAAAAATTTCATGCACTAAATATTCCTAAGTAGTTGATTTAAAAAGTAATGAAATGGCAGAAAGCTGTAAAGCGGAAGGAAATAAAAGGACGCTAACAAGACAAGATTTGCGTAAAGGCTTAAAGCAGAAATAACTAATTAATAATATAAGAATAAGAGAAGTTGAAGCTGGTAAATTTTACTCTCAGCTACGTGATAATGTAACTACTTAATCTTTTCAGATTCTACAGGTCAACAAAATTTTTACTAATTATTTGTAGTTAATGTTGTTGACACCAAATGATTCATGCGGCCAATTCTTATTAGACGAATTATGTTAAAGAAGCGTAGATCATTATTAGCAGTCTCTCTTTATTAGAAAGAAATGAACTATCAATTTGACTTTCAGGGAATAGAAGAATCTTTCCCAACTCCAATAAGAACCTTTTATCAGATTTTGCCACTAATTTGTAAACTAATTGTCATTTTGATGTTAAAAGAGATATGTAATTTAAGTATTATATATATATAAATATATATATTCAAGTTTATTACCTTCATTTATAAAGACTACTCCTCTAACACAGAAAATTCAAAGCTCATTAACTTAGAAGGTGAGCGTCAAATGACTAATTTGACCAATCGAGATCCTGCAGTTATTCATTTATCTCTCAAAAGCATTAAAAAGGATCACAGGTACGAAATTAATTGGAATTTTCTTTGTGGGGCTATAATTGATCAATCCTGCCGTATAAAAAACTGCATGGTGCAGAATTGGAGCAACTTGTTGCAGGGTTTCAGGAAACAGCCAAGGAGCTGAAGTTGAAAATGAAAGTATTCTGTTTCTGCCTCCCAAGTTATCAGCTGGCCTCTTTCCAAGAAACAAAAAATTGAATTACAGTAATACCTTCTGAGTTGACGTATTACGTAGGCATCTGCTTCAAGTTCTTGGCTTTTCCATCCTCAATCATCATCATTGCCCTTGTGGAGTTGCCAAAATATTTCAAGTTCATAGCTCAGCTTCCCTGACATGTATGGATTTTCTCTCTCTCCCCATACGTTGATCATCATGAACTTTCTTTAAGGACAGACCACGTTCTCATAACCTATTTTCAACCTGAATTGATGATAATAGCTAAGCTTTGTCAATCATATTGAGGGTCAATGCTGGAGTATTTGTGGAGGTTTTCAACTCTTAGCAACTTGGACTCCAGAATTGAGAATAAAATTTCTTATAGAAGAGATGTTGTTAACAACACTGGAAACGAGTTTGAGTGGAATATATCTTACCAAATTCCTATTAACATTTCCAACCAACAAGTGTGTATGAGACTGATCGTTATAATATTTTACCGTCCAATGTAGAACTATCAAACATTTGTATCTAATGGAAAGGGGACCGACGAAAATTTAAATAATGATAATATGATGCGGGATATATGTATATATATATATAGGAACTGAAATAGGTTCATTGCACAATTTTTAATTTTATTAAAATATTTATATATTTTTAAAATTAATATATAATAAATAATTATTTTAAAATATAATTATGATATTTTTATTTAATATATGTTCCTTTATTTTTATTTTTCCCATTATAGTTCTTATTAATTATTAAAAAATTTATAACAAATTAATAAGTATAGTTTTGTAGAGATAAATTTAATTTCTTAATGTGAATTAAAAATACAAATTTTAATAACTAATCACTAAAAAATTATATTATCATTATTATTTCCCATAACAACCACTAAAATATAGGAAGATAACATTCTAAGTCTGTAAAGCCTCAAATTGTACCCTAGTTGGAATGTTACATGTTCATAAAAATATATGTATGATAGGTGTTAAAAATTGTGATATGATTGAGAATTGTATATGACTTGAATTTTAGTTTAATGGATCATACTTAGTGATTTGGAATTAATTGATGCCATTAGAAAATTCATGTATTAAAATGTACATTTGGACAAGAAAAATGTCAAGTGGCAAGATAAGTTGGTACATGAAAATTGGAATGACTAAGCCTATGAGTTAGTGACATTTGGCATAGTTGATGCATTGACAAATGGCATAGTTAATAAATTGACAAGTGGCAGTAATAGGTGTGTGAAAAATGGCTTAATATATTGGTGACATTTGGCAGCTCTAATGTGGGACAAATGAAGAACATGCATAGTGACATATTATGTTACAACTTATGACACCTAGCAATGGATGAGGCAAGTTTCTACTGGAGTAATTTCTGTTTTGCTCATTCTTCAATATTTTTTACTCTCTCCATTGAAACTCTCTCATTTCCTCTGAACTTCTAGAGTTGTTGGGATCATTTTCTCTTAGAATCATCATAAGTTACTGCATCAAGAAAGCTACTTTATACTACCGTTTATGTTGTTATCATCTTAGTGTTAAGACCATCTTACATCTAGCTAGATTTTGAAAGTGTTTTGGTTAGATGAAGGGCTGGTTTGGTTAGTTTTTTAAAGAAGGAACTTGAAGGTAATTAGGTAAAGGATTACTAAACTTGATATCATATATTATTACAAGTTTTATGATAATTGAATTGGCATGAAATATGTGTTAAGATGATGATAAATGAATGCTAGAAAAATTGTCCTTGTATGATAACTTCTGGTTTGGTTTTGATGTGTGGAAGATATTGATTTGTAAGTTACTTAATGAATGATTTTTTAAATTGGTTTGGACATGAATTTGATAAGGTATTGAAGCATGAATAAAGTAAAATTGAAGTGAAATTGATGGTCTTTGGTGAAGGTGTGTCGAATGGAAGTGAAGAAGTCAAGTTTTGGAAACAAATTGGAGGACGATCGTGGGATTTATAAGATCTAATTAGATTGCCTTTCTATGAATTTGATTTTATTTTGGATATGGATTGGTTAACCAAGCATCAGGCGGTGGTTGATTGTAATGCTAAAACAGTTGTGCTTAGGATGCCTGATAAGCTTGAAATAATATTAGATGGCATTTGTAGTAGTTCTCTGGCTAGTGTGTTATCTGCTTCGCAAGCTTGGAAGTTTCTCAGGAAATGGTGTGAAACTTATCTAGCTCTTGTGTTTGATTCTAAGAAGAAGGGTGGTAAATTGTAAAGTATTCCAATGGTGAGCAAATTTATAGATGTGTTTCCTGAATAGTTACTCGAATTCCTTCCTGAAAGGGAAGTCGAGTTGTCTATTGAAGTTATACCTGGCACTGCTCCTATATCTAGAGCACCGTACAGGATGGCTCCTACTAAATTGAAGGAGTTGAAGGTTCAGTTGCAAGAGCTTCTGGATAAGGGTCATTCGATCCAGTGTCTCACTTTAGGGATCGCCAGTTCTATTTTTTAAGAAGAAAGATGGTACTCTTTAGATGTGTATTGATTATAGGCAATTGAATAGAGTTACAGTGAAAAATAAGTATCCGTTGCCAAGGATAAAAGATCTGTTTGATTAATAGAAAGATGCAGGAGTATTTTCAAAGATAGATCTGCAATCAAGATACTATTAACTTCAGGTAAAAGATGTGGATATCCCGAAGATTGCATTTAGAACCCGTTATAGACATTATGAATTCTTAGTAATGTCATTCGGGTTAACTAATGCTCTAGCTGCATTCATGGATTTTATGAATAGAGTATTTAGACCCTATTTAGACCAGTTTGTTGTGGTGTTCATATATGATATCTTGGTCTATTCTAAGAATGAACCTGACCATGTTCAGCATCACCGAATTATGTTGCAAACCCTACAGGAAAAGTAATTGTATGCTAAGTTGAATAAGTGTGATTTCTGACTTCGAGAAGTATCTTTTGTAGGACATGTTGTTTCTTCTCAAGGGATTAGGATTGATCCCAATAAGATTGAAGCAATTGTTAACTGAAAGCCACCACGGAGTGTGACAGAAGTGAGAAATTGTTTAGGTTTAGTGGGTTACTATCGTCGATTTGTGAAGGGGTTTTTGGTGATAGCATCCTTTTTGACCAAATTGATATGGAAAGGAGTGAAGTATGAATGATCTGATAAATGTCAAACTAGTTTTGATCAACTAAAAAGAATGCTTACTGAAGCTTCTGTGTTGGATTAAACCACTTCTGGTAAGGATTATGTTATATTTAGTGATGCATCTAGAAATGGTTTAGGTTGTGTTTTTGATGCAGGATAGAAAGGTAGTGGCTTATGCCTCACGGAAACTAAGGCCTCACGAACAGAACTACTCTACATATGGTCTTGAACTTGCAGCAGTAGTGTTTGCTTTGAAAATTTAGCGACACTACTTATATGGTGAAAAGTGTAGGATCTTCACTTATCATAAGAGTTTGAAGTACATGCTTACTTAGAAAGAACTTAATTTGAGACAATGAAGTTGGTTAGAATTGTTTAAAGATTATGACTACATTGTGGATTACTATTCGGGTAAGGCTAATGTCATGGTTGATGTCTTAAGTTGAACGACCATTTTGGCTTTATTAGTGTAGCTGGGTGAATGGGGGAGTTGTATCTGATGAAGCTTTAATAGCTCAGTTGAAAGCTAGGCCTACCTTGAAGTAAGAGATCTGTGATGCTCAGAGAGTTGATGATCAGTTGCGATAACTTATCTTGGCTATTCAGGAAGGCAAACAACCTGACTTTTCTGTGAAAGGAGATGGTGATTTATATTATAAAGATCGATTGTGTATACTGATAAATGATGAATTGAAGAGAAAGTTATTGTTTGAGGCCCATAATATTATTACAATGGATCCTGGTGGAAATAAATTATATCAAGATCTGAAGCAACATTACTGGTGGTTGAGTATGAAACGGGATGTTATAGACTATATATCTAAATGGTTGACATGTCAGTAAGTTAAAGCTGAGCATCAGGTTCCATCTAGTTAATTACATCCTATTTCGATTCCTCAGTGGAAATGGGATAACATTACTATAGATTTTGTCATTGGACTTCCGCTTACTCAAAGGAAGCATGATGTTGTATAGATGATTGTGGATAAGTTCACTAAGTCTGCTCACTTTCTGCCTATTCGTCCTGATTATTCTTTGGATAGGCTGGTAGATATATATATGTTAATGAGATAGTGAGGTTGCATGGGGTACCACTATCTATTAGTTTTGATCATGATCCTTGATTGATTTCAAGATTTTGTAAATGTCTGCAAAAGGCTTTAGGCACTCAAGTTAAGTTTAGTACCGCTTTCCATCCCCAGATAGATGGACAATCTGAACGGGTTATACAGATATTAGAAGATATGCTTCGGGATTATATGTTAGAATTACCTGGAAGTTGGGATAATTATCTTACACTGATGGAGTTTACTTATAATAACAGTTATAAGACTAGCATTAGCATGGCGTCATATGAAGCTCTATATGGTAGGAAGTGTAGAACTCTAGTGTGTTAGACCGAATTAAGTGAAGATAAGATGATGAGGCTTGATATCATGAAAGATACTGAAGAAAAAGTTTAAATTATCCAATAAAGGTTGAAAGCTGCTAGTGATAGGCAAAAATCCTATGCTGACTTAAAAAGAAGAGATATTGAGTATCAGGTAGGTGATAAGGTGTTTATAAAAGTGTCACCATGGGAATGCATACTTTGGTTTGAGAAGAAAGGTAAGCTTAGCCCACGATACATTGATCCTTATGAGATTCCTAAGAAAGTTGGACTAATAACTTGTTAGTTAGCTCTTCCTGGAGAGTTGGCCAGGTTATATGATGTGTTTCATGTTTCGGTGTTGAGAAGATATTGGTCAGATGATACATATAAGATTTCTGTGTAAGAAATTCAAGTACAACTGGATTTGATTTATGAAGAAGGTCCCGCATCTATTTATCCAAAGAGGTCAGATAACTCAGGAACAAGCAAATAACTTTAGGGAAAGTACTCTGGCAACACCATGGATTTGAGGAAGCAACATGGGAACCAGAAGAGATTATGAGGGCTTAGTATCCTCAACTATTTTGATTAGTTATGAATTTCGAAGACGAAATTCTTTTAAGGGGGAGATAATCGTAAGGCCCTAAATTGTACCCTAGTTGGAATGTTACATGTTCATGAAAGTACATGTATGATAGGTGTTAAAAATTATGATATGATTGAGATTTGCATATGAATTGAATTTTTGTTTAATGGATCATACTTAGTAATTTGGAATTAATTGATACCATTACAAAATTGATGTATTAAAATGTACATTTGGATAAGGAAAATGTCAAGTGGCAAGATAAGTTGGTACATGAAAATTGGAATGACTAAGCCTATGAGTTAGTGACATTTGACATAGTTG
>JAOQMP010000209.1:21759404-21771745 GCA_027563575.1 Erythroxylum pedicellare
TTAATTACAAATTAAATTAAATTAAAATAGTCATTTTTATTTAATTAAATATAATATTAAATTATTCATTATTCTTATTAATAATTAACAAATTAAATAATATATATTTAGTTGATAATAAATTAGCTTATAAAAAAGAAAATGAAAACAAAAAACATTTTTCATGATTTTTATAAATTTTGAAAACTAGAAGAAACCAAAATTAAAAACAAAAACTAAAAACTAAGGTTTTTTAAAACTAAATTTAAAAACTAAAACTAAAATTAAAAGAATAAATGGAAACAAACATACCATTGGATAACAAAATCATCATGAGAATGCTAACTATGGATTGTATATGTTATAAGAATCCAAGGCATAATCATAAGGATCTCATTTAGTTACTTGCCTAATTATAAGTTAATCAATTAGTGTATTGTTTCTTTTCCTCTGTACAAATTATATCTATACTTAAGTAATATATATATTTGTACAAAATATATCAATTGAAGCATTTTCCACTCGTTTATGGTATTAGAGTTAATATTCACTATCTTAATTTCTTTTCTCTAACTTTAGTTTTCCGCAATTTACAGAGCTTTGAATTTTTCTTGGGTCACTAATTTTTTTGATCGTTAGCTCTCATTTACAGCATCACTAAAAGCATCGTTGGCTAATCAACCTCTTCCCAAAGACCAATTACCAAAAACTTTCCATGTGATTCTCATTGCATCTTAAGGTTCTACATATTTCCCACACAGCAATGCATGGCTGCGGTGCAAGAATACCTCGTTCTTTGTTCAATTTCTTTGGCATTGCCTATCTCTCTCTCTCCTACTCCTATTTATATGCTTTTCTCAATAACTGAAAGCTTGTCTTTTAATTTTTCTTGCCATTATAACCATTTTTTATTTTGAAACATGACCTTTTGGTTTATAAGCATCATAAGTTAATTGGTTTAAAAGTACCTAGCTTAGTCTCAATTTCTGGTTTGCTTAGACATAAAAGTCTACATGACTTTCTCTTTGCTTTTGAACTTGTTTTTTGTTCTTGAGTTGTTTAATTATTTTGTCTCCATGGTTGACTGGTGTTATTTATGTGATGTCTAAACTCATAGAATATAAATTGACTAGTCTTAATTATTTGGATTGGTGTAACACTGTTCAAATTTACCTAATAAGTACTTTTAAAGGATTCCACTTCACTGATGATCCATGTTCGGACCATACTTGTCAAGCATAATTACAAGATGATGTTCGATTATTTTTACAAATTTAGAATTCTATTGATAATTAGGGATGTTAATAGGCTGGGTCGGGTTAGGAGCAGATCCTTTGGGTTGGGTGGTTAGTGGCTCGACCTGTGGCTCGACAGGCCTAAGCTGGCTAGCACGTGGCTTAGCTAGACCACAGGCTGATCAATCCATGGCCCGCCTGCCCAGCCCATCCATAATATTTTTAAAAAAAATTAAAAATGACATCTTTTTTGTCTTTTCGGTCTAGCCACAGCTCGACCCGTGCTCGACTTGACCTTGAACTGTGACCCAGTCTGATCAAACAATTTTGACCCATAGCCCAGTCAACTTAGGCCAAAATTGGGCTAGGCCAAACCAAGTCGTGTGAGTCAAGCTAAAATTGACATTCCTATTGATAATAAGGTTGTTAGTCTTATTTATAAAAATAATTTGACGCCATCTTGTAGTCATTCTCTCCTCATATGGTTTGATAGTGGATCATCAGTGAGCTGAAAGTTTTTAGAAATACTTACTAGGTATTTTCTCCCATGTACATGAAGGTTTTGCATCTTCTCCCACACATTGATACATGATAATCAGTATAATAGTGCCTCGTCCTCTTTTTAATTTTTTTAGTATTGACTTTCTCCCTCCGCCAATCTTATATGTTTGGTTCTTCAATACCTTGTTAAGAAATTTATCCCTAATTTCTCTTGCTATTATAAGATTTTTTTTTCTTTCTAAATTGTGGCCTTTTAGTTTACAAGAATCATACAGATGATTGGATATTAGATTGTGATTAGTGAGAAAGTTTGCAAATCTAAAAGGAGAGTTTCTGTTAGTTGGATTACTAATGTTAGGAAAATTAAAGTGAGCAATTGCTAACGAGAGGCAGAGAAGTCAGTATGGGGTAATTAAGGGTTCATCCAATTTTTTAGTGGTAGATATGCTACCATATCATTTGTTGCTCCTAATTTACAAAGATATGTTAAATTTATGGTTAATTAGATTGCTTTCGTATATAGAATATTGGGATTTTATTAGAAATAAAAGTTTGATAGTTCAAATGGATGAAAAATGGTTTTAAAGTCTCTTAAAGCAAAGGTTTGAGAGTTTCTTCTTAAGATACAATTAGTAGAGTCATAAACTGCAATGATTTAAAGATAGGTATTGAATGGAAGATGGGTAGTTTTTATATGGATGAATTAATTTTAAGGAGTGGGTAACTAAAAAACTAAAAGAACCAAAGTTCCAAGTAACTAAGATATGAACATTTTAGGCTTGAAAGATAATATTAATAGTGAATCATTAAACAAACTATTGGAGGAAATTTCATTGTGAATCATTAAACAAACTATTGGAGGAAATTTCATTGAAAGGGTGGTATTTTACTTTACTCTAGATTCAAGATTTTAATGAGATTCTTCACACCTAACTTCCTAGAGGAGAAATTAAGACCCCTAACATTCCAAGTAAGGATTGACATTACTAAATGGTTGGGTTAATAGGACTATTTGATTTTATTTCTTCCTATTTTCCATTTTTCCTGTACCTAAGGAGTTAAAATCCAAAAGTTCATTACTAATTTTAGATTAAAGTATGATGTATTGAAGGGATTAAAGGTGTTATAATAGATAAAACTATTTGAAATGTATAGTGAAGAAATAAAAGTAACTAGAAAGGAGTTATACATTTTAGGAGGTCTTATAAGAGGGGAAGGGATGAATTAAGGACAATCTTTACTACTATTTAATTGATGTTGAGTTGAGTTAGGACTTTAGCACTTTGTCAGGGGTTAGCAGTGGATGATCTAAAGCTTTTTAAAGTTGTATTTGAGAGATCTTTATTGATAAAGTTGCTATTGAAAAGGTCAATTTTTATAAGGTTAGGTTTTGAATTTATTGTTTATAGGTATCCGAGTTGTTTTATCTTTTGATTTGGAGTCTAAAGATGTAGCGCCCCCTTACCGTAAGGTACACATCGGGAAGCCCAAAAGTCATTATAGTACATATCCTACGATAAGGGTGAGCTACGTTCGATCACTACATTCACTTCACTTGGCATCATAACATTAATCACTTATAAGCATTAAAAGAAAATCACAATATTTTAAAAACCAACTTTTTCCTCATTTCATTGCATAAAATCGAAAGTCTACATTGTGTCTTTCAACCTTTACTACATGTGCATCATCAAAACCTAGCACAAAAGTACTACATGAAAGAGAAAAATGTATAAAATCTATCTAAGCCATCTAAAAATCCCAGCTGACCGACCTTTGAGCCATTGCTTCTCTTGCCAATTCACAATCCACACGGCTAATAGAGCCTCTCAATAGCTAGAGTTGTCTCTCAGTCCTGAAAAGACAAGGTTGTAATTTTGGTGAGTTTTGCGAACTCAATAAGGTAACCATCATCGATGGTTCACTCAATTCATGCAACACATCATTTCATATAACAAATATTTCACAAAATTGCACTTTACATCAGTATCACATTTTCACTTAAGCATAGGCAAATTTTTGAATTTCAACCCAGCAAACATACTTAACAAAATGCATATGAAATGCTCATGAGACACATTTCTAATTATTACGTTGTTGTGACCGAGTGCCTGAACTGTCCCGTATCTATTTTGGATACCGGGCTCATTAATAACTATCCCTTATCTAAGGAGCATACAGGGTTCATTTTACACAGTAAGCCTTAGGCTCTTAATCACTGTTTAAGCTCGAGACTGTTTTCACTCATTGAGCTTTAAGCTTTGATCGTTGCCTACTCTGGTCACAACTGCCATTATCTGATTGTGCATTCATGAATAGAATGCATATACCACAATCACTCACATTATAAAGCACTTAGGTCTTCACATTCACATTCACATTCAAGCAGCAGTTCAATATACAATCCCCATTCACATTCATCAGACCTTCTGTCCGGAATCAACAACCAAACACATTCATTTCATATTCATTTATCATTCAAAACATAATTTAAACAAACAATAATTGAGAGAAACCGTCTAGGTTACTCACAAGTTGCTCCTCAGGCTAATGCCTGGAAGTTTTGGCAACGTCTGGAGGTTGACGTTCTAGTTGCTCCTCTATATCAAATAGCACATACACATCCATCACAATTTGTACAATCGTAAGTGTTTAACAATGCACATGTATGTAATAAAATATGTACAATGCATGTTCATGACAATCTCGGGTACTTATCCATTAGTTTTATCACAAAATCATTCTCATATCAAAACCCATATAAGTAAAATTTACACTTAGGTTTATGCCTCACTAACACCATTAAATTCACAATTCATTTCTCATTGAATCACTTCAGACTTTTCTTAGACATACTTTTGGGTCTACTGTTCACATTAAATCAGAAGGTGAAACTGATGTAATTTGGTCATACACTCTTTTAGAAAAGTGTTCCTCTATGTCTTATGTTTCTATTTACACTAAAATCACTGAATTTGGTTCACTAATGTGGAAGATATGCCTCAAACAATTTCGATTGTTCATATACAAAAACAATATACTATGCACAAATTCCATCCAGAAATTCAATATCTTAGAGAATGAATCAAAACTCGACTTTAGCATATGATTTGTAACCCTATTTCTCTAATTTACTCCAAATCAAAAATAATCTCATTTTGAATCCTGTAAATCCAGACATAATCAAAATATTGAAGTGTGTTCAGTAAGATAATCCTATTTCACTGTTCTAATAGATTCCACACTTTCATTTTATCAATCTATTTCGGGACAGAAGGCGTAACTTGCTCTAGGGATATCAGATCAAGGTGTTCTTTAGTTATATTGAAAGAGGACTTGATGATCTACAACTTTCATGCATACCTCAAAGGCAAATTCTATCGTCTAAAGGGTCAAAAATGGGACCAGATGATAGGATTTGATGAACAGTGCACCAGACGAAATGACATCACCACCATGCGATATGACATCACCAGACGAAGATGAAGTGTTCTCACCAGACTAAGCGCTCTCACTAGACAAAGTGCTATCATCAAACGAAGCACTGTCACCAGACAAAGCGCTCTCACCAAACGATACGTGTGACATCCTCATCAGACGATGCGTCTTCATAAGACAACACGTCATCACAAGATGAAACGTCTTCACGAGACGATCCATCCTATAATCCTGAGCATCTACCCTTAAGGACCATAACTTATGACTCCGATATCCAAACATTCCAGAGTTCCATTTTCTAAAATCCAACACTTTAAATTTTTATTTCAAATATTTCACTCCATTTCATTCAACTCATTTACCATAAATTCATACTACCCCTAAATATGCATATTTAGTCAAGAACCATCAAAAGCCAAAAATTCATGGTTCGTCCTATTCATATACTGCCATCATTCTCTGCATTTTCAACTATTGCCCATATTGTCTAACTTCTTTCCAACTTTTATTAATACAGTCATTCCCATCTCAGGTCATCATTCTGCAACTACTCTTCAACTCACACATCATTTTCTTGATTATCTCTAAAGCTTTCATCTACTCACGTATACACACACACACACACATATATATATATATATGCACAGTGAAGAAACAGTGCATATCACCCTTTTCATAAATAATCTTCTACACTAACCTTATACACCATGTTATTTCTCTATCTAACTCTAAAAATCATTTCTACATCACCTTATCACTAGCAATCCATCAAATACTAAATAACACTATATCTATACTTTTCATCCCATTGACACTATGCTCATGAATATATACACATAAATGCCATGTTTGTGTAGATATCAGTAATTCATCAAAATTATTTCATAAATCCACAACTCTAAAGGGTTTACTCAATACTTGTTAAAAACTCCAAGATCCTTAACTATCCCAAAGCCCTAAACTCCATGCAATTCACTTACACCACTGTATAAATTGACCAGCTTCGGATCTTTCTTAGGGCAGAAGAAACAGATAGCAAAGTCGGAGTGGTATAGGATAAGGAAAAACAAAGAAATCTCTTAGGAGGTATTTGATAAAAAAACTCTGTGTATTAGGGGAAAAGTTGAAGACGGTGACTCCAAAGAAGGAAACTTAGGAGAATTGTTTGTAGTACACCTTTCTAATTACGTAGTCTTTTAACTCTCAGAGATCATAACTCACTCTTAGACAAAATTATAAAGGCAACTTACTAAGTTAGTGACATTTGTCACTTTCCCAATGTCTAAGCTCTAACCAAGTACCTTTGGAACTAATCTCTTTAACTTCCATCTTTACAATCCAATTATCTCCAAATATCATTGATTCCTATTTCCTATTTTTCCAAAAATTTTCGAAAATTATTCCTAATTTTACCAAAATTCAAAAATACACCAATTCCACTAATCAATAATATCTCCAATATAACAAATTCAATTTCTCAAAAATAACACAACTCATCCAATTATACTCGAAATTATCCATGAATGCATGTACAGTTATTTTTTATGTGCAACAACTTCACCATTCATGTGTATGTGTATGAAATATTATGCGTGAGCATGAAAAATGCATTTCTACTCTCTCATTAATCACTCGTATTTACTATTCTAACCTCCACACAGGTGATGGGATGTTACAAATAAAGTTGGTTTAATTTGAAACAAAGCTACTTGAACAGGTGGTCTAGTGACACCTTGATTGGTCTCATTAAATCCTGGTCTCATGAAATTCATGAGGGTCCGCGATTAGTTCCATTTGTTTCCTCCATGCTAAAAATCTTAATGAAATTCCTTAGCCATAGTTGCTTTGGTATTCTCTTCTTCTTAATGTCTAGCATTTCAGATTGCTTGCTCTAACCGAGCACTGTCAAGTTCTAAAGTTTTGGCTAACCAACTCGAACTCCTAGTAACTCTTGTGTTCATGCAATGAACGGATACAAAAGTAATGAAAACTCTTTAGAATAAAAGAATTAAACTAGTCCTACTAACTATCCCACAACTGTGCCAAAAACTTGATTAAGTTAGCAAGTTTTATAATTTCTTATCCCCCAATATACCATAAGTGCACGGGTTGTGATTTTAGTATATGAGGTTTCTATCCCTTGAAGAGTTGGTAAGTTGTCTAAGGCCTAAAGGATAATTAAAATGAAAAGAAAAACTAAACAGAAAAGTAATTAAGCAAATATGGATTGATTGAAAATGGAATTGTAAAATTAACGCAAAAGAAATCAAAATTGAGCATCACCAATGAACAATAAAAAATCACCCAAGGAAGATTAGTCGATTATGAGAAGGGGATTTATCCTATCATTAAACGCTAACATGATTACTTTTGAGTTAATATAGTATCGGTCATAGACTTTCAAATGGTGCATTATTCTCTCTCGAGATTATAATCATAACCCCTATTGAATTATGAAATTTACAATCTCTCGATTAACAAAATGCCCACACATCCAATTAGATCTTAAGCCCTTAAATAGACTATCGAGTCCTCACACGAGAGCTCTTTTCATATAAATTATTAATTTGGTTATTTGCATGATCTATTAGATTGATTAACTGTCACTACCCAATCTAATCGTTTTTCTATTGGTTCACTCCTTCAATTTGTTACCGAAGCATGCAAATAAAACAAATAATCACAATACCCAATGTATTAACATCAAAAGAAATCACATTAACATTGATTCAAGAACAAATCCCTATAGGAGTTTAAAACATCATCATCAAACCCAAATCCATCACTATCAAATCTATCTTAAAAAAGATTAAATGAAAGTGTCACTTAGAAGTCGGGATGGATCGGTAAGACAACGATAATAGAAACCCTTCTTCTTCCCTCTTCCTTTCTCCTTTTCTCTCCTCTTCTTCCTTTTCCTTGGATATTTCCTAATGTAGCAAATGGAGGTAGACAAAAAATTAGGGTTCTTTCCCTCTCTCTGTAGTCTTTTCTATTTAGGGTAAAAACTAGGTTTTACCTGGGCTTAAAAAATTCAAAATTTCCTCAAAAAGTTATTATTTAGAAGTTGATTTGTGTCTATTGTCATGTAGGTCATGATCGTGGCCTCCTAAACCACAATTGTGGCTTATTAAAATGCTCTCTATCATGATCGTGGCAGACTAGGCCACGATCGTGGCAACCCCACAAATGTTTCTATCACAATCATGGCCCTGGATCTTCTTCCAGACTTCCTCCGAATCTCCTCCGTTCTTCAGTATCTACTCTTAAACACTAACAAATACATCCAGGCACCTCAAATACATAAGATTGAAGCTCAATAATATGCTCTAACCCACATAACACTCAAAACAAAAATATCTAACTAACACAATTATAAACCTAAACATGCATAAATCAATTAATTAACAACTAAAAACATACTAAAATGCCCATTAAAACATCATGCAACCTACAAATATCAGTGGTTTACTAAAAGAACTAGCGACATAGTTCAACCCCTCTAAGGTCCATAACTCCAAATGAAGGTTGTGGAAGTTTATCTATAATAGAAAAGTATCAATCTTTCTACATTCCATCTCTATTACAGTATTCCATTTCTGTAGAAAAATTGGTTGATTTGCAACATGCCAAGGATCATTTTTTAAAATATGATGCAGTTGGCTTTCATCAGAAAACTTAAACAGAAAGGAGCCATCTTCATAGGATTTTTTCTAAGCCTTTAGATGATCGTCAGGATTTATCCCAGATGTTAATAACTGGGTACGTTAGTCTCTTATTCCAAAAAAAACCAACTAAGGTGGTGGACCAAACCTAAAAGCTAAAAGGTACATTATGTTTTAGTGGATAATTGAGTATGTTTTTAGTTGTTAGTTAGAGGATTTGTGTATATTTAGGTTTAGAATTGTGTTAATGTGATTCTGTGTTTGTATTTTTTTAATGTTATGTGGTTTAAAGCATGTTATCGGGTTTTAATTTTATGCGTTTGAGGTGTTTAGATGTGTTTGTCAGTGTTTAAGATCGTGTAAGGAAGATTGGAAAAGTTTGAAGAAGGCTTAGAGGAAGACTCAGGATCACAATCGTGACAGAAGTACCCAACCTATGGTCACGATCATGATAAAAGTCAAACAACACTAGGTCACGATCATGAGATCCCTGTCACAATTATGACAAAAGCTCAATTTCAAGTGTCACGATCAGGGATATAGATGCGCAAATATGCTTCCATTTTTAATTTTAGAGTGTCATTTTGGAATTTTTGGCCTAAGTAAAACCTAGTGTTCACCCTAAAAGGTAAAAACACTATAAAAGGATAAGAAAATGTCTGATCAAGAGCCCCTCCATTTTCCACTTTTGGAAAAAACCAAGGAAGAGGAGGGAAGAGCAGAGAAGAAGGAGTTGATGCTGCTGCTGCCACTCCCAATCCATTCCAAGTTAACTTTTTCAATTCATCTTGTTATTTCTTTCATTTGATGTAAGAGATAGATTTAAGGATGATGAACGTGTGTTTAAGGATATTCTAAACTCTTTTTGGGATTTGTTCTTGAATCAATGTTAATTTGATAGCTTTTGATGTTAATGTATTGAGTATTGTGATTATTTTCATATTTGCATGCTTCGGTAACAAATCGAGAGAGTGAACTGATAGCAATATGATTTGGTTAGGTAATGAGATTTAGCAATCTAATAGATCACACAAACAATCAAATTGGTAATTTATATGAAGAGAGATCTTGTGTGAGGATCATATTGTCTATTAGAATGCTTAAGATCTAATTGGATTGTGGGGTATTTTTATTAATTATGAGATTGTAGTTTCAATAATTCAATTTAATTAGGGCTTATGATTTAAGGTTTAATGATTATAAATCGGGAGAGAATAATCCACCCTTCGGAATTCTAGGACTAATACCAATTAACACAAAAGTAATCAAGTTAGCATTTGATGATAGGATAAATTCCCTTCTCATAATTGGTTAATCTTCCTTGTTTGATTTTTGATTTGTCAATTGGTTGTGCTTGATTTTAATTTCCTTGCGTTAATTTAGAATTCTAATTTCAGTCGATCCATATTCAAGGGCTTAAATTTCTGTTTAAATTTTTATTTCATTTTAATTACAACTTCTGGACCTTAGACTAAGTTAGAATTCATTGAGTTCACTAATTTCATGTGGGATCGACACCTCAACTACTATGCTTAAGACTCATGCGCTTGTGGAGCATTCAGGGTTTTATATAATTAAAAATTGCTCAACAAGTGTTTGACACCATTACCGAGGACATAGTTAGGATTAGTTAGATTCCTTTAGTCCAAGGAATTTTGCCTTTATTGTGTATGTGCGATTACATGAACATAAGAGATACTCAAAGTTCAACTCAGATTGCTGAAACCTTAGCACTTAAAATCGCTAATTTGAAACGAGCAATTCGACCTGTAAGACGCCAAGAAGAAGAAACTGAAGAACCAACGGTGGAAAATTTTCATAAAGAATTCAGTTAAGGAGGAAATCAAGGAAACCAGCTACAAACCCTTATGGATTTCATGAGACTAGGGTTTAATGCTACAAATTAAGGCATGACTCAACCAACGGTTCAAGCAGCCTCATTTGAGACTAAGCATGCCTTTCTAAACATGGTACAAACAATTGTGCAATTCTATAGATTGACTAATGTCTAGTTAATTTTTTGGAAATATGTGATACTTTCCGATATTATAGGATGTAAAAAGATGTTGATAGGATGAGGCTCTTTCCTTTCATGCTAAAGGATAGAGCCAAGGCACGGTATCCTTCCCTAAGTCCAACAACTAATCTCTTATGTTCATGTAATCTTGAGAGGTATTATCTAAAAGAAACATAAGATTCAATTCTCTTACAGGCCCTTATTCAACTAAAATATCCTTTACTTTATTATCAAGATTATCCCAATTTCTAGGATCATAAATATCCAATATAGGGATTAGTTGTTAATCTGCCCTTAAATTTTCTAAAGCGAATGTATTTGGTACATGATTGTACTCACTCAAATTACTAATATCTTTACGAGTATAAATCTCATCACTTAAATTTCTTTATATTGTTTAAAATTACCTTCACCTGATTCTTCAGGATTCTCACTAGAGGAGCCTACTCTTTCAATAAATTTAATAATCGCTTCTTTTCAAGATTCTATTAACTATTGTACTTGTTTTCTTTTTTTAATCCTTTTTTCACTTCCAAAAAAATGCTCTTTAGGCATCATAATATAAACCAATTATATCATAATTGGACTAGAAAAAGAAAAATAAAGCACCTGTATGAAACTAGAAGAAGTATGCAAGCACAACAGAATACCAACAGCTCGACAATATATTACAAAGATATATATCAATGGTATTATATCCATGACAGAAGAAAAAATAAAGAGAAAATTTTAATATCTATATTGAAAATGAAACAAGAGCAAATTTTATAATAGAGAAACACTAATTTCTAAAAATATTACTAAATTATATTCTAAGTTATTAACTATTCTAAGTTATTTACTTGAAATTATTTATACTCTCTATGTGATTGTCATTAATTAAGATGAGTTCTTTTATGAATAACTTAGATTACCTTTTAAGTTAAAATTAATATTTACCCATGCTAGAAATTGTATATATCTATAATTACAAGTGTAATGAAATGTTGTAAGGGACATGGTAACAAAAAGAAAATCAATTTAGATCACATTTACAGATATTTTAGTGGTGTTAGTTATTCCAAAATGTATTCTTATTATGTTGGATTATTAAGAATTTATTTACTATTAAAAATAAAAAATACATTAAGCAAACATTTGTATAAAATATTAATAATTAAGTATTTGTTTTCAAAAGTATTTATATGTTACATAATTAACTATTTTGTATTCAAAAGCATTTATATAACAATTAATTATATGATAATTTTTATTAAAATAATAAAAAGGGCTTTTGTAATATTAAAGTTAGTTTTTTAAAAATAAGTCAAATCACATAAATAAATATTCTTCTTTTAGCCCTTTAAATTTCTTTACTACCCCGAACTAAACATTGTGTCTAAGATTAATGATTCTCTTTTAATAAATGAAACCCCATTTGTTACCTGTCACAAATACAATTTAGAAGATGAAAACCTGTGGGCACTCATTTTACTCATGAAAACTCGAACCAATGGGTATGTTTTA
>JAOQMP010000209.1:21771845-21810590 GCA_027563575.1 Erythroxylum pedicellare
AAAAATTATTGTTATTTCATATTAATTGTCATTATTATTTATTATTAAGATTTTTGAAAACATGGTTGATATAAACACTAAATTGGTAAAGTATACAGTACAACTGTACAACATACCAATGGACTATTTTACAAAATTTAAAAATTTTAGGGACTATTTCATAAATTTAAAAAGTTACCCGAAACGATATCCGGTACAGACCGGTACTAGTATAGTTCTGTTCCAGAACTCAATTCGGTATCGAGCCCAGTACGAAATCCATAACTTTGCACATAACACTAGTATTAGATTTTAGAGAGAAGAAAACAAATGAAAAGATTGTATTGAAGTACGACTTCCCTGTGATTCATTCCAATATAATACTTATAAAAGAGTAAAAGATAGATTTTTCCTACGGTTTCAAAAGCTTTAGGAAACCTCATAATTTTTATAATTCTTAAAAGAGTCCTTGCAGCTTAAACTTTTATAGAAAGTCTCCTATTATTGACTTATTAAATCTAACAGAGAATCCTAATTGGCAATCGTAGCATAAATGAACTATTTATATTTCACTAACGTGATAACTATCTATAGATTTGACCTAATCCATACCATAAAAGAGAAACCCGACCTAACTAAATCTAAAATGCACCACTCGCTCAGCCAAACCCATCTTACCTAAATTGAAACCTAATAATAGGTTATTGTCTATATGACAACAATTTCTGTGTTTCAATAAAAACATTTGGATTAGGGTTTTGAATCTTTGATCATTAGGTTTTGAGTCTCTATAAAATTTGCATTCCTTCAATGTTTTGAAATTTTATTGGCTTTTTGCCTTACTTTTAGGATGTTGGCTGAGCTATGTTTGCTATAAGAAGTTGTTAGGATAAAGCCTTTATAAGCTAGAACTCAAAACCTTTGATGCTACCTTTGGGTTATTGGTTGAGATATATTGGCTATATGAAGTTGCGAGGATGAAGTCTTATATATTTAGAACTCCAAAAATAATTTAATTTATAGAATTCCTCTATTAATTAGACCATTTTGTGTTTCTCTATGATTGATGTTGGTTGACTATACTTATGTTTCCCTATAATCATACCAAACTTTTCTCTTTATTTACGTTTGAGTTAATGAGTTTATGAATCGACTCTTGAATTTGTTCAAAACTTTAAACTTTTAAAAAGTGTAATTTTTCCCATTATGTCTCCTTGAACTCTTCTTATTAATATATAATCTTTGAAGTTACATTTTTTTGGTTTATTGATATTATTTTTGTCTTATTAAATTATACTATAGGATTGATTTTATTCCATTAACTCCATATAAAGATTCTAATTCTTTTTTGTATTTCATGCATATAAATACTAGGAATATAGAGAAAGAACTCATAGACAAATTAACTATAATGCTTGTTGGATCTTACAAAACCAGAAAGGAAAAATATTGTGCATGATTCATTGTTGGTATAATTAAGTCATCATGAGATTGTGATCTTTTGAATAAAAGTGAATCAGGAACTAGAATTGAATCAATGGTAAATTAAACGATCGTTTTTGGACAAATATAGTTGAATCATGCATAACATAGCACTTAACAATATAAAAAGCAAACAATAAACCATTTAGAAGAAAAAGTCAAAACAAAATTTAAACAACCTATTAGTTCTTCTATTATGGTCTATGTTAAACAACCTATTAGTCCATCTTCAACTTGTTGCTTCCAAGAAGAAGCTCTTAGTAGGATATTCATCTTGTCAAACTGTATTAAAATTATGCACAAAAATTGGAATACTTTCTTGTGAACTTACTTTCTTACCTAACATGCTATGCTTTATTTTATTAATGGATTCCTTATTATAATTTACCAATTTAGCAAAGGATTTGCAGTAATAATGAGTTTATATGTGCAAATATTATTTTAGAATTTCTCTTAGTTTTTCCTATTTTAGATTTTTAAGTTATTTTTTAATTGAATGAAATTGTATTAACTCTAGCAAAAGGTAGTTCAACCTTACAGTGAGTTCCAACAATATGATTGGAAGACCTAAAAAGGGGTTAGATCATTACAAATCAGTTGTAGAACCATTACAATATCTTAGTTACAAGTTCCATATATTCTTCATATCATGGGTGAGTAAATTTTGCAAATTCTTTACAATCACAATATCTCTTATCTAGTTTAGAAATTTCTAGGTAACTAGTACTTGTCTTCTTCAATAAATTTATACAATCTATTGTTTCTCTCTTTCCAAATTGTGTAAAATGTAGTGATGACTATTGTTTTAAGTAACATTCCATTTTGCTTACCATGTTTAGTGTGGTTGATGAACGAAATTAAAGTCTCATCCCATTTCTATGTTTAAGTTTCTGTAGCTAACAAGTGTGGTATTATGCTCCATACTACTTTAGAATATCTGAATAGAAAATATAGATGATTTTTGTCTTCCTTAGCTTCCTTGCATAATACATATGTTCAATCATTTATGCCAAACCGCTTGCACTTGGTCCTAATTCTGTTTTAATCACTATCCAAGTGATTAGTGAAGATTTGGGATTAAGAGTTTATTTCCATAAAAGGTTATGCCAAGGAACTTCTTCTAATCTACTTGTAAGAATTCTAGGACATGAGTCATTTGTGAACCTTCCATTCGGATTGGGAGTCCAAAAAATGAGATATTCTCTATTCCTTTCAAGACATTAAGGTAAATGTTCAACAAGTATAGGAAAACCTCTAAAATTCCCATACTAGTTACTATTTTGGATTAGAAAGGATACTTTGGAGTCCATAGGAATTTTATTCCTTAAGTGAGTAACCTCATTTCTTTGTATAAGGGTCTTAATTCTAACCAATTGTCAGACCAAAACTATGTATTTACTTTATTTTCCAACTTGTGATTGATCCAGTGGTAAATCATGCATCTCAAAACAAATACACTCCTTAGTGCTTTTAATCTGTCAAAAGTTCAGGTTTTTGAGATGATATTTATGCATCCATTTGATCTAGAGGGCCTTCTTGTCTATATGAAGTCTCCAAATTCTCTTGCACAAAATTACCTTTTGCATTATTGAAATTAAGATAATTACTAGTCTACCTTGTTTCTTTAGGATGGTGAGTTCACTCTATTTAACCTTTTCATTTTTGGAATTCTCTATTTTTCCAGTCCAAAGGAATGCTTTCAATTAATTTCCTTAACAACCTTCTTTCGCAAAACAATATAAGCTATCCAGTGTATATACAAACTGTTAAGAATAGAAATGATGAATATAAGTCTAGCAACATATGAAAGGAACTTGTTTTGCCATGAGGTTATCCTGGATTTTCAATAAGAGGAATAGAATAAGAGAATTTAGGCTTGGATGTAGTGATAGGCAATCCAATATAATTGAAAGGTGTGGAATGCACATTTAAACTTCTAATTCTACTAAACTCAACTTGGTTCCACACATCTAATGAAATATATAAGCTGCTTTTGTCAGTATTGAACTTTAAACTAGACCACTCTAAGAACAATTTTAGAATTTGGAGCATTATGTTGATGGTGTGAGAATCACCACCATATAGAAGCATAAGATCATCTGCATAAATAAAGTGTGTTGATCTCATTCTCTACAGTTATAGTGAAATTGAAAACTTCCATTCACTTGTTTAATCCCCCTTGCATGGTCCCCTTATCTAATCCCCTTTGCCTTTTTTAAAGGTTTAGTGGGATTTCATTTACTAACACACTAAAGGAAGAGGATTGAATGCATGTTATGATCTATTTCACAAACCTTATAGTAGATCCATTGCTTCAAGAAAAAGTTCAATAAAACTCTAACTAACTATATTAAATGCTTTATAAAAGCCAATTTTCAGTATAAAAAAAATTGATTCTCTTCCTTGAGCTATACTCCTTTAACAATTCTTGTAAGAGTAGGATGTTATGACCTATATTTCTCTCAAAACTAAAAGCCCCTTGAGAAGGGTTTATGGTTTCACTTACAACATTTTTCAACCTCAGGAATAATTTAGGGGTTTTAGGAATCGAATATGAACAAGATTCAACATGAGGAATGTGGCTTTAAGTATGAATGAATTTACGAGATAAGTGATGGTACATGAATTTTTTGTGTGACATATGGTTTAAGAAATGCATATTTTAAATGAAATTGCGATAGCTCAAAATTGTCTCATGGATTTAGGTTTGAATTTATGATGTCGTGTAGTTATAACTTGTTGAAAGGAAAGCAAAAATGATTATAGGTTCAAGAAATGGCATACGGGAAAATGATTTAAAATCTTGTTTTACTACTAATTAATAATGCATTTTAATGTGATGAGGTAAATTTATGGCATTTTGAATTGATTTTAAGAACTATGATTTTTTTAGATGAATTCTATTAATTGACTTGAGTTTCTCAACCAGTTTTATCATAAGTAACTACTTTCAAGATTAAGGATATTTTAGGAATTTTTTAACAAGAAAGAGAATTGCAATACTTTGAATTAGATAAGATGCTATGTCATGATTTGGAAGGTGTTGACTATATTTTTTTCCAATTGTGTTAAGAATGAAATAAATGTTTAGGCTATTAAGTAAGGCTAGGTGTTGGGTTTAATACTCTTAAGAGGATATTGTCAAGATTTTTTAAATAAACTATAGTTTTATTTATGCATGTGTACTTTTAGGATTTGGCCATGAATTTTCATTTAGTTTCCTCAATTACTATTCAATCCCATTAGTTTATATTTTCTCATATAGGGTGCTTTTTTCCAATTAATTTTATACTTGAACTTGAATTTTTAAGTAGTTTGCATTTTGGAGCTTAGATTTTTTTTTTAATTTTTTAAGAATTAGTTTAGTGAGGAAATATATTGAGAATAATTGATAGAATTGGTAATAAATTTGGTTACTTTAAATTTTGAGAGAAATAATTAAGAATAATTGATGTTAGTGAATAAATTGGAGGAAAATGCGTTAGAGATGAAATATATTGTAATTAATAGATAAATTTTATTTTTTGGTCATTAGTATGATAATTAGGTGTTAAAATAAATTAGGTGTTAAAATAAGTGTACATATATTAAATAAAAATAAAAGGTGAATGGAAAAATAAAAACATGCAGTGAAATAAGTAGAAGACTCATTAAAGGCATAGTTGAAATTTCAAGTTATGAGGCATAGATAAATTTTTATTAAAATGTTATTTAGGGATTAAGAACTGTAAAAGGAAGTTAACCTACAAATTTAGATTGTATACATTAGCCAAAGACTAAACTTTGGTCTTGACACCAAAAGTTTATTCTAAACTATCCATTATTTGAGTTGAAGTGACTGGGGATTGCACTTTTAGTTAACCTGTCCCATTAGTAGTTTTAGATTGTTTAATTCCTGAGCAGTTGTGAACTTTGGTTATTAGTTGCATTTTTACTCTTGATTCTTAATTAATTTTTTTACTTTAAAAAAACTAGGTATAAATCTTGGTATGATATTAACTAGTTTTGTTTCCTATATAACAGTCTATTTCTTTTATTAAAAAACATATAGACTCGTTACATTTATGGCAGTCTATTTCATAAAAAAAAGTAAGGTTATACATTTATATGATTGAAAATTTTCTATTTTAATTCAAACTTTAACAACTTACTTGCATTTTTAAGATTATCATAATCCTTAATGTCCTTTTCACCGATGGGATTAGAATTGAGATTTCTTAGTCACAAAAGATGTCTTCTTTTTGGGTGCATTAGTAAACATGAAAGATTGTATTTTGTTTGTGTTATTCTTTTTTCTTCAATATCAAATAGTTTCATCTACGCATGGGTTTTCTTCAAGTTAAGAAAAAGGTTCTTGATGTAGTAGCTGATATGATTACCTCCAAGTGACTAGAACATTAAACATTGTTATGATTGTGTATTTCACTATTTTGGATTTTTTATATGTTGATTTCCATATGGAATCGAATGATGATAATATCTGTTAAAATTGAAATTGTAAAGGTCCTACCCAAATATCTATTAGGGAGAAGAGATTTAATATACAAATCACTATTAGATATTTATACTCTTTATATGCTTAGATATACTAAAAAAAAATTTCTATAGGATTGAGTGATACATACTCTGATTCTAGTTTTATTTTTGTGTGGAGAATTTGTGGATTTCATCTATTTAGACTTAACGATCATTTTTTCTTATACTATGACTTAACTGTTAGATATTTTCCCTATATGGTGGACAATAATTAATTGTAAATTTTAGTTTTTCAATAACTTATCGATTAAGTTACATAATTTGATCCAAATAAAGATAAAGAAGTGGTCTAATAAATGATCCGAATTAATGAGCCAAAGTCTAGGAAAAAATAGACCCCGATCAGTGTGGACCAGACCTATATTGAGCTTGTGATGGGAGGCCGATATAGATGCTATATAAAGAAGGTTAAGGTCTTCTGCAACTGATGTAGCAAATTGTGAACATAAGGATATTCTGACCCATTTAGAGGTTCACATATACAGAAAGCTACAGAAAGACTTTGACGCCTCTCGGTGAGCAGATCCCATGAAGGTGTTGTGGATTCACATTCGTTTCGGCTTTGAAAAGCTCGTTTGAAGTTGTAAAAGAAAAATAAGGCATTTTCTGCATTTTTTCATTTATTTTCCTTTCACGTTCGATTTTGGACACGTATTACGACTTATGATACATGTTACAAGTGGTATCAAAAAATAAAAAACAAAAAAAATTCAAAATTCTTATAAAGGTACCCTGGGTTATTTTGGGTTAGTTTCCAAGTCAGGGAATTTTTAGAGTGAGTTTTTTTAATTTTCTAGATTTATTACACAAGTAATAAATTAAAGTTTTACTCCATAAAAGGAAATAAGACGTTCTAAAGCTGATTTTGAGTGAATTTTCATACTTCAGACTTCATATGAGAGAGATACTTCTAGTTTTCGTCTCTTGAGTCTTTTGTTCAGTGTTTGGAATAGTATGATAGTCACTTGGATTGAGATTTTTCACTACAAAAGTCTCAAATAAAGTTCATAGACAATGTTTTTAGCACTAGTATGTGATAATTAAAATGTGTTTCTAGTTTTGCATTTATTGATGGAATATTATTACATATGGTATGGCAATAAAGAATTTAAGGATAACACAAAGTTATATCCCTTGTGTTTATGGACCTTTTGGGTACTAATGAGAATATAGTCACCAAAGTGGCCTTTGGATTCAATATTTTTAATTGTTCTTCTTATATGTTTTGGGGGATGTCTCTAGTCTTATGTTTGGTTATTCTGCCCAAAGGTGTTGGCTATACATAAGGTTTTGAGATGTGTATAAAGGCATTAGATAGAGGAAATCCATTGCTTAAATGATCTATTCATCGAAAGGTGCTAGTGTTATGAGAGTTGATGGTTTGTACTCTGATCCTTTTTATGTAGAGGTCTAATTTCTTATATTATGTATTCATCCCAAAGATGTTTCATAATATGTGACTAGATTCTAGGTATAGATATTGTTTAATGACTTTAAGTATCGCTGTTATCTACATTTGTGTTGGTCTTTACATTGTCATTTTACAGTGTCAACAATCACAATGTCACTACTGAAACCCTTACTGGTTTCAATTCAAAAAAGTGGATAGAGGATGTATTAAATTTTATAGAGATGACTAGAAATTGATATGGCCATACATACATATAAGCCATCTCCACCTACATCCAGAAGCTCAAGAGCTTATAAAGCATCCTATAAAGCTTAGGATAGGTCAAACAGAATGTGTTACATGACCATTAAGAGATCCACACTTGACCATCTGTTTAGTGGACTTCTAAACACAGACATTGCAAAGGAGTTTCTTGATAATGTCTTCAAGAGTTACACAGTCTTATTTAATGTTAGATAAGTACTTTGATGAAAGAATTATTCTTCATGAGGTATATTGAAGAAGGGGGAGTGATAGAGTACATATCAAGAATGATTCATCTTCACAGTAGACTGAACATGTTGAATATTCCTCTTCCTGATGTCTTCATAGTTCACCAGACTCTGAACACTCTCCCTCTAGAGTTTAGTAATATGGTGACGTCATATTACTCACTAGATAAGGAATAGGACTTCAATGCTTTGATCACCCATTGTATTGCTAAGGAGGAGAAACTGAAGATTGCTACTCGTATAACCCTTGAAGCAACTAAAGGGAAGACAAAGGTGAAGCCCGCCAAGTTCAAAAGTAGACAGTTTAAATCTTCTCCATATACTGATATTGATCAATCTAGTGCTGGTAAAGGTCTTGTAGACACAAAGAAGTCAACAGTATAAGGCCTAGAAGGAAAGATAGAAACCGTCAAGTAACTCATTAGCTTATCAATTCATAAATCCAATTATGTTATTGCCATAATCGACTTGTGGTAGTTAGATGGTGGAGCATTTAACTGAGTTGCCTCCACAATGCAGGGATTCATATACAGGAGAAAGCCATCTAAAGAGGACTAGAAGCTGATGGTTATCAATAACGAAGAAGCGGATGTAATATCTATAAGAGATGTATGTTTTAAATCTTTATACAAGGTTCATTTTAGTTTTACGTGATGCATTTTATATTTGATCTTTGTATTAATTTTAGACAAAGAAGGTGATAGTCGTATATTTAATGCTTCCGTTGTATAATTTTACTTTAATACAAAACATACTTTTTTTGTCATCTGGTTTATATAGAATGTGTCTAACCTCAAATTTTCTCTTAAAAAAAAGTGTAACCCTGAATTAGATATATGCTTCTTTGTATCTTGCCGAACAAGTCATGATCAAGAACAACCCTGATAAAGAATAATTCATACATGTTGTGGCATAAAAGTTTAAGCCAACTTTCCAAAGCTAAGGTTGAGAGATTGATTAAGGATAACATGCTCACAACTCTTGAATTTGATGATCTAGAAATATGTATTGATTATTGTAGGGGTAACTTGACTAAAATAAGAAAAAATGGGGTCCAATTGTGCTTTGGCTTATTGGGTCTGATACATATAGATATCAGGAAACCTTATACAGTTGCATTGTGCAATTCTAGACATGTTCTAACATTTGATGATGATTATTCCTATTACAGTTTATATGCTCCCGCTTAAAGAAAAGTATAAAGTTCTTGATGAGTTCAATATCTTTAGGACTGGAGGTTAAGAACCAACTGGGAAAACCTATATTGTCAAATTTAACCATCAAGGAGAATATTATGGCAAAAGAGGATTTCAAGGTATGAAAGGTCAGTTTGCTAGATATATGAAATCGGTTAAAATATTGACTCAATTCACTATATTGGGTAGTCCTAAGGAAAATGGTGTCATGTCGAAAGGCTTAAACACAACCTAAAGGATATGAAGAAGTCAATGCAGAACATGACTAATCTACCTAATTATCTCTAAAGGGTGGAAACCTAGCCTTGCACACATTCGTGTATAGGGCTACCCTACTGAGATTGAGTTTATATAATCCTTATAAAGGAAAAAATACATGCGCATTCCATTCATTACTATTTAGTCAAATATCCTGACCACTCTAAAGGCTACAGATTCTACTATAGAGAAGGAGGGTTAGAATAGTATAATCACAAACAACTAGGTTTCTAAAATATAAAGTCTATAATAGTTGTGGGCCCCATCACCCCTCATATTAGCTAACCTAAGTATAGACGACTAGAATGAAACTAAACGAGTGTTAAGATACTTAAAGGGAATCAAGGATTATATGTTGACATATAGAAAAGTCAAAAGTCTAAACCTTATAGGTAATCCATATTCAAATATTAACTATGTGTCTAGAAAAGATGAAGTCCATATCAGGATAAAGCTTTGATTTTGTAGATGGTATAATGTCATAGAAAAGTGTCAAGTAGACAAAGGTGACTTCCTCGACCATGCATGCAGAGTGAATGCTATGAATCTGCTTCACAGGTGGTTTGGCTCAAAAACTTTATTTTTGAGTTGTCTTTGGTTGATTCAGTGGTTATACCCATTCAATTGTTTTTGTAATAATCTTGTTGCTGTGTTGTTTAAAAAACAACAATAAGAATATCACAGGGTTTTAGACTTTGGAGGTTAAATATTTGACCATAAAGAAGTTGATACAAAAAAAGTGACATCGAGGTGAGCAATTTGAGTACTGAGGAAAGGTTAGTCGATCCTTTAACTAAAGGACATCGCCCACTTGTGGTTGAAAGACAAGTAAACATTAAGGGTGTTTTGAAGTCCTTAGACACTATTAGTTAGGGATCGTTATATCTACACCTTATACATTTATACATTTTTTTATATATTATGATAGTATGGTGGTTCATTAATAAAGATGATAATCGTTTATCTCAGTACTCTATGTTATCATACACAATCATAATACACGTGAAAGTTTTAAGATTTGTATCGATCTTAAGCATTTTAATAGTCATTAGCCATATATACAAATTGACCTTGAGCATATTTTATTAGGACACATACAGTTGAATAATTATAACCATAGATTTTAACATGACATAGGGGGATATAAGTTTTAATCCTATAAAGATTCTCTAATGTAGTTTAGCATTCAGTTAGAGAACATAAGCGTTTTCTCTAATACAGTTTAGCATTCAATGAGAGAAAATAAGATTTCTCTGATGCAGTTTAGCATAAAGTATAGAGAAATTGAGACCTACAAATAAAAAGATGATACATATCAGATCAAATAGGTATCATTTGAATTTTCCACACTCCATTTTCTCATTCATGTTAGTGAGGTATTAAATATTTGTGATTATATTGGACCTGTGTCACATATGACATATGTGTTTGATATTTTTTGGTATCGAAAGATTTACAGGACAGAATATTAGACTTTTGATATCTTTGGATCAAATGTTTTGTTTTTAAACCTAGTCGACTAATTCAGTAACATGACTTAACCGGATTTTAAACTGATTTAAAACTTGAGTCAACATTGCAATTAATTATTTTCCAAGGGGGATAATGTTATATATTTTCCCTATATGGTGGACAACAATGAATTGTAATTTTTAGTTTTTCAATAATTTATCAGTTAAGTTACACAATTTGATTCGGATAAAGATAATAAAGTGGCCCAATAAATGATCTAGATTAATAGGCAAAAGTTTAGGAGAAAAATGGACCCTAATCAATATGGACCAGATCCATATTGAGCTTGTGATAGGAGGCTTAATATGGATGCTATAAAAGAAGGTTAAGGTCTCCTGTATTTGTTATAGCAAATCGTGAACGTAAGAATACTCTGACCTATTTAGACTTTCACGTATACAGAAAGCTATAGAAAGACTTTGACACATCTCAGTGAGCAGATCTTGTGAAGGTGTCAGTGGATTCATGTTTCTTTCGACTTCGAAAAGCTTGTTTGAAGTTATGAAACCAAAATTAGGTATTTTCATATTTCTTCGTTTATTTCCCTTTCACGTTCGATCTGAGACATGTAATAAGGCTTATGATACGTCTTACATTAACTACTAAAAATATTATCTGATAGTCTAATTCACATTATGTCACTAGCTTAAGACCTGAAATCCAAAAATGCAAACAGCAAGAGGAAAAAAGAGAGTATGAGATCTGAGTACATAAAATAAAATATTATTATCATCCTCGCGGAATTGATTTAATGACATTTTCAAGAATCATTATAAGTATTTTCTTATTTGGTGGCTAGTATTAAGATCATTTATATACCCTACTTTGGAAGGAAATTACAAGCAATTTAGGTTGAACAATAAGTAAAGACTATTATGTATATTTCTAGGATAACATCGTAAAACTTAATGTGAAATTACTTCACAGTAAGGGGAATTAATATTTTTTGGATTTTCGATCGGAAGATATTGTCAAAAATTCAGTCGATTTCAAAACTATTTAGGAATATTAGTCTTCTACAAATTTATTTGGAAATAGTCTCTCTACTAGATATGGATAAGGTTGCGTAATATTGGATCTTTCTAAACCCTGTTTCTTAGCGAGATTTCTACTAAGTGTTGCTATTGTAGTATTCCACAAATTCAATCAATTTTTTAACTATTTACAATACTATTCTTTCTCAAGATGGGAATGAAAAATCAAAATCTTTCACAAAAATGACACTAAAATTTGAATTTTGATTCTTGTATTTAGGATGTAACTCGCTAAATAATATAATAACCAATAAAAGGATCACTCTATTCCTATTTCACCAATGAAAAGTGGTATTGACTTAGATAGGTACCGCCACAAATATTCTAGAATTGTTTAAAGAAAAAGAAGGAAGATAACTTGCCAGTGCAAGTTGTCATCAACTTTATTTAGCGAGCTAGTTGAAAACTTACTAATAGCTAAGTTGTGGCAATGGAGGGTCTATAAATAGACCTTCCCTCCCTCGTTCTCACAGACTTGTGCATGATCTGCATGATATTTGTGATATATGGTGATTATGAGAGAGTGATTTTTTGTATTTTTAGGAAACATTTTCCTAAAAAGGTAAGTGACAAAATAGAGAGGATATTATCTTAGGGATAGTAAATTTGGGAAATACTTTTTATATAAGTGCCATTAGTGGAAGATTTAGAGTTTGGCTCGTAGATGTAGCCTAAATTAAAGTGTGAACCATGTTAAATTTATGTGTATTATTTCCTTGCTTACTTTACTTATGGGATATAACGTTGATTTTTCCTATCAGGTGGTATCAAAGATAGGTGAGAAAATTACGACAATTTTTTGGCAGAATTTGTTTGAATTTTGGGTGAACACAGTGAAAGTTGGTGAATAGTAAAATAGTAATCAAGAAAGGTGGCAACTGTTCATGCGTTTATTTTTTACTTTATGGTACTATAGCTGAGATGTAGCAACTGGGTGTTATTCATGTATATGGTACTATTCATATGTACTATATGGTACTATTCACATATTATAATATTCATACATACATGTACTATTCAAATCGAGGTTCGATTCTATGTCAAAGAATTTCTCATTGAAGATGGAGGAAAAAATGAGCAAGATGATTAGTCGAAATGGCTCTAACTACCACCAATGGAAGAATAAGATGAAAGATCTTCTTTTCATCACAAAAATGCATTTATCGGTCTTTACCACAACAAAACCCGAAAATAAATTAGACGAGGAGCTGGCATTTAAGTATGAGTAGGTATTTGGTTTTATTTGGCAATTTGTCGAAGATAATGTGTACAACCATATTTGCGATAAGACTCATGCATAGACATTATGGAAGAAACTTGAGGGGTTGTAAGCCTAAAAAATCGGTAACAATTAATTATTTTATCTGATAAAATTAGTGCAAATAAAATATCATGAAGATACCTTTATGACAGATAACTTGAATTAATTTTAAGGAATCGTGGATCAATTATTAGGAATGGTTATAAATTTCAACGATGAAGTACTTACCTTTTTTCTTGCTTACCTCTTTACCAGAGTCTTAGCTGAAGATTTCAATTACCAATTCTGCAGTTGACGATGTCCTTAACATGAAACTTGTACAAAGTAGAATTTTGAATGAAGAGATGAAATGGAGATCATAGAGTTCGGCCTTCAAAACAATTAGAAGTTCTAATCACAGGTTCCAGAGGGAGGAGCAAATCGGTCCAAATTCCAGAGATAAGAGTAGAAGAAGATCAAATAAATATGCAAATGTTAAGTGACATCACTGCAAGAAGAAGAGTCATATCAAAAGGTTTTGCCGGAAGTTTAAAGAAGAAAAGAAAAAAGGCAAAAAAATTCAAGAAAGATGATAACATTGATGATGATCACGCATCAAAGGCTACCCCTATTGATGACTTTCACATCATCTCATATGATAATGATGTGAATAGTGCATTCTGTGAGTTTAACTGAATAGGTGACAATGGTGCCACTATTCATGCCACATCACATAAAGAACTCTTCTCATTATATACGTAAGGAGATTTTGGTATCGTTAAAGTGAGAAATAGCGATTTGGCCAAAATCACCAAAAAAGGTAATATTTATTCGAAAATAGAAAATAGCATGAGATTGACTTCGAAACGTGCCAGGCATGTTCTTAATCTTCACCTAAATCTAATATCTATTAGCATACTTGATGATGAAAGTTTTTGGAGCACTTTCAAAGATGGCAAAAAGGCTCCTTAGTAATCACCAAAGATAAGAAGTGCTCAAAGTTATATGTGATACAAGAAAAGCTCTCTAATGTTGTTATGAATCTAGTAGAGAAAGATGGTGCACTTGAATTGTGATATAAGATACTTAGTCATCTAAGCGAGAAGGGAATGACTTAGTTGGTGAAAAAGAATGCATTATTTGGAATTGACCAAATGCATTTAAATAAATGTGTTGATTATCTAGCAGGAAAGCAAAATAGAGTCGTTTTTAAAAATTTCCCTCCTTCCAGAATGAAGAATGTGTTGGATTTGGTACACTGAGATCTATGTGGGCTAATGTCAAAGTCACTAGGTGGTGCTCAATCCTTAGTGACCTTCATTGATGACTATTCAAGGAAGATGTGGGCATACACTTTGAAGAATAAAGATCAAGTGCTAGATGTTTTCAAGCAATTTCATGCCTCAGTTGAAAGATAAACTAGGAAGAAGTTAAAATGCATTCGAATAGACAATGGTGAAAAATACAATGGACCATTTGACAAAGATATTATGGTATTTGACATCAGACTACTCCTCCTAAGACACCACAGTTGAATGGCTTAGCTAAGAGCACGAATAAAACTTCAATGGAAAGAGTTAGTTGCCTACTTTCACATGCAAAGTAGCCTAAGACATTTTGGGTGAGCCTTTATTCACAACAGTACATCTATTAAATTGCTCACCTTACATCCTTTTAAAGTCTGATGTTCCAGAGAAAGTATGGTCAAGAAAGGATGTTTTCTATGATCATTTAAGGTTATTCGATTGCAAAGCTTATATCTACATTCCTAAAAATGAGAGATCCAAACTTGATGTCAAGACTTGCCAATGTATATTTATTGGTTATATAGAAGATCAATTCAATTATTGTTTTTATGATCTAGCCTAAAATAAGTTGATTTGGAGTCGTGATGCTATATTAAGTGAAAAAGGATGTTACAAGAACTGATGGTGATGCAATAGACTTAGAGTTGACTTTTGCAAAAATAGTGCCAAGACAATTTGGAGATAAAGTTGAAAATTGCCAGCTGAACATAGCTGATGATGATGCTCCCATTCAAAATCAATCAAATGAAGATTCTAATGAAGATGATGTTCATATTCAACCACTAGCACCAAAAACTACTTAGGTTCTAATAAGGAGATCTACACAAGTAAGACAAGCCTCTACTAGATACTTTAGTGATCAGTATGTGTTACTGATGGGGGAGAACTTGAGAATTTTCAAGAGGCTATGATAGATGAATATAAGATAAAATGGGTTAAAGCCATACAAGATAAGAAGAAGTATTTGCATGAGAATAAAACTTTTAAGCTAGTGAAGTTGCCAAAAGGAAAGAAAGTTTTGAAAAATAAGTGGGTGTTTATAATTAAGCATGAAAAACACAGTCTTTATCCAAGATTCAAAGATAGATTCGTTATTAAACGATTCAACCAAAGAAAAGGAATTGATTTAGATGAAATATTTTTATTAGTGGTGAAAATGACATCCATCCATACAGTGCTTGTTTTAACAGCAGATCTAAATTTAGAAATCAAGCAATTAGATGTCAAGACATTCTTTCTTTATGGAGATTTAGAAGAGGTGATATATATGGAGCAACTAGAGGGTTTCAAGGAAAAGGGAAAAGAAGACTATGTATGTAGATTAATGAAAAGCCTTTATGGTTTAAAAAAGACACCAAGACAATTGTATAAGAAACTTGAGACAGTTATAGGGGAGCAAAGCTATAAGAAGACTACTTTAAATCACTTTGTTTTTGTATATAAATTCTATGATGATGATCTCATTACCCTTTTGCTCTATATTGATGGTATGTTAATTGTTGACCAAAATATCAACAGCATCAATAGTTCGAATAAGCAGTCAAGCAAGTCTTTTGTAATGAAAGACCTAGGGCCAGCAAAATAGACTCTTGACATGATGATTATTAGAGACAGGGGAACCAAGGAATTATAGTTGTCACAAGATAAGTACATTGAGAAAGTACTTCAAAGGTTTAACATGGATAAAGCTAAAGCAGTTAGTTGTCTTCTTGCTAATCACTTTAGGCTGAGTACTAAGCAATAACCTTTGACGGTTGAAGAGAAGGAAGAAATGATGAAAGTCCCCTATGCTTTTGCAGTTAGAAGTTTGATGTATGTCATGGTATGCACATGGCCAAATATTGCTCACATTGTTAGAGTAGTGAGGAGTTTATTTTCGACTCCTAGTAAGGAACATTGTGGTGCCATGGAATGGATTCTCAGACATCTACATAGTACTTCCAAAATATGCTTATCTTTTGGAGCTATCAAGCCTGTGTTAGTTCGTTATACAGATGCAGACACGACTAGTAATGTTGACTCGAGAAAGTCTATTTTAGGTTACCTAATTATCTTTACAGGGAAAGTTGTGTTATGGCAATCAAAATTATAGAAACGTGTTGCTCTATTGACCACTAAAGCAAAATTTATTACTATAACTAAAGCATGCATGTAGCTCCTATGAATGAAGAAGTTCTTAGATGAACTTGGTTTTTACCAAGATAGAAATCGACTACTTTATGACAATCAGAGTGCTATTAATCTTAGGAAGAATTCGCCCTTCCATTCAAGATCAAAGCATATTGATGTGAGATATCACTTGATCAGAGAAGTGTTAGAGAAGAAGCTATTGCAGCTTGAGAAGATTTATACAGATGAGAATGAATCAAATATGATGACAAAAATTCCACCCAAGTGAAAGTTTGAGTTTTGTCGATCATTTGCAGAAATGACAATAAACCCCATATAGTCGGTAAGGGGAGAATTATAAGGTGGTACCGAATTACATGGGCACCACTATAAATGCTATAGAATTATCTTAAGAAAAAGGAAGACAACATGCCAACACAAGTTGTCCACAACTTGTATTTAATAAGCTAGGTAACAACTTGCTAACATGCAAATTGTGATAGTGGAGGGTTTAATAATAGACCCTCCCTCCCTCTTTCTCGTAGACTTGTACATGGTTTGCATATATTTGCGATATATGGTGCTTTTGAGAGAGTGATTTTTGGGTATATTTAGGAAACATTTTCCTAAAAAGCCAAGTGATAAAATAGTGAGGATATTATCTTAGATATAGTAAATTTGAGAAACACCTTAAGTGTGAGTGCCATTATTTTTTCATGTTATTTTTTACTCTTTAAAAGTGTTATTTTCAATAGTAGAAGATTTATTAGGAGTTTGACCCATAGACGTAGCTCAAATAAAAGGATGAACCACGTTAAATTTCTGCATACTATTTTATTGCTTTTTTTTATGTATGAGATATAATTCGTTGATTTTTCCCAACAACCAATTCATTTGCAGCAACATTTTTAAGTTTTGGAAGTTGATGGATTGGTAATATACAATTGTTCATTCGTTAATAGTACGATCATATTTGAACCATGCATACCAGTTTACAGTTTGATAGAATAAAATTATCACAATAAAGAAAAAGTAATAAAACGGCTTACAAAAATTAGAAGCTTTAACTTGTTGCCGTCCCGCAGGAAGAGTCAATCTGGTGCAAGAAGTTCGTCCTCAAGGCGATAGCATTTCCAGGACGTGAAAATACGAACTATTAAACAAATATTTATAATTAATTAATTAAGTTTGATGTATGAAGAAAATATAAACCTATGTTTTTTATTGAATATATTTGGGGTCCAATCATGCTTTTACCTCATAATTTCTAGGTGTATACACGTCTTGAAACCAACTGCACGGTAATCAAAGTAGTTCTCCCATGTCCGTATCAAATTTTCATCGAATCCCATGTCCATTATTTTGCTAAGAGAAAATCGGAATCAGAGAAATTGACGACTTCAAACTTGTAAACTAGAAAAGGAGGAACTTTGATAAGTGATACCTTACTTCTTATTGTCCAAGAAATTGCCTCTCTAGTGTCTTAGATTTTAGTAGTAGTGAATTCATATATTTTCCTCAGGCTCTACACTTAAAATACATTAATTCATTTGAGTTACTTATGCTTTATGTAAGAAAAATAATAAGATTTTAAGACTAAAGAGCAATTACAGTTTAGGAGAGTCGATTATGAAGCAATTGTTTGTGTATTTCCTATAGCTAATTAGTTGATTGTAGATTTTGTAATATAATTCCAAGACACTATTTATTTTTATGTATTTTTAATTGTATTTAATATTTTAATACTAAATGTAAAATATTTAGAACAATTACTGTGAAAAAAATTAAAATTATAATGAGATCATAATTATAAGACTTTTTTATATAATACTTTTAAATTATTCCTTCGTCGTAATTTTATCAAGAAGGGATTTCTTTAGGTAAAGCATTATTCAAAGAATTTAGACATATACAAAGTCTAAATACCATACAAAACAACTAGGAATAACAGCAAAATATGTAGGATATCATATTAGTTAAACTAATGTTGCAAGAATCTCGTAGCTTGTTATACATGGTTATTTAGTTTGCAAATTAGAGCTACATTGGAGGCGAATCTTATGGATTAAAATTTGTTCCCTAATTGCTTGAGTGATAACCTATAAAGAACTATTCCCATCAAACTTCTCATTCCAAAACACCACTCTATTCCTGAATAACTGAATATGATACATAGTGTTACTCAACGCCAGAAGATAGACCATCTAATCACCTAATTTTTTTATAAAGTTTGGAAGACCAATCAATAAGATCATCTTACTTGTTGGATAGAGGTAAGTGATTATATAAACTTAGGATGTCAGTCTAGGTATGGAGAGTTGTATGAAATTTAAAGAATAAGTGTTGGATAGTTTTACTCTCAGTTTTGCAAAGGGTTGCTCTTAAACATCTTCACCCTATTTAGAGTAGCAAGCTTTCCTTTTAATGCTATCCACATGATTGTTAAGGCTTCAAGAGAAGTTGGCAATATTATAGCAACTTATTCCATGTGATTTTTGGAGCTTAGGGCCTTATAAAATTCCTACATGAGGAGTTAGAGAAGTTACCGAATTGTTCTAGTGAGGTAGGCTGAGTAATTTTCCATGGCTTGCTTAATTGTGACTTTAAGTGGCATAACATCCCAGAAGTGTATGGCATTTGGAAAGTGGATCATAAGAGTTTACCCATTCCAGGTATCAAACTAGAAAGAAATGGAGCCCTTATTGCCAATAATCATCTCTATGCAAGGTCAGAATTTGTCTTTAAGTTTTAGTATATGGAGCATAATCAAGACATAAAGTTTGTAGGCTTGATGCACTAAAAGCTAATAGCCTTAATAAAGTGTATTTTCACCCCAAAAAGACTATTAGTCTTATATGATTCTCCAAATCCTCCCACTAAACTATGTCATGTTTATAATTATTGTCGGAATGATTCCCATCCCCCCTTCATCCTAAGAAGATAAATATCCCTCCACTTAACCTTAGCCTTTTTAGTAGTTGCATCACTTATAGTCTAGATAAAATTCTCCAGCAAAACACATTATGTTTCTTATTATAAAAAAAGGAATTGTTCTTATAAATTAAAGTATGAAAACACTTAAATAAATATGTAGGTGCTTATTAAAGAATAAGCTTGCTAAACTAGATCGATTACAAGGATCACAAATGGAACATTACTAATTTGTCTATAAAGTTTCTCATATAAGAATTACTATATTTTGATGCTACTTATGCCCTATTTTATTTAGGATAGCTCAATTGTTAGTACTTGAATATAATATGAACCATAAAGAAATAGTTGAGTAAATCAATAAAGAACTTATCAATCTAAAGTAATTAGATAGAATGATCTACTGTTCTTGATTAGTAGTGATTAAAGGAATTATCTAGCCAAGTTTAATTAAGAATTCAAAAGGTATTTTTAATATCAATTATAAATTATTTACTAATTAGTAAGAAAAATATAATTAGATTTTAAAAAGTAACCACTAATTCTATATTCTATTTTCAATTAGAACATTAAATAATGAAAGAATTAAATTATATATTAGAATTATGCATAGATAGGTTAAGTCAAATCACATTGACATTCTTAATATTTGAGTGGTCATTACATATTAGGTGACATTAATCTTGATTTGTGATATTATAAATTGTTTAATTGGAGAACAAAGATAAATTAAAAAGAATTTTAATTTATCATTGCCACCATATTAGGAACTTAATAGATCACATATAAAGAGTAGTTAAAAATCAATTACAATTAAGTTAGACTTAATTGAAAAGTTTAAGAAACTTAAGAAATCAAATATGAAATATTTAATTTTAAAAAAATTACAATTAGAGTTAGACTTGACTATAATTATATATTTTTTATAATTAAGAAAAAGACATAAAGGAGCTATGACTTATATCTTTTTCTCTCAAATTAATTTGTTCTTTTTGGTGATCTGTAGATATTATTAGAAGTTAGACATGTGAATAACTTATAGTTTATAAATCTAGAAGAAATTTTTTTAGGTATTAAAATCAGGTACAATTTGACATTTTAATTATGATTTGAGTTTTTCAAATTATTCAATTTAAGAGAACTGATAGACAAATTATAAAAGATATTTTTCTATTATGTTTATTTGATCACAATTAGATTTCTAAGAATAGCCTTTTCTAGTCTCATTATGGTTAATGAGACACTCATTTAAAAAGAAGTATGTATTCCTTTATCAAATATGAACTTCTCTTGTATTCATAATAATGTTCTTCTAGTGACATATGAAATAAAAGGAAAATCCATTAACAGTACTTGATTATAAAAGATTTGAATAAGCACACATGTCTAAGGTATATTATCACTTGAGAAGAGTGTTTGGATAATTAGGGATTCAAAAAGAAGAGGGTTTGAGAATTTATTTAGAAATTGGTTAGGAGATCTAAAAGTAAATTAAAAAAATTTCAAGTTTAAAAATATTATTGAAACTTAATAGAGTTAAGATTATGTTAAATATTATTTAAAAACATTTAGTTTGAAACAAATTTTAGTACAAATGTTACAATTCAAATTTTAGTACAAATGTTACAATTCAAATTTATTATTTTTTTCAATTATACACTTGTAATTTTTTCATAACTTAAGTTTCTCAAATTTTGGATTAGTGAGAAAGTAAGAAAAACATTTATCCTAGCAATACCATGTTTTCCTCCTTCTCTATAGAATTCTTCTTGCCCAACTTTTGACTTTATAGATCTGGATACTATTAATGCTTCTAACTTTCCTTTTCCAGCTGCTTTTCCTTCTCATCCAAGCTTCACTTTTACCCTCCTACTACCTATGATGGTTTGTTCATAATTGTTCCTTATATTGATGTGCTTCAAGAAAGTGCAAAGCCTGGTTTGCAACGTTAGTAGGATTTTTCTTATGGAAAAGGTCTTTTTTCCCTTTAGTCTGTGCATAAGCAACCAAGCTTTTTAAAAGAAGCTAGACTTACTGAAATCCTCCTAAATGAAGAACATATTTTCCTATTTCATTTAATTCAATGACATTTGCTTAGAAAAATCTCCATAAATATCCCTAACAAATCTTCAACATTCCAATCTTCCTTCAACTTAAGAAGTTTGGCTTAGACCTAAACAGAATCAAAGAGAAGAAAATCCTTATTTAGACCAATCTTCATAATTTTCTTTTGGAATATTAGTCTATGAGAGGGCTAAGTCACTACCAAGCGTTTTTAGGAAGCTCATTTGTAATGGACAAAAACACAACTATAAGGAAAATGATTGGTTATGTGAGGATTAAAATAGACTTGCTACATGTCATCTTAATCTTAAGTAGTCTAGAAGGAGACTTACTAATGGAAGACATAATCAAAGTCTCCTATTTTTGGGGGCCCTTTAATGAACACCAAAGGAAGCGATGACAACCAACAAATAAGAAATTCAGTATTGAGGACTATTAAGAGTTAATGGGAATTGAAATAAGGGATCGTAAAAACCATCCTAGTAGCATAGATGTTCCAAAATAGTATGATCAAACTATTTTTAATATTGGAAATGAGGAGGAAGGGAAGGAATGTCCTGAAATTTAAATTTTGTAGGGAACCTCAACGAGCCCTATTAGAACTTATAGAAATGATGTTCCTTATAATGAGGAGGTAGTGAACCTTATGTCCAATACTTACTTCAATCTGAATGCTACCCATAAAGAGGACTATCTATTCATTAAGCTAATATATTCAAGCTCCAAACCTTATTTATAATTGAAACAACTAATTTCTCCTTTGGGTGAAGCTTTTACTAGTGCTAGTAGGAAGAAATTTGTGAAGAAAGGAAGAATCAAGAGATTTAGGAGCCATCTCAACTCTTAACATTTTTCTTGTCTCAAAATGTTAAGAGAATTGATTTTCGTAAAAAATAACAAGCCTTAAGGTATTATATGCAGTCAATAAAACCTATACTCATTAGCATTTTGGAATCCAAATTTAAGACTGGCACAGACAAGCATTGTAATTTTATTAGGAAACAATAAGACATGCTTTCTAACCGTCAATTTCATCACAATGGGAGGATTCTTGTGGCTTGGATCCTAACTAGGTGTAGTTCACTTTTATCTCAACAATAGATCAACTAATGAATATAGAAATAAACTTGTTGTAAAGTAATGTTAGGTTTAGTATGTCACTAGTATATGGCTCTAACCTAGCCTTCTAAGGGAGAGAACTATAAAACAACATGAGTAATATCCACTCATTTATTGTTGGCCACTAGATAATCATGGGTTACTTTAATAGCACAATTCACTTTTCTAAACTAATGGTAACTATATCTTAAAAAGATACTAATGTGATCTAAAGGATTATATCACTGACATCGAGGTTATGGATTTGAAATTTGGAGGCAATTTGTTAAAATGTTATAACAAAAAATAAGTGAATGGATTATTAAAAAGAAACTTGACTGAGGACTGGTCAGTAAGGAGTAGCTAATTAATTTTTCTAATAGTTGTTCCTCATTTGACAATCCAATGTTCGTAAATTATAGCTCCATAACTTCCTAGTAAGTTCGACATAATAACTTCCTAGTAAAAGTAGAATGGTTTAAAAAGGCAATCCAAAAAGGACTACCTCATCAATTTAAGGGGCTCATGTCATTTGTTTTTAAGAAAAATTGGAAATGGTGAAAAGAGAGTTAAAGCTTCTCATTCACTACAGATATAGGGACACCCAAAAGAACATTAATAATACCAAACCCACCTATTCTGCATTCAAAACTAGCTTAACTCCAATCCCGGAGAGGTTGACTTAATGGAAAAGGAAAGGAATGCCTTGAATGCCTATCATGCAAAGCAAAGAGCTATAGACCTTTGTGTCGTGACTAAAATAGGCATTTGACCAGCATATGAAACTTGAAACTCCAATCCTTCATATCACACTTAAGACTGACTACTAGTGATGGAAATATATGTAAAATATCAAAATAAGTGATAACATAGGCATGCATAAGTTCAAACATACTAAAGTAGAATAATGTTATCGTGCATCAAAAGAAAATTTTTCAACATACTAAATCATGTCATTGTAGACACTAGAGTATAAGTACGTACAAGTGAAAATAAATAAAAAATCATAGAAGTAGGTGGATTGCAATGAACATCCCTCATAGTCACCACTAGGAAGTTGGTAGAAGTTGACCTAAAAAATAGAGTTGAGGAGAGTCAGACCTCACTGAGTAAGTCCATATTTTAGTGAAAAAACATATGTAATATACAATAAGTTGTAGAGAAGGAATATTTGTAGAACCCTAATCTCCAAGGGTACATCCTCACAATACTATACCTTGAATGGTTGTAAGAAGCTAACATCACCAACAACTCAGCAATACACCTATACTCATATAGTTGTAAGACTTTATTAATCCAAAATGATTGTACTAAGCCAAATATCACAAATAGAACAACCCTCAATCAATACATTCAAAGTCACAATTACATTAATAATATATATATGTATTGGGAGCCAAACATCAACTAGGATCGGTCCGTATCTATTTCAATGTCATATCACAATTATCACTCATAATAAAAAAGTGCGTACTTGGTCTTGATGTAACCCATCAGGTGGTACATCCTATAGATTTTTCCTCCTCCATAGTCACAATTAAACATATCCACACGCAAACCAAATATCAATTATGAAATTTACTCAAACAAACAGTTAGTCATGTGAAGATCATTCACATGTATACAATATGCCATCAGTACCCAACCCAATCTATATACTTAGATATCATGATATTACTTACATAGGCATCACAATAATGACAACTCGAGTTACATATATATATATATCCATATGTATAAGTATAAGGGCATCTATCCTAACTTAACATTGCTTCAGTCATATCAAGCTGTAGTCATACTCAATGAGGATATGGATTTGGTATTGGTAGATATATACAAACTTACATAATTGACGTAGTTATTAATCTAAACCTTACAATGTACGTTTGACTACTAATATACTTATAAAATTGGAAAGGAAATACCCTAATCAGTGTCATTTACGTCTTGTTGGTCTCAATTAACAACTTAGGACTCATTAGATTTGCCAGGATTGTCTACTTATGCAATTTAACCTTTATCCTACTCTCACCTAAATTTTTCGTGATTTCTAATTTGCAAAACGTTGAGAATTTTGCTATATTCTCAATATAAAAATGATCAATACTATTTATAAGATTTTTCAAAAATTTTCTGAAGTAAAACTCACCAAAATAGTATCTCCAATAGCTAGAATATTCCTCCGATCATTAAAATATTCATCTAGTGAAGAAAAATTCCAATCTCAAAATTCAACAGTTTTTAATACAAATGAAAGCTCTTTATGAGTAGAGCAAATTTACTACTACAAGAAACTTATATTCTCAAACAATCTCAAGGAAATGAAGAAAATTATTTCAAAGTGCTAGCCTTTATTTTTGTCAATCAACGATAATACAGGTGGTGACTAGCGACAAGACCATTGGGCTTTTTCTCCTGAAATTGAGGGGAGTCTAATGGTGGTTATGATGGTCGACAACACTCACTAGAGGTGACAGATTGAAGATTTGAGTTTCTATTTAATTGTTTCTTCTCAATTTTTGTGATGATTTTGGTGTTATTGTAAGCTAAAGTGGGTATGATTGTGACATGCTTAAATAGAGGAGTTGATTGGTATATATGGTTAGTTGGTTAGAGTCACTAGAGGAAGATGATGGTCTCATAAATAGTAATCTTAGGGGGTGAAAATAAAAAAATAGGAAGGATAAGGGTGGATGTGAGATGTATATAAAGAGGGAATATTACACTTTGACTTAAGAGGGAGAAAAAACACAAGATTCTTTAATAAATTTGTCAATGCAAGGAAGAATCTTAATAGAATCTCATCCCCCTTGAAGCAAGATGGTGGATGTGAAAATGTTCTCATCCCTTGTCATTATGAAATTCTTCATTTCTAACTAATTTTTAGATATGAAAATTGAATTGTTGGGCAAACCAATCATTGAAGTTGAAGTGGCAAAGTTTGTCTTCATCCTTAAACTTGGAAAGTCTCTTATTCTATATAGGTTAATAGCCTTTTCTTTCAGAAATTATGGCCTTGGATTAAGAGGTTAGTCATTGATGCAATTCTGCAGCTCTTTGAGAAAAGAAGAATGCTCAATGAACTTAATCCAAATTCAATATTTCCGTTTTATTACCCTCATCTCAAAACACCTAATAAAAATCCAATATTGCACTTTGGAATAATTTTATGTTTTAATAGTTTGTATATCATCGTTTCAAAGATCCTTTCTTCAACATTGAAGCAAAACTTAGGGTCTATAAATGGATCACTAGAATTCTTTTTTCAAGTAAGGCATACTCCTAGCTTAGGAGTTGTTCAAGGATTATAATAAGATGAATTTCCCTAAAAACTAAGCCATCAATGTAGATTTCTATAAGACTTTTGATTCTATAAGTTAGAACTTCATAATTCATATTCTTAAAGTTTTTATATTATAAAGTTTTTTTAGAATGGATTCACCAATACATCTCTACCACCTCATTTAGTGGCCTAGTCAATGGTACTCCTACTAAGCTCTTCCATGGTAGTTAGGGTTTAAGGCAAGGGGACCTCCTATCCCCTTACTTATTCATTTTATGTAAGGATACGTTCATAAGATTGATAGCTTTTAACATAAAAATGATCCTAACTTATATTTTTATACTAAATACAAAAAGTTACAATTGTTTAAAAATCTTTCACTAATGACCTATTGCTCTTTTGTAAAGTAGATAGGAACTTATTAAGCTTGCTAATTTCCTTTCTAAAATCATTTAAAGACTTATCAGGGCTTACACTCAGCAAGGATAAAAACCACCTTTTTACTTTAGTTAGTAGCAAATCCTCTTCAAACTAGCTTTCCCATATTTAAGGTTTGTAATGTAGGGACCCTCCTTTCACCTACTTGGTACTACCAAAATCTACCAAAAGATTGTTATATAGGGACTAAATTCCTTTATTAGAAGGATACAAAGGAGGATAAACAATTGGTGAAATAAATCACTTTAATTTGTCAGTTGCCTTCAATTGATTAACTTAGTCTTGAGATCTCATTATATCATATGTTCCTCAGATATCTTTCTCTCAAATGGTATAATTAAGGACTTAGACAAGCTATTAAGAAGTTTCTTATAGGGAGGGGCAGACGGTAACAAGGTGATGGAAAATGTTAAATATGATGAAGTTTGTACTCCTAAACAAGTTGGTAGATTGAGTGTTCAATATTTAAGAATAATTAACAAAGCTTTTATGACTAAAAGAGTATGGAGAATTCTGTCAAATTTAGAGACAATGTGGGTCAAGTGGATACACACCTACTTCTTGAAAGGATAAAGTTGGTAAAAAATAGAAGTTAAATCAACAACCTCCTAGTTTATAGCATAATTGCTAAAAATGAGAGACCTTATATGATTAAGCATCTAATACAAGATAGAGAATGGGTAGCTTAACATACTATGGTTTGATAACTAATGCACGGCTTGTCCCTTGACTAAGAATATACTATTTTATCCATCAGTTTTCTTAAAATTTTAAAGTTAAATCTATTATTCAAAACAACTAGTGGATGAATAAGTTCATTGGTCCATTCAAGAACATAATGCCTAATTATTAACCTAACAATGGAAGATTCCTACCAATAGTTAAGACATTACTCAGGCAACTTTAGCTTAAATCATGCAAGGATTTATTGAGACCACAAAAGTATAAACAACCCTAAACAGAGATCTTTTAGGAGAAAGAATGCTTCCCAAAGTATCAACATTCATATGACTTATCTCTAACATGAAGCTTCTAATTATAGCTAGGCTGAGCTTCCTTAATAATCCTAATGCATGTAGACTATACATTAATGTAATAAAATTACTAAAGTATTTATTCTTTGCTTGTTAGTTTTTCAAGGACATTTAGAACATTATCTAAGCCAAATGCCTTAAAAAAGGGTATTACCATAAGCATTCCATATTAAACAAGTCTATCAAGAACTTTCTAGTTTAAGTTGCTATCGACATTTGGCTTAGATAATGATCCAAATTTATTTAAAAAACTAACAAGAAAAGAATGTGTGTTTGACTTAGATAATGTTTCAAATGTCCTTAAAAAACTAACAAGAAAATAATACATATATCTTCCACCCTCATCTTTCCTATTATTCATTTTCACCCCCTAAGGTTACTATTTATTAAACCATCATCTTCCTTTGTTCTTCACCACCGATGAATCTAATCAACCAATAATATATCAATTAACTCCTCTCTCTAAATTGTCACATCCATACTCATTTTACCTCATAACACTGTCGTAATCATCACAAGAATCAAGAAATATTAGAGAAAAAAATCAAATCTACAATTCATCATCTTCATTTAGTGAGTGTTGAAGACCACTACCACCACCATTGGACTCCCTCAAATGTTAGGACCAAAAGCCTTATGGTCTCATGGCATGGCTAGTCATTATCTATATCACTACAAATTGATGAGAATATATGTTAGGGCTCTAAAATAATTTTTCTTCAATTTGTTGAGATTGGTTGAGAATTTGAGTTTTTTTGTAGTTATAATAGTTGTTCTACTCATCAAGAGCTTTTATTTGGTAATTAAATCATTAAATTTGAGATTGAAAAGTTCTCAAACTAGTTGCTGAATATAATGTTCCGATGGCTTTTTTTATAAACATTTTGAAAATTATGTAAATTGAGTTGATCATTTTTCCCTTGATAACTATAGCAAAATTCTCATCAATTTGTGAATTTAAAATTATGGAAAGTCTAGGTAAGATTATGATAAAGGGTCGAATTGCATAATTAGACCATCCTAGCAAACCCAATGAATTCTAGGTTGTTAATTTACCCCAAAAACTTATAAATAACATTGATTAGGATATTTACTTTTGTATTTTACAGTTATATCAAGAGTAAGATCCAAATCGCAAGGTTTAAATAGACAAGTATATCAATCGAGTAAGCTTATATCTATCTATTGATACTCAATCCGTACTAGCTATTGAATATGGTTCAATATTGATATGATTATTGATGTGTTAAGTTAAGATAGATGCTCCAACCCTTATGCATGTGGATACTATATATATATATCTACCTATAAGTATATAAATGTACATGTGTAGTTTGTGTAACCATTAATATGATGCCTAGATATATATATACATATATACCTACAAGTATATAAATGTACACATGTAGTTTGTGTAACCATTAATATGATGCCTATGTGAATAATATTACTTTGATATCTAAATATATGTATATAGGTTTTAATACATTTGGCATATTGCATGCATTATGATGGTCTTCATAAAATTGAGTGCTTGTTTTGTGAAATTGTGTGATTGATATTTGGATTGTATGTGGATATGTTTGATTGTGATTTTAGAGGAGGATAAATATGTTGGACATAATGCCTAAATATATATCTGGACAAGTACACACTGGATTGATTATGAGTTTGTTGGGATATGATTTTAATATATGATAAAGATAGATCCTGGTTGATGCTTTGCTCCCGATCGTGTCCTTATTTGATTTGTATATTATTAATATGATTATGACTTTAGACATATTGAGTGAAGGCTAATTTATTAGTAATGTGCAACTCCCTGCAGCCCCTTTCAACTAAGAGAGCCTTACTGAGTATATGGGTTATATGTACGGTAAGGCTATTGGTGATGCTTAGCTCCCTGCAACTATTCGAATAGTAGTATTGGGAGGATTTACCCTTAGAGACTAAGGTTCTATAGATATTTCTTCTCCATAATTTATGTGTGTTTATACTAAAATAAGTTGTATATTGTGTGAGTATGTCATTAGTTGTCATGGGATAATATGGACTTAATTAATGAAATCTAACTCCCCAACATACCTACCTTTATGTATGCTTTTCATTTATTTTCACTTATACTTGTACTCTAGCATCCACAATGATATGATTTAGTATGATGAAAATTTTTCTTTTGATGCACATTAACATTATTGTACTTTACTGTGTTTGTTCTTATATGTGCCCATGTTTTTATTTATTTTTTAGATTTATATTTATTTTATCACTAATAGTCAGGCATATGTGTGATATGGAGGTTTTGGCTTTTAGGTTTCATGAGCTAGTCACGTGCTGGTTCGGGTCGTGACAACCAGCCATCTTAAAACAAAACTTGCCAAATCGTTGCATTAACATGCACAATATGTCATCTGAAATGAAAGGAACACGGAAATCTTCAACTGAGAGAACAATTAACAAAGCGAAAATTGACACAAGTAGTTTCATGAATAAATTAATAACTCTTTGTGCACGAAGCTGGTAACAACTGTTGCCCCTCCTTAATATGTTCATGGGATTATTGAAACAATGCATGTGACTGTGCTTTGCTAGATCTTCAGCAAACCCCCGCCCCTTGATTGTTGTACTTTTAAAGAAACAATGCTTTTGTAGGTAGCAGTTAGCTTGGGTTGTTAGTTGATCTGTTTCCTTGCTTTTTAGGGCATCGTTGTTAAGGGTTCAGGATATTATTCTCCTATCTTGTACTTCACTTCCCATTGAATTTAATTAATTACTTTATCTTTCAAAATTCTAACATTTGGAATTTCTTGAAAAATGAAACTTATGGCTCAAAAAGTGAGTGTAAAATAATAATTGATGTTTCAGGAAAACTGCAGTAAAAATGGACAGAACAACCAAATTGTACTGAATTTCTGGTGTTTCACCATCTGATTATTTGGTTTCTTATTATGCCAACTCTAGGGAAGAAACGTGAAGAAAGAGAACAAGTAACCCGAAATCGTTCCAAAATGTTGTGGCTTGTCCCAAACGATTGCCAGGCCCGATGATGGATCAATGTCTACAACTAATCCTGCCTATCTCAGACAATGGCTGGACCAAAAAAAAAAAAAGAAGCTTTTATCGAGTTTCCATGGAAATTAGAAGGTGGAACCAATAATTTCTAAGCCATCAATAACACCTTCTACGATGAAGTGACCTTGCGTAGGAACACTCGTCTTTGTGTAATTTAGTTTTACACCCAGAAGCCATATATTCTCGCAAGGGGCCTTTGAGCTGCACAGCAAAGTTACAGCGAAGTCGCTGATATAGGTTCCACTGATATTTTGCATGATGATGTTGCTTAGTTTTACCAATGATGGCTAGTAAAAGAAAAACAGAACTGTTAGTCTTGTATCAAAACACTTGCTTAGCGTGAGTAAATAATAGCTGTAGTGTGGATGATTTGATTACTTTAGAAATATCACATGAATTGGAAGGACAGTATTTTTGATCGATGATAATGGGGTTAGACACGTTGGTCATGACAATGTTCTGAAATGTGATGTTTGAAGCACTCCCAACTGGAGATCCTGGCCATGTCTTCACTCGAACTCCATTTGTAGTGCCATTGATAGTGCAGTTTCTAACGTTAATCCCTACCACGCTCTCCTCATTTTCATTCTTGCCGAGACTTCCTACACTTGAATTTTGCAGAAGTTATTTGTTTTTAGTGGAAACAACACACAGAATACTGAAAGTTAATATAAACTAAGACATTAAGAACAAGGTGAGCCTCTAAACATTTAAAAGTTCAGGAGTATTTTTAACAAGTTACGCAATTTGAATTCTGAAATAGTGTTTCCAAAAGCCGAATAAAGAACTACCTAATTCCGTGTCCTGGACCACATTTGATGTCAAAAACAGATATGTTGACACTACCGGGTCCCATGGATACACAATCATCACCAACACCAATGGTTGAAGAAGTGATGCTGACGTTTGTGGACAGAGTAATGTGAATTCCATCAGTGTTTGGGCTATTCCAGGGAGCCGTAACTGTGATATTCTGTATATTAATGTTCTCGCTTTCATGGATTCCAACATGAAAGCCCTTTCCATTCAACAAAGTTACATTGCTGATTGTCCCATATGAAACATTATCGAGCTTGAGGGACTGTATTGATCAAATTTAGCAGATTATGTTTGATAGTTGAACAGCAGTTAATTTGAGAACTGGGGTTTCTGAATTCAACGGATTGACAGAAAAGGTGGGAACTTACTGTCACCATCTTTTCGCATGTCGCTGATTTATGGCAGCTGGGATCTTTCCAGGCTTCTACTCCTCCCCGAGCATCTAATTCTGTCAATCCAGCTTCTCCATAGATTACTATTCCTTTCAGATGTTTAAACTGAATCCAGTTAGAATCTGGAAAGGCATCCAAGCTAGTTGGGGCCACTAATTGTCCTTTGATGTTTACCTCTGGTGACTGGTTGTTATAGCAAGGTCCACTAAGTGTGATTGAGCCAACTAAGAAAGTGCCCTCAGGCACATAGAAAGTGGAGTCTCCTTCATAACTGCATGCAGCATCCCATGTTTCTATGAAAACCTGTTTAATTGAAAAGAAGGCAAACCAAAAATATTGATGCTTTATATTTGTCCATCTCAATTACATCGTGGCCATAAACCTGTTGTTGTGGATAACTAAGATAAAAGATTCCAAGTATGAACTTTCCGAACTTCCAGTCTGGTGTTCTATATATTATGAACTTGAGGAAAATATTAATGACCTCTGGCTTAAATTACATGTATCCCCTCACTTAATCTTGGCGCATTGAGTTTGATCCATTCCCTTAAAATTAGGGAGAAAAAAAAAAGAAAAGCATCAAGGATAACGAATATACCATGCTGTTATCTGTCACCGCATCACCTATTGCCCCAAATTCAGTGACATCAAAAAATCCGTCAGAGCATTCAGGAAGTTCAGGTGATGGAGTAAAAGCACAGTGATCTTCTCCTGAAGGTCCCAGATCTGGCTCAGGAGGTTCAGGTGATGGGGCAGGTACAAATTCACAAGGTGAATCATCTGGTGCTTCAGCTGAAATCATTGTCTCTTGACATGGTGATCCACCAATGAGGGATGACACAGGGACTGCTGCAAGATAGCTAGTTCTAGAGAAAGCTGAATATATAGCTAAGATAGTACTCAAGCTGAATTGAAGCATTCCCTTCATTTTCACATGCAAGATAGGACTATAACTTGTGACCTTATCCATAATATGGCTCAGTTTTAAGGTGTTCTCTGAATCCTGATCTTCAATTTCTAGTAGCTAGTGTACGCAATGAACTGACTGTACCTAATCCATACATTTATTTTCTAGAACGTTTGCCTATCCGTTTCAAAGTTTAATTAGAGTTTCTCTTAACTTAGTTATCCCTTAAATCTAACGTCTCATTGAATTAGAGTTATTGTAAACATCCTTAGCTGGTTTACAAATAATGAATTAGTAGCATGATAAAATATTTGGTTACCACCTGCAATAAGTAACATGTTAGAATTGCTATCGTTAATACATGCCGACGAGAAACGTTTATATGTATATATATATATATGTGTGTGTGCGTGAAAACAGGAATACAGTTTCATCACAGCAGAGGCCGAAACTTCATGCAATTAACAGCCCTTCTCAAGAGGTCTAATGTTTATTATTTCTGCTAATGTTGATGAAAGATTCTTAAGAAAAAGGGCATATGTAAAACTTTTTTTTAGTTGCTTGATGTATAGCAGTCGCGAAGTTCTTTGATTTGGCACCTGATAATTTACAGGAGAGTATATAGCTGCAATCCGGACAGGCATGCACATCAAAGGAGTGGGTTCGGAGGCATCAAAATGTCAGTGTGAGCAAACTGCCATCATGGGTATACAGTTAGAATGTTTCACAATATTTTATGAGATAACAATGCATGTTATGTGTAATTCAGGGTTGGTATGGCATATTTACAACTTAACCTTCTACCCGATTATGAGCGGTGAGACTCTAAATCTGTGTAGAAGTGATAAGGATAACATTGGAGTCATCTATTTCACTTTTCTTTTGGTACATAAATAAGATGAACTAATGTTGGATTGCATATCATAACATATCTAAACTCATCCCTTAGATCTCGAGAGATTTGAACTGCCAGATAACCGACATTGTCATTCAGAAAAAGAAAAGCATAGATAAGAATACCATGGAAATAATACATTTTTGCACATCTTTTGTTCTTTTTCAAGTTCAACTACAACAATATTATATTAGAGATCCCACTAAAATGTAGGATATGGGGATGAGTAGTAATATGCAACTTTACGTTCAACTATTAGAAAGATTGTTTTTGATAGACTTACAGAAGAAAAAAAATATTGATTGCATAAATAAATAAAACTGAACAAAAGTAAAAGTAAAAATAAAAAATAAAAAATCAATATTAACATAGATATTAAAGTAAGTAAATAAACATACAAGAAAAAAAAAACAAGTAAGAAAAAAGAAATACATAAACAGGTACGAAAGAAAACAAGTAAATAAAACAAATTAAGCAATTAAAAAAGAAAAAATAAACTAAAACTAAAGTGCTAATCCTACTAACAAAATAGATAGACACATAGAAAAGAAGAAAAGGAAAGAAAAGAGGAAGAAAAGGAAAAATAGCTTTTGAAATAATGTTTATAAAAGATAAAAAGTAAGAAGAGAGCAACTTGACAAAATCAACCAATTTTTTATCTGCCTTCTCTCTACTAAATTTCCCATTTTGCCCTTCTTTTTTTTCCTTTCTTGAAAATCACCTTTCTTGCCTTTGACTTCTTTGCCTGCTGGTTTGAGGTTGCTTGTAGCCAAGCTGAAGCTTCTGCCTTGTCAAAAGGTCTTCTTCTGCCCTTCTAACTAACATGGAGCAAGGAGAGTCATCATTTTCTAAAAATGAGTTTCTAGCACTCTCCAGCGAAACTTTGGCTATGGGGCATGGGGTCCAAAATGGCAAAAATATGAAGATTAGTGGCTATAAACAATAGCAAAATCAGCTCGTGGGTGCTTGGGAAAACAAGATACAAATCCAACATAATAAAGGGTTGCTTAAACACTATCCAAATGTAGTTAAAGATGGAGTGGTTACTCCTCCGATTGAGTTGTTAAAGGCCCGAGTTTAAGCTTGGTCGACTGCTTTGCTTGGTTTTTTGGTCTAAGAGACTTGCTCACCCTATCGTGGAAGCGTAGGCCAAAGCTAGGTGGAGTGAAAAGGGTTTAGACAAGGTGATACTCAAAGAATATAGATCCATTCTCTTCAAGTTTAGTGATGATGCTAACCTAACCAAAATTGCGGAACAGGGGCCTTGGCACATTGGTAACCAGCCTCTCTTCATTTAAAAATGGAAACCTAGTATAGAGCTTGATAGAAGCAAGATTGATGTACTACCATTTTGGATGAACTTCCACAACTTACCTATGGAATTTTGGACAATCAAAGGACTTAGTTTTTTAGCTAGTTCTTTAGGGAAGCCCATCTATATAGACCCTCAGACAACTACAATGCAGAGAATTTGTTACACCAAACTTTGCATTGGAATCCTGAAGTCTACCTCGCTGCCTAAAATGCTCTCTATACTGAGGTTGGGATAATTAAATGAGCTAGAAAAGATGAAATTACCATTACATGTCCATAAAGGCCTAGTAATGCTACTAAAAAATGGATCCCCACAAGTTAAATCTTTAAATCTGGTTAACATGATGAACTTATAGCTTTGGATACTAATGATTTAGTTCTTAATCTTGATATTATAGCCAGTGAGCAACCTAAGTGTATGGAGGATAAGGAGATTGTAACTTTGCCTAGTTTACCTGATGTGCTGAATTTTGTGGAAATGGTTCAGTAATCTAATATAAATGTGGTTACTAGTGTTGACTTTGAGATCGAAGTTGCTTTACTAGTAGTGAATTATGGGCAAGAAGTAGTCACTAATTCTTCTGGTGAAGGATCTGTCTTGGATAATGCACCAACTGAAGGGCAAGAAGCAACCACAATTCAACCACAAAAGAATATGCTAGTTAATGAGCAACAACTACAACATTCTTCTAAAGATGGATCTGTCTTGGATAATGCTTCAACAGAAACTAACTCTTTTACTTTTGCTTCTAGTCTTACTAAACTTGATGAATTTAGACCATTGAATAATTATACCTGAAGATGTTCATCTAGGAAAAAAGGAAAGAAGAAAACTATAGGGGACTCCCCCTCTTATGACAATTCTATTTTGGAACACTAGAGGGTTGAATGACCCTCTTAAAAAATATATTGTGAAGGAAGTGGTAAGGGAGAAGAAACCTTTTCTAATAGGATTACTTGAAACCAAAATAACTAATCCCTCTTGCATTTCTAGATTACGTTTTTGGGTGTTCAGTGGGACATGTTTTCCAATATTAATTCTCACTTTAATGGTAGGATCATTTGTCTTTATAATTCACAGTGGATTGTAGTACGAGCTCTGAAAGAAACTGACCAGCTGCTCCATCTTCATTGCTAGATAAAACATAGGAGAATTAGTTTGAACTTTTAAGTTATCTCTTATATACGCCTTTAATTTTAGCTTCAATATGGACAAATTATAAAGGGATTTGCAACACATTTAGCTCAATATCTAGCTTCCTTGGCTTGTAATTGGTGACTTCAATTGCTTCCTTACTTTGGCAGAAATTGAGAGAGGTAGGAAATCACACTTAAGACAGATTAAGGAGCTATCTTCCTTCCTTATGCATATGGATTTGGTGGATCTATCATACACAGGTAGGCTCCATACTTGGTCCAATAATCTATTGGGTAGATGGCTGGTGAGAAAGAAGCTTGATAGAACACTTATTAATTCCTTATGGTTGTCCCATTTTCCTAACTCTTTTGCACAATTTGGTGACAATTTAATCACTGATCACTCCTTCATGTTGATTTAACATCTTGATGATTTCAACTTAAGGCCCCCCCATTTAAACTCTTTAATTCACTCACTAAAATGGAGAGTTTTCATGAGGCTGTTTGCAACTACTAGGATTCAATAGTGGTCAACTATAAGTCCTATCTACTAACATTTAAATTAAGACTGGTGAAAGCTGCAATAAAGAACCTTATGCTTCATAGGAATTTTATCTCTAGACATTGAAGGATAAACTTATGCTAGCTCAAGATAACTGCTATCGAGCTCTTCATAACACTGATTTGAAACAGGTCGAAGTAACCTATCTTCAGCTAGTTAATGGCTAGACTTAACTAATTGAAGGATGGAGATTCAAACACAAATTTTTTAATTCTTCCTTATTTTCTAAAAGGAATACCAACTTACTATATGATCATCATAGGTAGGAGCATGTGGAACAGACTTCACTTCTTAAGATTAAAAGACATTAATTCCTTAATCTGATGGGTTTAGCATCTTCCTTTTCTCTAAGCTCAAATGTTCAATTGAATTTTTATTATCATATTGATCAAGGCATTATGGACCTCTTTATATCTCCCTTTACTGAACATGATATGAAAGAAACTCTTTTTAGTATGCATCCCTCAAAATCCCTACTCTAGATGGCTTTACTGCTAAGTTTTTTAAGCTATGTAGAGTATAACTGGTTAGCTTTTTACAGAAGTTGTTTTAGAATTCTTTGATTCCTCATAACTACTTCAACAAATAAACTATATACACATATGTCTAGTCCCTAAAAAATAGAACTCTTGTCATATGAGTGACTTCGAGCCTATCTCATATTGAACTATAGTTTATAAGGTGATTTTAAATCTCTTAGTTGGAAGACTCAAATTGTCCATCTTGGGTATTGTTGACAATGCTTAAAGTGCTTTTCTCTCGGATAGATCTATTGGTGATAATGTTTTATTCATTCAAGAACTGATGAAGGATTATATTTCAAGTAAAAAAATCAATAGTTTCTTACTAAAGATCAACTTCCTAAAAGCCTTTGATACTATAAGATGGAAGTATATTCAGTTATGTCTTGAAGTTATGCATTTGCACCCCCTACCCCCACCCACGATTTCATTAACTGGATTGTGACTTGTATTTAACCGCCCTCCTTTAGTGTCCTTGTCAATGGCGTCCCTTCCAAGCCTTTCAAAACAGCTAAGTATATTAGACAAGGGGATCCTTTATTCCTTTATCTATTTACCCTTGCTATAGACGGTCTCTCAAAGCTGTTAAACAAACTCATCATTTGTAATGGTAGTTTCAAATTTCACTATAAATGCTAAGAGGTCAATCTTACACTTGTTATGTATATGGATGAGCTGATCTTGTCATGTGGAGTAGATCCTCATTCGATTACAATGTTGTTGCATTTGCTAGAATTTTTTGCTAATTAGTCTAGATTGAAACTTAATCCTATTAAGAGTCAATTATATCTCTCAGATGATGTGAGGCTTTCAAATGCTATCAAAAGTATTACCAACTTATGTTCCTTTCATTTATGTTATTTATGGGTTCCTATTACATACTCTAAGCCTAGGTTTGCTGATTGTTTACCAATCATTGAAAGGATGAAATCTAAAGTGTTAGCCTAGCAAAACCAATTCTTATCTTATGCTGCTAGGCTTACTCTAATTATCTACATTCTCATCATTATGCACATATATTGGACTACTCACTTTGCTCTTCCAAAGAAAGCTATCAAGGATATGGATAGGATTATGAAATCTTTCCTATGATCTGGTACACTTAATGCTCCCAAGAAAGCTAAGATCAAATGGTGTGAAGCTCCTGTCCCTAAGAAGTTTGGAGGTCTAGGTATCATCTCTATTTCCAACATGCAAAATTTATTAATGTGGAAGAGAATATGGAGAATAATCACTGATTCGAAGGCTTTATGGATTAAATGGATACAAAAATTCTATCTAAAACATATTAACATTTGGCAAGAAAATTTTCCAAGGCGAGCTTTTGGATGCTTAGCTCCTGTTTGGTTCAGCTTTTGGAGGGTAAATAAGTATCTTTTTTTTACCACAAAAGCTATTTTAAAGAAAACTGAGTGTTTGGTTGTAAAATCCAAAAGTACTTTTTTCATAGAAACGGCTTTTCTGGAAGCTAAAATACAGCTTTTTGAGAAGCTCAAATTTGAAGCTTTTCAAAAAGCACTTTTTCAGGTAGAATTTTCAGATCAATTAATGAGTCTATTTTTTTAGTTCCTTTTACCTTTATGTTTTACACATAATTCCTACAATACTCACAAACACATTTTCACGTTTATTTTGAGATTTATATCATATTATTTGACTTTTTTTATATGTTTTAATATTTATTTTTATATTAGTTTTACTTATATTATAATCCATATAAAAG
>JAOQMP010000209.1:21819617-21836465 GCA_027563575.1 Erythroxylum pedicellare
TTTTATTACAAAATAAAATATAGTTAAAATTAAAAGTGCTTTTTATTTTTAAGTTGTCAAACAATCTATTGTATGAAGCTCTTTAAAAAAAGCTCTTTTTTAAATGACAACCAAACAGTCAACTGACTTCTTAGAAAAGCTCTTTTTAGAAAAACTCTATTGACAAAAGCTCTACTAATATAAGTCCATTCAAACAAGCACCTAGACAAATGATGAAGTTATGAAATATCATTTATCCTTGCATTAAGCATAAAATTTGAAATGGTGAGAGGACTTGGATTTGGTTTGACAATTGGTTTGATATCAGTCATTTAGTGCAATTGATTGTCTTCCAACACCTTAGCAATAGAATGCCATTACATCTAAAAGCTTCATCACTGATCGTGGAGGGCCATTGGCATTGAAACTTCAGGGGATTTCATTCCCAGGTTGATCACTTACCTTATTTAGATGTAGTTCAAAGTGAAGATACAATTTCTTGGGTACTAAACTCAAATGATGAGTACCCCAATTCTTCTTGTCATTCCATGTTTTCCACTAACAATATGTTAGCTCCTTTGTCCAATCTCTTATGGAAAAACACTCTTTGCCACAAGGCATCTTTCATTACTTTGCCTGTGATCAAGAATCATCTCAAAACTAAGAATCATTGGCATGGTAGTGAGGATGTATTATGTTTATTCTGTAACATTCTTATTGAAGACTGAGACCACCTGTTCTTCCAATGCAACTTCTCTAAAGCTATTTGGAGTCATATATTGCACTTGTTACCCGCTAATAACAGTGATTACAGTTAGGAAGGGGTGCTAAGTTGGGCTATCAAGAACTTTTGACATGGAAGCACCAATTCCATTCTTATCAAAGCAGTTTTCACTATCACCATTTACAATAACTGGAGAGAAAGGAATAAAAGAAGATTCACTGATATGAAACAAGAGCAATACTAGTTGGCAGATCAACTAGTTAATTAGATTAGAGCATGCTAGTTGGTTCACAATGCTTAGCACAGTATTTCTCTAGAGATGAAGAATGTATGGAATGTCTAAATGATTTGGTTACTTTTTTATTGTCAGTTGTATTGTTTTTAACTCAGCTATTTTTTGTCATATTGTATATATGATTGTAGACATAATGCCATGAACTTATTATAATGTAGATATAGTTTTATCTATCAATCAATATTCATTTTTCAAAAAAGATAAAAGTAATAAATATACACAAATAATTGCATTAAAAATAACAATAATATAGAACAATAATATAGAAATTTACAAATGAAAAATATTAAGATAATGAGATAAAAATAATTTTAAAAAGTAATAATAACTAGAAAGAGTAATACGTAGCGGTACCTTAGTTACGTATCCCGGATTGAACATGAAAGGGAAAGAAATACAAAAAATACCTTATTTCAATTCCATAACTTCAAACGACCTTTCTAAGCCGAAACGAGTGCGAATCCACCACCATCTTTACAGGAACTGCTCTCTAGGATAGGGTAAAGTCTTTCTATAGTTTTCTCAAAATGCAATCTCTCTTAATGGGTCAAAGAATCCTTATGCTTACGATTAATATATCAGCAACTGCAGGAGACCTTAACCTTTATATATAGCATCCATATCGGGCTTCCCCATCATAAGATCGATATGGGTCCGGTCCATATTAATTATGATCTATTTTCTACCTAGACTTTGGCCCATTGATTTAGATCATTTATTAGGCCACTTTATTATCTTTATCTAGATCAAATTACGTAACTTAACCAATAATTTATTGAAAAAACAAAAAATGCAATTAAATGTTGTCCAACTTTATGGGAAAGAACAAAATTATCCAACATTCTCTCTCTTGGACAAATATTAATTGCAGTTTTGATTCTAGTTTAAAACTCGGTTGAGCCACGCTATTGAATTTATCAACTTGATTTAATACACAAAACATTTTATCCAAAGATAACGAAAAACCATCATTCCGTCCTATAAGGCTTTCGATACTGAAAAATATCAAATGTATATGTCATGAGTGACACATATCCAATACAATCACGTATACCTAATATTTGACTAACATGAATAGGAAAATGGAGTGTGACAAACTAGGATAATACCTATATGATTTAAATTATATCATCTTCATTTGTAGGTCTTGATTTCTCCAGCTTTATGCTAAACTATATTAGAAAAATCCTATTTTCTCTCACCGAATACTAATAGCATTAGAGAAGACTTGTTTGCTCTCACCAAATGCTAAACTATATTAGAGAAAACCTTTATGTTCTCCAACTAAATTCCAAATTACATTAGAGAACCTTTATGGGATTAAAACTTATATCCCCTATGTCATGTGAAACTTCATGTATATCCGTTTAAAACTGTATGTGTTTAAATGATATAGGCATAAAGTCAATCTATATATACTCCTAATGACCTTTAAATGCTTAAGATCGACACAAATCTTAAAACTTTTATATGTATTATGACAATATATGATAACACATATTACCGAGGATAAACGATGATCATCTTTATTGATGAACCACCATACTGTCATAATACATCAAATGTATAAATGTACATGGAGAAAACATAATGATCCCCTAACTAACAATGTCTAAGGACATCAAAACACTCATACTGTATACTTGTGTAACAAACACAAATAGACGAAGCCTTTTAGTTAAAGGATCGACTATTATTTCCTCAGTTCTTAAATACTCCAAACCTTAATGTCACCTTTTCGTATTAACACCTTTATGGACAAATAATTGACCTTAAAATGTTAAGCCCCTGTGATATTCTTTATTGTTATTAAACAACATAGAAGAAAGATTATCACAGTACAATCAAATGGGTCTAGCCACTAAATCAACCATAGACAACTCAGAAATCAAGTTTTTGAGATAAATCGTCTATGAAGTAGCTTCATAGCATACACTTTGCATGTATAGTCGAGGAAGTTACCCATTTCTATATGACACACTTCCACAACATTGTACTATCTGCAAACTTAAAATTGTAACCTTAAGTGGACTTTCGAATATCCAGATATATGGCCAAAATCTGAATCTGAATTCCCTACGAGGTTTAGTCTGTTGGCTATGCTATATGTCAACATACAATCTTTAGTTCCTTTAAGTATATCAACACTCACTATACTGCATTTCAATGATCTATACCTAGATTAACCAGATATTGACCAAATAGTCAATGCAATGTCCCACCTACTATATAGTTAAGCATACATCAGGCTGTCAACTGTCCTAGTATGTGGAACATTACCCATAACCTCTCTTTTTTACTTTATTCTTTAGATACTGTGCCAAAAATTAGATAGATGCTACAATAAGTTTACAGCTAACTGTATTAAACCTTTATAACATATACTCAATGTATGCACTTTATGAGAGGTCTGATGAGTATTAAGATCTGTCCCGGTGAATCTGAATACCTAGGACAGAAGATGTTACACCAAGGTCCTTCATGTCAAAATTCTTAACCAAAAGTTTCTTAACCTCATACAACATAGTCAAGTAATTTGACGTGAGCAATATATCATCCATGTGTAGTTGTAAGAAGATAACATTGCTCCCCCTGACCTCATAGTATAAGCATCTTTTTAACTTTATTTTCCATGAAGCCGAAATAGCAAGCCTTATCAAATGTAAGGTATCACTTTTAGGAGGTTTAATATAAACTATATATTGATCTACTTAACCTGCAAACCATGTCAGTTCTATCTAGATCTTAAAATCCTTCAAGTTGTACCACATAGACCTCTTTATAAAGGTCTTTATTTAAGAAAGCGATTTTGTTATCCATCTGATGTAACTCTATATCATTATAAGCTACAATTACCTTAATCACTCAAAATGTATCCTACGAGAATATAAGAGAAAAAGTAACATTAAAGTTAACCTTTCTCCCTAAGTGATTTAACCTTTCTCCCTAAGTGAACCATCAAGCAATTGAGCAAGCCTATAAATCGTTGAACTTATCCCGAAATCCTTTAGGTCTAATCTTCATTTACAACTAACAGGTTTGCAGTTCTGATGCAAATCAACTAGCTCCCATACCTTAATATACTTCATGGCTTACATGTCATTACATCTTACCACAATTCTACATTGGGTCTAGAAACAAATTCTGTAAAAGTAAAGGGATCTGTAACATGTCTAATAACATAGTCATGTTCACCTGATAGACTATGAAATCAGATGGGATAATAGGTAGTCTCACTATGGTGGATTTACTTAACTGTATTAGATCTTGTACCCCTAGGAACCACTATGTGTACATGTATAAGTTCCTATTCCTGTATAGTCACGGTACAAAGACCTAAATCCACCGGATCTAACTGTATGAGTAGCAGGTACATAATAATGTAGTATCCTCCCTGCTATCATTCGAATGGTCAAAGAGCCCACCATCATCATAGATATCGTATTCTAGAAACTTAGTTGTTTCTGATTCACTATTCCAGTCTCTCCTTCTCTACATTAAAAGTTATAGCCTTAAAATGGTTAAGGTATCTTACTAAATAGCAATGAGCAAGCATGTAATTTATCTTATAAGGATTATACTACCTCAGTAGGGCAGCCTCATACATGAATGTGTGCAAAGCTGAGTTTCCACACTTTTAAATAATTAAGTAGATTAGACATGTTCTGTATTAACTTCTTCAAGTCCTTTAGCGTGCGGTTATGCCTTTCGGTTACACACTATTTTGCTTAGAACTACCGGACATAGTGAATTAAATCACTATTCCAACTGATTCTATATATTTGACAAACGAACCTTTTCAAGTCCTAAAACACCATGTTTGCCATGATATTCTCCTCTACAGTCAAATCTGACTATCTTGATAAATTTTCTCAATTGGTTCTCAACCTTTAGTCTTTAAGCAAGAACACATAAATGTAATAGGAATAATCATCAACAAATGTTAGAATACATTTAGAATTGCACAATGCAACTGTATAAGTTCTACTGATATCTTTATGTATCAAACTCAATAAGTCAAAAGCACAAGTTGACCTCTTTATTCTTATTAGTCAACTTACCGTTGTAACAGTCAGCACATATTCCCACATCATCATAATCTAGAATTGCAGGAATGCTTTCTTTGATCAATCTCTCAACCTTAGCTCTAGAAATGTGGCCTAAACTTTTATGTTGTACCATGTATGACTTTTCATTCATTAGGGTCCTCATGAATTGTTTAGCAAGATACGAAGAAGCATATATCTAATTCGGGGTGAGACACATTCCATACAAACCATATGACAAGAAAGTTCGACTGTTATGTTTTGCATTAAACAACAACTGTTCAACAGAAGCATTAAATACAAAACTTCAACCTTCTTTGTCCCAAAATGATACAAAGATCATATATAAAATGTGTCGTGTCTAACCCAAATGAACCTTACTACAGGTTTCATTACATATATTTCCCATAAATATTACTTTTACTTCATTGCCATCAACCATCAGTTACTCTTTCCTTTATCTAGCTTTATCTTGAATATAAACCACCGTATCGTGGAAGCATCGTCAGATGTTCCACTATATATCCAACAAATACTTAATATGACTATCACAAATTAGATTCATAAATTGATAGGCCAAGGAGTTACCTGACGGTCACAATCTTTCTTTCTAGGCCTCATACTACTGGTTTATTTATGCCATGCGAACCTTTACCAGCACTGGTTTGACCAACATCAGCATGTGGAGAAGATTTGAACTTTCTACCTTTGAACTTAATGGGATTCATCTTTTCCTTCCCTTTAATTGCTTCGACGGTTGTAGGAGTAGCAAACTTGAGTTTCTCCTCCTCAGCAACGCAGTAGGCTATCAAAGTGTTGAAGTCTCATTCCTCATCTAACAAGTAATATGTCATCACCAGATTATTAAACTCTAGAGGGAGTGTGTTCAGAGTCTGGTGAACAATGAAAACATCAGGAAGAGAAATGTTTAGCATCTTCAGTCTACTATGAAGATGAATCATTCTCGATATGTACTCCCTTACTCTCTCTTCTCCTATATATCTCATGGAGAATAATTCTTTCATCAAAGCAATTGTCTCAAAATTAGGTGAGTCTGTGTACCTCTGGGAAACATTACCAAGAAACTCCTTTGCTATGTCTGTGTCCAGAAATCCACTTAGCAGATGGTCAGGTATGGATCTCATAATGGTCATGTGACATATACCTGTTAGACTGATCCCAAGTTTCATAGGCTGCTTTATGAACTTTCGAGCTCATAGATGTAGGTGGAGATGGCCTATTCGTTCGTATGGCCATATAAACCTCAGCTATCTCCATAACATTCAATAAATCCTCTGTCCACTTCTTTGTATTGAAATGACACTGATTTTTTTAACTGAAAAGGTGACTTCAAAATGATATTGTTTAAATCAGCACAAATGTAGGATAGCAACGATACTCAAAGCTATTAAATAATGTCTTTACTGAAAATCCAATCACATATATTATGAAACACCTGTGGGCTGAGTACATAATATATGCAACTAGACCTCTATATAAAAGCGATCAAAGTACAAACCATCAACTCTTATGACATTACCACATATGGGTGAATAGATCATTTAAGCAACGACTTTCCTCTATATAATGCCTTTATGCACATCTCAAAATCTCACATAAGGCCAACACCTATGGGCAAGATAACCAAACCTGAGACTAGAGACATCCCCTAATGTGTAAGCAGAACAATTCAAAATACTGACTCGAAAGCCTACTGTAGTGATTACATTCTCATTAGCACTCAAAAAGTGCATAAACATAAGGGATACATCTTTATGCTAGCCTCACATTCGTTATGGGCATATGGTATGTGACAATGTAACATCAGTAAATGCAAAAAGTCAAATGCACAATCTCATTGTCATACATTCGTGCTACAGACATTCTCTGAAAACTTTATTTGAGACTTTTGCAAAGGGAAAATCTCATTAAAGCGACTATCGTGCATCACCAGACATTGAACTGACCACTCGAGACATAATAACCTCATGTATCTACCTTATGGCAAGTTCGATGCATGAAAATTCACTTAAAAATGGCTTTAGAATGTCTTAATTCCTTTTCCGAGCAACTATCATGCAATCTCGAGCACTAAGCATAAGACCTGAGACATAAAAGCTTGAAGTATCCCTCTCATGTAATGTCCGAAGCATGAAAATTCACTTGAAATCGGATTTAGAATACCTTAATTCCTTTTTCTAGAGTTAAAATTTAATTTATTACTAATTTAATAAATCCAAAAAATGATAAAACTTACTTTATGAATTTCCTAGACTCAAAAACTAACCCAAACACCCTAAGGTACCCTTACGGAAAATCTGAAATTTTTTTGTGTTTTTAAAAAAATTTTAAATTACTGTAGCAATTTCATACGGCTGACATAAACACGCGTCCGGTCAGTATCACGTGACGTGTCTGGTGCATGACACACATGCTCGATGCATCACACGCCCGTGTGTACTGTTCACTGTCGGGCTCTTGTATCACACGTGTCAGATGGTAGGGCACATCCTCGCTGAAAAAAGGCGATTTCGATGAGTTTCGAGTCAGTTTTTGCACTCCTGAGCTCCTTTTTACCCCGTTTCTCAAGGCTAAACACATGTATACTATTTTCATGTAATAAAAAAGTAAGAAAAAAAATCAAGAAATAGAAGTTAAATCTCTAAAAACCTTATGGAGAGAAAACAGAAAGATCTTCATTTTCAACCACCCGATCACGTCACTACTCAGATACCATGTGTAATACTTAACTTAGTTACGTATCCAGGATAGAAAATGAAATGGCAAGAAACGAAGAAATGCGAAAAATACCTAATTTTGGTTTTATAATTTCAAATGAGTTTTTCGAAGCCCAAACAAGCGTGAATCCACCTCTGTCTTTAGGGGAACTGCTCTCTGGGACGTGAGTAAGGTCTTTCTATAGTTTTCTCACGACATAAGCTCTCTTAACAAGTCAGAGAATTCTTATGCTTACGATTGATATATCAACAGCTACAAGAGACCTTAACTTTTATATATAGCATCCATATCGGGCTTTCCTATCATAAAACCTATATAGGTCCAGTCCACGTTAATTGAGATCCATTTTTTACTCGAACTTTGACCTATTAATTTAGATAATTTATTAGGTCACTTTATTATCTTTATCTGGATCGAATTACGTAACTTAACTGATGAGTTATTAAAAAATCAAACAATGCAGTTAAATATTGTCCAACTTTATGAGAAAGGACAAAATTGTCCAACATAAAGTTTTTTTCAAAGCTCGATAGATTTAAAAACAAGCATGAACAACGTGAGGAAATCTCATCAGGACTAATTAAAATAGTTTCTTAAGGTCTTAAATACTAGGAAAGAGCAGTTGCCTTTATGTTAGATTAAACCAAATGATTTATGGTAATTATAGCAAGAGTAGACTTGAGTTAGGTCTAAGATCAAGTTCATTAATTTAGTGCATCATATAGAGTTAGCTTTAATTAGCTTTAGAGGTTAGGAAGGAATCTCTGTCAGCAGTATAGTATTTCCTTCAATCATGACATATGAAATTGGCTGACGTGCCAAAATAGAACTTTTGAACAAAGTTGATCATGAATTAATTTTGGTTTGTTTGTGAATTCAAGTTATTACAAGCCATGTAATTCTGTCTCTATTTTTCCACCATCATTTTAGATTGGACTAGCTCAACTATGTGACTTCAAGTGTTACGAATAAGAAATGAAATCAGTTTAAAGTTGAAATAACCTATGATCGACAAGGTGGTGGGAATTGCACGCCAGCGTAGTTTACTCTTGCATTGACACAATTGGAGGTGAAAGGCTTAGGACCGATGTACTTCAAATTGATGTCCGACAAATGAACTCTTTCACAAGGGACCTGTTGACTGCAGGTAAGATCGACAGCAACGTTTGAGATTGTTGTTCCAAAAACGTTAATGAACCGAATGTCGCTGATCTTCACTCTTGATGGCTGCTGCCAAATAAAAAGATCCAACATATTAGTACGTTGTTTCTTGGGTGGGAAAATAAAAGGTAAGAGGACCGAACCGCATTGGAATGGCCGTATGACTGATCAATAATAATTGGGTTTTCGACGTTTTCCATGTTGATGTCCTTGAAAGTCACGTCTGTAGCTTGACTTGGAGGTGACCCTCCCCATGTTTTGATTCTGAGTCCATTTGTAGTGCCCTTCAAAGTGCAGTTACTAACCATGATCCCTTTCACATCCTTCTCATCCGGGTACTTGCCAAGGCTACCAATACTGTTATTGCAAGCAATGCGTTTATTAGACTTGGAAGAAGAGTACATAGTATAAATACTTGTACTTCTTTGCGACCATTTTATCACAAATATCACTAGTTACTTGCAACCGTTATCATATCAATGGTGTGACTCCCTTGTCCCTTTTTAAGAAAACCTCAGTTTGTTTTATTAAGCATTGAAGATTCACCTGATGCCATGTCCAGGGCCACATGTCACTTTGGTGACACTGATGTCTGTGCTTCCTTGAATGATACCAATGCAATCATCACCAGTCTCAATAATACTTCTAGCTACTTTAACATGATTAGATTGGCTTATATGAATGCCATCTGTGTTGGGGCTATCTCCTGCTGCAGATATATGAACACGTCTTACTTTGACGTTTTGAGAGAAAACAATACCCATGTGGAAGCCCATGGGATTAATAGAAGTGATCTGCCTAATAACCGCATTCGACACATGATTCAATTTAATGTTCTGCATAACCATCCAGAGAGCAAAACATTAACCATTTAAACTTGACACTAAAATTTCCGGAACTTTCTATTAATTTAGTGCTTACAGCTGGGAAAGTACTGCAGGAACCACCACCCTCACAGGTGTTGTATTTCCAGATAAGAGCACCTTGTCCATCAAAAGTTCCTGCACCAGTGAGAACCAAACCGTTTATGTGTTGGAATGAAATCCAGAAATCTTCAGCGTAACTGCTAGGGACTGGTAGAGCTTTCATTGTTCCAACAAACTGTACGGTAATTGGAGAGGGACCTTTGCATGGTCCCTGGAAAGCAATAGGTCCTGCTAAGAAGTTCCCTCTTGGAATTATCAGCCTCGACTTTCCTGGACAATCGCATGCAGCCCTCCACGCCCTGATAAATTCCTGACCAGGAGAAAAAAAACACGCGCACACACACGCATTTTATTCAATATCAACTCACATGCTTACTACCTATTGCCTAAATGGATTTTCTAGTATTATCCTCTAGGTTCTTCTAGAATGATACATCAGAATTTGAACCCTGAAAAAGAATGTAGCAAGCAGATGTTGCTTACCAATGAATTATCCTTTTTCTCGTCAGGAACTGCTCCAAATTTCAGCACATTAAACACATTTTCAGTAGGGTCTCTATTATCCCCACCTGGACGATCCATTTTGCGAAGCAGCCCGACTCGTCCAGGACGACCCTTACTCTCACAACAAGAAGAAGATGACAATACAATTACTAGGCTCAAGAGAAGAGCGGCATTAACCGAATATTTTAGTGCAACGGTCATTGCCATTTTATCTCCTACATACAAAAAGTTTCAGGTTGTACGTTTTTGTCCAAAATTGTCGGATAAAAAAGAACCCTGTAAACCTCTCTCTGCAAGACGAGAAGCTTGTTGTATGAAATTCTGACAAACATCTCTTCAGTGTCTTCTTTCTTTATACCATCTATTTTGCCAACAGGAGATTGGTAAGTCAAATGCTATCAATCTCTATAGAAGGGTTTATTTTTGGTGAATTGTTTGGTCGGTTTAATTCCATAATTGGTTAGAAAAGAATTTATTGGCTAAGATTTAGGAGCAAGAATATGTGCCTATGGGCTCTACTTCTCTTTTATTACGTTGCTTCTTTCCATTTTAGCAACCCAATTCATTACCAGTATTGCACCAACCATTTTACAAAGCAATAAAGATATATTTCTGGCTCTGTTCCAAAGGCATCAACTAAATGGCAAGAGCATGGCGCCAGAGATTTTCGATTGATCATCTTTTGGTTGGTTACGTTTTAAAGCTGAACAAAACTTTAACTACATATTTAACAAATATCTAAGCTAAAATTAATCAGCGTAAATTAATGGACCATTTATTCTATTTATTTGTTATTGTGGATTAGGCCACTTAAATTAAAGCTCGCAAACATATTTCATTGTCATTGACTTGGTAAGGGGACAGTACTATCATAGCCTGCATACATTATATTCCAAGTTTCTACTTCTTTGTCCTAGTTTTTGACCCAAAGATATTATAGCTATTTACCAGGGATGGTGTTTGAGAAAGTTAGGTTACTTTCAAGTCTAAATGTAAAAGAATTATGTCTACTTTGCATGAATGGAGTAAAGTTTTTATATTCTTCGGAAATATTATTCCGGCTCGAGGAAAAATTACTAGAGAGAATAACTTTCTTTTTTAACATTATTAAGTATTAAACATATCCTCCTGTACCAAACAAGTCCGTAAGCAAAATTTTCTTTTAGATATGACTCAGTTGAGATGCTATGTCTCTTGTACACAACATACAACTAATTTTGCCAATGACATAGCTCATTAATTGAATTACCTTTTCTTTTTAATATTAGGCTGCTTAATTTGATAGTTAAGTTGGAGAGTCGACAAGGGTAATGTGTTAGTTTAATTAAGAAGGAATAACAAAACTAGGAGGAGTGTGAAGCCGCAAATCAGAAGAAAGCACGTTTACATGTGCTTCTTGATATGGCCCTTAGTACCATTATAGTGGTTAGTTAGGACAATGATCCTTGCAAATCTCATATATATTTGACTCATTTTCGTATCTTTGCAACAACTCTCGCGTCTTATTCTAAAATTAAAAAAATAAAATTAATATTCAATTCAAATATTATTATTTAGTACTACATAAATTAATAAACTTCACATTTAAACAAAATTTTCTACTTACATAATTATCTTCCGCTTCTTATGACATCCACCCTTGACCTTCCTTATAGTGAGTGAGTTTATGTAGTGTGATCCTATCACACTCTTATCCATGTAATTCTTTCTCACTCTATTTTACGAAAAAAAGAATTAAAAACACAATAAATAATATTATATTTACTAATATAATTATTAACCTTGGCTTTTTCACACTTTTCCTAAATAAAAAAAGAAATAGTCATTAAATCATGTAACAAGGTTAATGGAAGCAAATGTGAAGAGAAATAAGTCAAACCTTAACGTTGGAAGAGACTTAATAATCACACATTTGACTCCAATTTTCTAGAGACATCCGTTTAGGAACATATCTCCTTGCCTCCCATCAGAAAGAAAAGATTTGTAGTATTTATGTAGTTGATAACAATGATCCTTGGCCCTTTGTTTCAACAGTGAAGTTATACAACTTGAAACTTTAGGGTTGTTGATATCAACGATGTTAAGTTTCATCTGTGAACAATAAGTAAAAGTGAAATTAATCTTTAAATAAGTAAAAAATGCATATAATTAAATAAATTGAAATTTTACCAAAATTTTGTCAAAAGCATTATGTAGTAAGTTATCTTCCTTTAACTGTTTAGCGTGTTGAAGGCAAGGCAATTCATTAGAAATGACCCTTAACTCACTGAACAATTTTGTCAATTGGACCTTATCAATAGGACGACTTTGCAAAGTATCAATATGTATAGGCAACTTATTGTTCATTGCAACATTTATAAGTTGCAACTCAAAATATTTAGTGATACCTCTACCTCTTTTTCTAATGTTGATATTGGAACCTAAAAACAAAAGAATAATGATAAGAAAAAATGCGTTAAACATTTAAATATATATTTGAGCATAAGTCAAATTATAGGTGGTAAAGATTAATATATCTGAAGATCCCTCAGCAATAGTTGAGATAGATGGAGGTTATTGCTGACTGGCTTCATTGGTGAATAAAGTTGATTGTTGTTATTGGCTAGGGTTGGATTGATTTGGTTGTTGTGGGGGAGGAACAATTTAAATAGTTGTCACCTCCTTTCCTTTGTTTCTACCAAGTGTCATCATATTGAATATCTATAACTCAAACATCAACATTATGCGTAAACACAAGTCAAACATCAACAATACACATAAATATAATTTAAATATCAACAATTTGCATAAACATAATTCAAACATCAACATTCCTCATCAACATAACTCAAAAATGAACATTCCATATTAATGTAACTCAAATATGAACAATACACATAAGCAAAACTCAAACGTCAATAATTTGCGTAAACATAATTCAAACACCAACATTCTGTATTAACATCACTCAAACATCAGCATTCCGCATATAAATAAGTCAAATATCAACATTTCGCATAAACATGTCTCATACAGCAACATTTAGATTTAGAAACAATGGTTTTGGGATGTTTACATTGGATTTCCCTTATTAACTTTGTAGTCTTGCACCTCTTGGCAGTTCTAATTATCATTTGAACAATTCTAAGAAATCTACATAAAACTGCTAATGCACCTCCTTCCTTGAACTTATGGATATTGTAATTACCATTTTATATAATATTATATATATATATATATATATATATAAAGAATCAATTCAATATTTACAAGAATAAAAGATATAGAATTCTTCCATAATCTAAAAAATGAAAATTTGGAGGTATTATTTGTATGGGGTTCAGACGAGGATCTTTACTGACCATAAAAGTCTCAAGTACTTACTGAGCCAGAAAGAGTTGAATGTGAGACAGAGAAGGTGGATTGAGTTGCTCAAGGATTATGACCTATTGATTGAGTACCATCTAGGAAAGGCGAATGTGGTAACAAATGCCTTGAGCAGGAAATCATCTATAGCACATGTCCAGACAATTTATCTGCCCTTATTGGAAGAGATGGCTAAGCTTATAATAAGTTTGAAACAAGAGGAACCTAAGTGTATTGTTGCTACGTTTAGGGTGAGACCGATACTCAGGAAGAAAGTTAGGGAGTTACAGTCACAAGATATAGAATTGAGTGAGCTCCGAGAAGAAACTCAAAATGTCAGGAAATCTGAAATGGTAGTGAGGAATGATGGACTTATAGTTGTAGGAAACCAACTTTGTATCCTGAATGTCAAAGAAGTAAAAGATGAAATGCTATATGAGGCATACAATGCACCTTATGCCATACACCCAGGTAGCACCAAGATGTACAAAGATCTGAAAGAGTATTTCTAGTGGAAAGGCATGAAGAGAGATGTAGCAGAGTATACAAGTAAGTGTCTAGTGTATCGGTAAGTCAAAGCTGAACGTCAAGCACCTTCAGGCAAATTAAGGCCATTGTCCATTCCTGAGTGGAAATGACAACGAGTAACCATGGATTTTCTGATGGGTTTGCCCAAGACCAGTAGGAAGCATGATGCCATAGGGTCATTGTTGATCAGTTGACGAAGTCAGCCATTTTTTGGCAATTAAACAGATTGATTCTCTGCAAGTACTAGCAAAGAAGTATATCGATGAGACAGTGAGATTATATGGGATTTCGGACTCTATAGTTACTGACAGAGATCCTCAATTTACTTCGAGATTCTGGGGAAGCTTATAAGAGGCTCTAGGGACCAATTTAAATTTTAGCACAGCTTTTCACCCCCAGACAGATGGTCAATCTGAAAGGACCATTCGGACACTTGAGGGAATGCTTAGGAAATGTGTGATGGATTCTAAAGGAGCTTAGGATGAACATTTGTCACTGGTCGAATGTGCTTACAATAATTCGTACCATTCGAGCATTCAAATGGCTCCTTATGAGGCACTGTATGGAAGGGGATGTAGAACTCCTATATGTTAGGATGAAGAAGGAGAAAGAAAACTGATAGGACAAGAGTTGATTCAGATGACAGTTGACAAGGTCAAGTTAGTTAAACAAAGGCTTAAAGCGGCCCAGGATAGAATGAAAAGTTACGCTGATGCACACCGAAAGGACATGGAGTATAAAGTTAGTGAAAAAGTCTTCCTTAAGATGTCTCCTAGGAAAGGGGTCATGAGATTTGGCAAGAAGGGCAAGTTGAGTCCGAGATATTGGGTCCTTATGAAATTTTTGAGAGGATTAGACCGTTAGCCTATAGGTTGGTGTTGCCACCAGAATTGTCATAGATTCATGATGTCTTTCATGTTTCCATGTTGAGGAGGTATAGATCGGATCCTTCCCACATCATTCAGACCATTGAGGTTCAGTTAAGAGATGATCTAAGTTATGAGGAGATTCCAGTGGAGATCTTGGATACTAAGGAAAAGGTACTCAGGAACAAGACGACTCAACTAGTAAAAGTCCTGTGGAGAAAATATTATGTGGAAGAGGCCACATGGGAGCCCTTGGAAGCCATAAGGAGAAGTATCCACAACTCTTCTATGACTTAGGTAATAATTTCGACGAAATTCTCTTAAGAGGGGAAGAAATGTTGGCCTTGGAAAAATTTTTTAATGAATAAGCATGATTAAATTAATTTGGAGTTTTGCTATATTAAATTGTGATAGAGTTAATTAGCATGTTAATGTGAGTAAGATATTATGTTATAGGTTAAGGGAAATAAAATGTCAGAATGATAAGATTTCATGAGGGGTGTTGTTGGAACATCAATTAAGTTATAAAGTCTTAAAACATTGAAGGAAGGGTAAAATGGGAAGGAGGAATTGTAGGCTTGTGTTTTAGAAGACAAAAACGTTGGTGAAGAAGAAGAGAACAGAGAGAAAACGAAAAATAAGAAAGAAGAGAGAGAGAGTGTCGGTGATTGAGAGAAAAAGGAGAGTTGAGCTAGTTTTTAATTTTACTAAGCCTTCAAGAGGGATTTTGAGAGTTATCAAGCAGGAAAAAAGAAAGAGAAAGATTATAGTTTCCATTAGAGTCAAGAAATTCATTAATTGGTGAAGATTCAAGATAAGCTTATGTTAAATCTTTTGAAGTTTTAGAAGGATTTTGGTTCTAAGAGCGTAGAAAATGCATGGGTTTAAGTATTCTAGGATCAATTCATGCATGGGTTTCCAATTGGAGTTCTTTTTAAATGAGGATTTGTTAATATTGAAAGGAGGCAAGAGGAGCAAGAGGAAAGACATCCTTAAACAAGCTTTCAAGCAAGGAGATTCAAGGTGGGTCACTTTTTATAATTGAATAATAAGCTATCAATGTTTCTTTCAACAAAATGGAAATAAATGGTTTCAACTACTTTAAAAAGGTGCATTTATTACTCTTTGAATGTTTTGAGAATGTGCTACATGTTTTGCATATAAATTTTCTTTGACATATGAAGATGATTTTTGAAAAGATATCAAGCTTAAGAACCCATGTTCTAGAAATGTGCCTTTATGGTAATATGTTTTACAGTTATGGAAATACATGTTATGTGGGTTTGTGGTGGTCTCCTAAGTTAAGTCAAGTGCACTTTGACAAGAAGACTTCTCCCACCTGCCCGCAAGTGGCCTGGAGCTCTTTTAAGGACTCCCATAAGTTTATGGCTACATAAGACCATTATGTTGAAATACGTAGTGCATTTTGTTTTGGATCCACCCGAGTCATTTTGATATGCTTATATGCTCATGATAAATTGACAAAGGGTGATGTATACATGATTTGCAATAACGTGAATTTTTGCATTGGAAATGACTTCATAAATGGGTTTGCTTATTACTAATTATAAATTATTACCCACGGGTTTAAGTTCACCCCCTTTTCGTCCCCCACATCTAGGTGATGAGCAAGATATCAAGTAAACAAGTGTCAAGGCATCACTCCAATTTTTGTATATTTTATATTTGAAGTAAATTTTGTAAAGAGAGGCTTTAGTTGCATTTTGAGCAAATC
>JAOQMP010000209.1:21856268-21876816 GCA_027563575.1 Erythroxylum pedicellare
TTAATATAATTTCTTTATTACTTCATTAATTATATTATTATTAAGCTAAATATGTTGATAATAATCTAGTTAACACATTTATTATACATAAATTTAAATTGACTCCAAATTCCAGAAAATATATCAGATTTTTAGTAAATAATGGTAACATAAATTAATTAATTACAAAACTAAGTCTGATTATTTTTAAATATTATAAAATATAAACTAAACTATGAAAATAATATTAATATTATTAGTTAAACATTAAATTAACAGTGCATTATTACTGCGCATTTGCGCAGTATTACTCTACTAGTATATGCAAAGTATGAAAGAACAGGTCGTCGCATTTTGTGGCATAAGCATAAACGGCTAGCTGAATCTCACAAACATAATCCTTGGAGTTTAAGCGGAGATTTCAATACAATTGCGAGATTGGATGAATATAAATGTTGTTCCAACCCTCAACAGGGCTCATTCAATGATTTTGCTGATTTCATCTCTCAACCCAGTCTTCACGAGATTCCAATGATCTGGGGAACCTTTATATGAAGAGTTTGGAAAAAGATTGACCGTATTCTTTGTAACACAAAATGGAACTCTAGCTTTCAAGTTTCGGAAATCAGCATTCTTAATCGTCCAACCTTTGATCACAATCCTTTACTTTTTGGCATTAAAACTCACGATAATAGGAATGGCTTTTCGCTCCCAAAAAATGTGGATATCAAGAAAGGCTTTTATGAATGTTGTTAAAGCAAGTTGGGATGAGCCTATGGATAGTTATGGTATGTATGGTCTTATGTCTAAATTAAATAGATTAAAAAAGGACCTACAAGTATGGAATGCGGAAATATTTAGCAATATCTTCAAAAACTCTAACAAGGTAGAGGCGCATTTTAAAAAAGCTAAAGATGATTTTGTAGCATCTCCAACAAATCAAATGGAAATAACACCAAAGGAAGCCGTGCTAAATTACTTAGGTCCCTCACAGATGAAATTTTTTGGAAGCGGAAATGTGGGATCAAATGGATTAAAGAGGGTGATAATAACACCAAGTTCTTTCATGCTTCTATGAAAGCACGCCACAGTAAAACTCATATATCACTGATCATAAATGAAAAAGGACAATGGATTGATGACCAAGAAAAAATCGATGCAGAAGCACTTCATTTTTTCACTTGCCTCCTAAAACTTTAACGAGATATTGATAATAATGCAATACAGAAACTAGTTGGTACGATCCCATTGGAAATCTCTCATGAGGACAGCCAGAATTTGTTGAAACCAGTTGACATCGAGGAGGTGAAATTGGTCATATTTGATTTAGACTCTGACAGTGCTCCTAGATGCGATGGTTTTCCACGGATCCTTTATCAACACTACTAGAATATCGTAGCTCAGGATGTGAATTGTTTTGCGGGAGTTCCAATTCAAAAATATATGGCAAGCTCATTGATATCTTTACTGCTGAAGAAGCAAAACCCATCCACTTTTTCACATTTTAGACCTATTAACCTATGTAATTTTGCTAATAAGGTTGTTACAAAGGTACTTGTTAAACATCGGAAAAAACTTCTTCCTAATTTGATTTCCATGGAGAAAAATGCTTGTTTGTGGAAGAGACATGACAAACAATACTCTATTGGCTCACGAAATGATTCAATCCATTGATCAGAAAACTAGAGGCAATAATGTGATCCTAAAACTCGACATGATGAAAGTTCTTGGGGTTTTCTTTCTAAACTATTAAGACGTTTTGGTTTTCATCATCACTTTATTTCTTTGGTCTTGAATAATTTAAAATATGCTTGGTTTTTAATCATGGTAAATGGCAAGTCACTTGGCTTTTTCCAAGCTCAGCGTGGGATTAAACAAGGGGACCCTCTTCTCCCTCATCTATTCACTCTAGCTTCGGAAGTTCTTTCGTGTGGTCTTAATGATATGTTAGCAAGGAAAACTTTGAATATTTATGCTCTCCCAAAGGGTAGCCTAGCAATAACACATCTCAGCTTTGTAAATGATACTATAATTTTCACAAAAGACTCAAAGAGATCAATCAGGAATCTAAGTAATTTTTGTTAAGTTTTTGACTCCTTTGTTGTCCCATATTGGTTGGAGACAACAATTGACGCAAAGTTCTTACCTATATAAGGAAGTTGCTACCTCCTTATTTAATGCACCAAACAAATCCAAGGATTTGTATGAAAATTTGACTCTAGTTAAATTCCTCTTTTGTGGTGACAGTTGGAGAGTTTGTCTTGTGTATTTCTTTGTGGGTGTGTTGGTGTATTAGGGGATTGGGTGAGAGGAAAAATTGTGTGATTGTAAGAATTTTTCACATAGTGGATTTTCTTCTCGGTGCCTGTGGTTTTTCTCCGGTTTGGGAGTTTCCATGTAAATTCTCTTGTGTTATTATTTTCTGATATTTTTGTCTATCAAATATCCTTGGGTGTGGGTTCAGGAGATCAAAATTCCTAACAATCGACACATTTGGAACCATTTCAAAATGACGGCTATTGGCGACTGGACAGAGGCGTGTCTAGTTAAGTACAACCTTGGAGTGTTGACAGATCGGTAGCTGGGACATGTTTAGAAAAGCCGAGAAGATGAAATAGCAGCTGGGCAGGAGACCACATGAATTAGAGCATCGAAGCTCACAGTGGAACATTCAAAACCAACGCATCATCAGACAACGCATTGCGTTATGTGGCCTGGAGTACTCATACCTTACTAGTGACAAGTTGTTGCATGGAGATGCAGCAATGAGGACGATAACTCTGGCAAATGGTAGAGCAAGGCGACCATAGGTTCTTTGTGTGGTGGCTAGGGTTTCCTCATTATAAAACTAGGGTTTCTAAGGAAGATGATAGGGATATTTGGATAACGAGTTAAGTTTATTCTAGTATTGAAATAAATGCTATTTGGAAATATGGATAGAGTTATTCTAAGGGTGAAATAAGCACTGGTTGGTTATTGGATTAGTGTATTCCACAGTTAGAATAAGGATTATTTAGGTATAGGAATAATGTATTCCACTACAAGAAAATTTAGTTTTAGTGACGGAAAACATTAATTTTCCGTAGGCAAACAAATTTGGCTACAGAAATTATTGACAAAAAAAGTCGTAGACGAAATGACCGTAGATAAAATTTAGCGACGAAATTACGATTTCCTTCGCTAAATTTCTCAACGGAAATTGTAATTACGTTTGGAAATTTTTCGACAAAAATACAATTTCCGTAGGTAATTTTAGCGATGGATAAACAATTTCGTCGCTAAATTTACCTTTGATATTATTTTTTGTCAGTAATTTTAAGAAATTTCTGTTGATAATCTATTGATTTTTTACATTTAATTTCTTTAGATAATATAATCTTGATTGATAATATAATTTAAAAAATATCTTAATTGGTAATATATTATAAAAATTATAATATACAACAATAAGTATCTTGAAAATGTATGTTATTACTGTAAATTAAGAATTCATTAAAAATATAAAAGTAGCAAAACATCAAATAAAATCATTTAAGTACTGAAATATTATAAATCTAAGCTATGCAGATGGTGAAAACAGATAATCTGACTGCCATCGACTGTAGCAACTGAGTTGCCAGTATATCTACTGTACTCTGCAGCTGAAGGACTTTCTCATTAGACGCAGACCGCCTACTAGATCCAGCTGTACTAAATGTAGAGGATTATGAATAACATATGTTTACAAAAGAACCTAAAGCGAAAATTCTTCCACGGTGGTCCCTACCACCAATTACATCAATATATGTCTGATTCTCATCAACATTTTCAGAGTTATAAGACCGTCGTGCAATGCTTTTTGTGTTTGCTCATATAATTATAGTTGTTTATATTAATAAGTAATAATTTTTAACTAATATTATTTATCAAATTAATATTAAACTATAAATTTTACATATATTAAGTTGTCTGCATCGGGTGTTGACAAAGATCACACCAACATGCTTTTTAGTTTAGGTGTGCAAAAAGAGTTGATGTAGTGTAGACTTTGTGCCTATAGACCTTTCTTGCATCAAAATAAAGTATTATAAGTGAATTACAATTTACAAAAATTTCATTAGAGTTTCCTCTATTTTTATGATATTTACTCCTGTTAAACAAAAAAAAATTCTCAACAACACAACCATTCATAGCAACAAACATTTATAGAATTATCATTCTCCACAATACACATAGACTTTCATTCTAAATTTCATACATTAAATTACATTGAAATCTAATTGGTATTAATTAGTACAAAAATTAGAATATAAGTATAAAGTTTAGATACTTATAAGTTTCTTTGCATGCTTCTGGTGGGTCATAGATCCTTCAGTGTATACTGATAGGCTCTCTCCTTACGGTCTTCCTTGTCTATTTGTAGAATTGCATTCTAAAATAGAGATCTCCTTGGGTGTTGTCCAGTATTGCTGCCAACGATTCCATATTTCTTCAGATATATAAGGAGATTATACACCATCCTTGTGTATCAAACTAACAAAGTCTCTATAATGTGCATGGCCATGCCTCTTCCATACATCATAAATGACAACATCAAATTTTGAATCCAATTTTTTTTTTTGAAAAAATAAAAAAGAAAAATAATTTGAGTACTTATAAACTACAATATTTATCTAATTAATGTATAAAATTAGATAAAATAAAAAGATTTAAAGAATTTATCTTTTGTATCTCAAACTCCTGATACTAAAAATGCTTTATCTCCTAAGAGATATTCTTCCATCATAATGCCATCTTTAATAATGTTGCACTCAACAAATAGGGTTTAAAGTAATAATATCTTGTGTTAGTACAGGAAATATCAACATTATCTCAAGCTACAAGACACATGTTAATTGCTTACAGAAAATATCAAGTAATTGATAACCCTATAACGAAATGGAATATCACAATTTCTGAAGAACTTTCATTAACCAAATTCACGGGAAAAGGAACACCAAAACTAGCTATAAACCATCATGACCAACTTGCCTTACTATAGTAATCCTTCCAGACCCTGCGAGTAATCTGGTGACCTCCCAAATGGAATGCCTTGAACTTGATCTTCCCAATGCTAAGTTCTTCAGACATGGGAAATTGAGTAGGTTGATGTTGAACCAATCTCTGCATCCAAAATCAAGACTATCAATATCCTACTATGATTTTTTCCCCAGAGATCAATCAAATGCACAAAGATGTAACACCAGAAACTCAAGATACGAGAAAAAAAATCACAACAAAGGAAATAATAATTTTTTTCTTTTTTAAGAATAATAAATTTCTTGATTCGTTAGAAAATATATTTTTCTTGATTAAATTTTTGAAAAAGTGTTTTTATCTATTAATTGAGAAATGATTTTTCTTTAATAATTTTAAAAATACTTTTCTAATTTATTAAGGAAAGATTTCCTAATAAACTAAGAAATTAATTTTTAAATAAATAATATAAATGACTTTCTTAATTAAATAAAAACCATTTTATTTAATTTTGAAATCAGTTTCCCTTTTTGATATTAGAAAATAGTTTTCTAATTAAGCAAGGTTATTTCTAATGAGAAAAAGGGTAACTGATTTCAAAAATTAAATAAAATGGTTCTAACGAGATTAGAAATAGTTTTCTAATTGGATTAGAATGTTACTTATATAATTTTTAAAAGGTCCTTTACTAAATAATAATAAGTAAAAAGTGTAATTTATTTAAAATTATTTTCAATTAAATTATGTTAAAGGAGTCAAGATAATTCAAAATAGTTTTTAATTGGATTTGAAAATTATTTTCAAATCAAATTAAATTTCTGTTTGAAATAGGTATTTGATTCATTCACAAATCAATGGGTTTAATTTAATTTAATTATCTAAGAAGTTGAAAATATTGTTTTGGATTATCAAGATTAATAACTAGAATCATTCAAAGCTTGATATTTCTTGCATGTAATTTGATTATGAGTGAATAAGTTGCATATTTTGTTTATATGTTTTATATATGTATTAGATGCATGTTAAATTGTATGCTTTATATATGTCATGATATACACAACCTTACCTTTGTATTTTTACAAAGAGGCTATTTCCGTAACTTGAATTTATGACCTTATGGTCAAAAGGAGCAACATTTTTTATTTAGTGGAAATAATTAATTAGATCAAGCTTTAACGAACTTGGTATAGTTACTTGCATTCTTCAAGACCATGAAATACTGTGGAACATTAGAGCTATTGGTTATGAAAAAGGATCTAGGATCTCATAAAAAATTCAAGGATGTATTTAGGCAACTTTTCTTAATTATAAGTATAATTAACATGAAAGTTGTAAGATTTAAGCAAACGGTCGCTATGAGGAATCTTGTAGAATTCTCTCACTAGGCCACTGTTCTAATAGTAGCATGATCGTGATATGATGATATGGTATAAGATACTTAAACGATTGACTTAGTGCAAGTGGGAGATTGTTAGTTTATGCCCAATATCTAATCAGTTGGTTGTAGTTTAGTGACAAAATAATTTAAAAGCACTCTTTATCTTGTATATATTTAGACGTATAAGATAAAGTCCATGAGATAAATATACATTGCAAATGAAATTATGATAAGATCATAATTATGAGATTCATATTGCATTTATGTATTATCCTTAAATTATTACTAGTCATTGTTCTATGGAGACTAGATATTAATAAAGCATAAAAAGGCTATCACATATTATATTTTTCTTTATAAAGGAAGTAGTCAATCTCATAGAACAAAATATGGAGATACTTAAACAAATATGTAGGTGTTTGTTAGATAACAAGTTCATTGAATTGATTTATATGAGAAATCCATTTAGAAAATTATTTGCATGTCTATGAAAATTTTCATTGTGATCATTGTATAACTGATCATTTAATTTGATATCTCCAAAGTTATCACATATAGGGGTTGTTATGTTTTGATAGTACTTATGACGTATTTTAGTCAATGGTAGCTCAATTGGTAGTCATTGGATTTAACATGAACAATATAAAGTTAGTTGAGTGATCAATATATGATTCATCACCCTAAAGTAATTAGGGGGAATGTTTCATTGTTCTCAATTATAATTGATTATGAAAATCCTTGTCCAAGGTGAAAAGATGCTTTGTCAATATTTTACAAATGTCCTTAATAGAATTAATTACTAATGGTAAAGAATTAATATGATTATACTCAAATAGAGCAGATATTAATTTTATGTTTTATGTCTAATCAAAACATTATATAATAGAATGATTGGATCATATGAAAAATTATACATGGAAAGATTCGTCAAAACCACATTGACATTCCAAAAATCAGATGATCATGATGTATTGCTAGACGTCAATCTTAAACTATGGATATAAATTATTTAATTAGAGAATAAAAGATAAATTAAAGAGTTTAATTTATCTAATCTTAAATATGATTTGAGGTTATAATTTATATCTATTTTATCATATTTGAGAATCTAATGGGTCATACATAAAGAACGATTGAAGAGAGAAAAATATTTTAATCAAATTAAACTTAATTATAAAATTTTAGAAATTTTATGATTAAATATGAGATGTTTAATAAATAAGGCTCAATATGAGCTATTAGATCTTGTTTAGGCATAATTGATATTTAATTATAATTATTTGTAATTTTAATTAGAATTAGAATTTAATTTCAATTAAATTACTATAACATCCAAAACCGATTATAAGTAGGAATAAGCTATAATGGAGCTAACATTCCTTGCCTAACTCTCTCTGTAATAGTTGTTGTTAAGTTGTCATTTTGTACTCATTTAGTATCTAAATCTCTCTCATGTGTTGAAATTATTATTCAAAATTGATGGATTTGTTTCTTAATTGTTTTCAGATGATTTCCAATACTTGGGAGATGAAATTGAATCAAAAAGAGGCAAGGAAAGTAAAGATAAATTGAAATTCCAAATTGACAGAAAATTCATTGACTAAGCGTTGGCACGTGCAAGGATTGAAACCATATGTAGAATCTATTTTCAAATTAAGATCTGATTCACTTGATATTTTCATAATCTTGGAAGATCAGATTGCTACCTTACTGATAGAGATTTGCAACCTAAATACGTGAAAGGTGTGATCTGCTGAAGATCATGGAAAAAGGAAAGGATCGAAAAGCATAAAAGGAAGGGAATTGCTATTATTCATGTCAGCCTTTAGTGTTAGAATAGTTTTAGAATTTTTGCAGATCTTCCATTAGTTTTAGTTTACGTTTCTGCATTATTTTTCTAAGGATTTTCGGATTTTCCAGGAAAAGACCAGGGATGGAGACTTTGTGTTTTGTTATTTCTTTGATTTTCACTTTCTTTATGAGTAGCTAAATCCCTTTTCTTGGATGAGGGGAACTATGTTATCATCTATTATGTATGAGATGTTCCAATAAAGTTTGGTTTGTTGATGAATATTGAGTGCCTTCCGAATTGTTTTTATAATTGGATTGGTTGATTTCTAGGTGTGCAATTATGAATTGATTTGTTTAATAGCCAGATTAATAAAATATGATGTTCAGTTTTGTTAATCACAAGTGGCAATTAGGATTATCTTCTTTACATTAGAGTGGGAAATTTTAAGAAGATACTCATCTTGATTTATTGCATGTCGTACATGTGTTATCTTGTTCATTGGTTTCTTAGTTCCTAAAGTTATTACTCAATTGAACCTACAATAGTATCTAGGTTGTTGATTAATAAGAATGCTTATAATACATGTTTTTATTCATTTACACTTAAGAGAAAATATCACCCAATGAATGTTTGTTGATAAACTGAATTTTATATCATGGATCCATTTTAGTGTGATAACATTGCTGACCCGAAACCAAGGTTTGTCTATTAAATTTTCAGTTTCAATTACTTTAGTTGAATTTCAATTTCGTCATTATTTTCTAAATTGTCGTAAATTAAAACCAACCCCCTTTTACTTTGTTTTAGTTTTGAACTCGTAAACTCTTTACTGTTAAAATTTCTCGTGGGAACGATACCCACTTTCTACTACTAAATTAATTTGTATTGACGAAAGTTGGTTTCTTTTTTAATTTGGTTGCAGGCGACAGCAGTACTAAATTTTGACGCCGTTGTCAGGGAATTTCTCAACGGTATATATATGTTACACAAGTAGACAAGACAAATCAATTGTTATTTGATTCAGATATTGAGAAGACAACGAAAAGGCTACAGAAATAGACGAAACAACTATCACAAACGCAGAAAATAGAACGGATGGCAGCAAGCCGAACCCTTTGCGAACTAGCCGCACCCACAGATGCTCAACAACCCCACTACATTAACTTTCCAAATTTAGGTGATAACAATACTTTTGAATTAAAATCTGGGTTGATTCATTTATTACCTATTTTCAGGGGTTTACCAGGAGAAGATCCGTACAAACACTTGAAGGAATTTGATGTGGTTTGCATGGGAATGAAGCCGACGAATGTGACGGAAGAGCAAATTAAACTAAGAGCTTTTTCATTTTCCCTCAAAGATGATACTCAAGATTGGTTGTACTATTCAGCTGAAGATAACGTGCAAACATGGGCTAAAATGAAGAGGCTTTTCTTTGAGAAATATTTTCCAGGATCAAAAACAGCCAACATTCGTAAAGAAATATGTGGAATTCGACAACATACAGGAGAAACACTTTATGAATATTGGGAAAGATTCAAGAAACTTTGCGCTAGCTATCTATACCATCAAATAATAGACCAGCTATTGATTCAATACTTCTATGAAGTTCTTTTGCTCATGGATAGGAGTATGATTAGCGCTGTAAGTGGTGGCACCTTAGTTGACAAAACACCGACAGCTTCAAGGGACTTGATCGCAAACATGGCTTCCAATACCCAACAATTCAGAATACGTACTGGGCATGGAACAAAAACCGTGGATGAGGTGAATGTGACCACATTAGAGAAAAGATTGGATGATCTTACTTCTTTGGTGCAACAAATTGCAGTTACAAAGGAAGAAGAAGCAAAGGTATGTGGAATATGTTCAATGTTATGACATTCCACTGATGCATGCCCAATTTTGTAGGGTGAAAACACAAAACATGTGAATGCCGTGTGAGGTTTTGATGGATCAAATCAAAGGAAGTACGACCTATTTTTCAACACCTACAATCCGTGGTGGCACGATCACTTGAATTTACGTTATGGAAATTCTCAAGAGCAGCAAGCAACCACGAATTTTCAGCAGTATAGACAACCGTATGTGACTCGAAAACATCAAAATACAACATCCAATTCCGAAGGTAAGCCCTCTTTGGAAGATATAGTTCAATCTTTAGTCACTAACATTTTGACGTTTCAGCGAAATATTGAAGCAAGTATCCGAAATATTGAAAATTAAATGAGCCAAATGGCAACTGCCATAAATCGATTGGAGGCATAAAATTTCGAAAATTTTTCAGCGTAATTGAAGATCAATCCCAAATAAAGGGCAAAAGCTATTACATTGCGGAGTGGCAAGGAATTACAGGAACCAGTTTCAAAAATTTCCAGAAGAGAGGTAGAAGAATAAGCAACGCAAAAGGCACCTTCATAATTAGAAATGACGCAAAATAATCTGCAGAATATGGTGGTTTTGCCCCCTTTTTTGAGTCGATTTGCCAAAGCAAAGAAGGAAGAGCATGAGAAGGAAATATGGGAGACTTTTCAAAAAGTTCAAGTAAATATTCCTCTACTTTATGTGATTGAACAGATTCTACGTTATGCAAAATTCCTTAAGGGACTTTACACTTCAAAGAGGAAATTAAAATTTGATGAGAAAGTGCAATTGTGGGAGAACTTTTCAACTATTTTTGCAAAAGAAAAAACTTCCACCCAAGTGTTAAGACACAAGTATGTTTACTATTCCATTTCAAATTGGTGATTTGCGAATTAAAAAAGCTATGTTAGATTTGGGTGCGTCCATAAATGTCATGCCATATGATGTTTATAAATCTTTAAATGTTGGGCCTCTTAAAGAAACTAATGTGGTGATTCAATTAGCGGATCGCTCAAATACTTATCCGAAGGGTGTGTTAGAAAATATTTTGGTTCATGTAGGGAATATGCTTTTTCTAGCTGATTTTTATATTTTGTAGATGGGGACTGATGATACATTTTCTTCAACCCCTATTTTATTCGGAAGGTGGTTCTTAAAAACTACTAGAACGAAAATTGATGTTCATGATGGATCTGTAACTATGAAATTTTATGGTGAATTAATTAAGTTCAATATATACAATGCCATGAAAATTCTGGATGATGAACAACCTATTATTTTTGTGGATTTTATTGACACATAGGTGCAGGAAAATTTGATTTGAAGGACAAAGATGAGCTTGAAATAATCTTAGAAATGGAAAATACATCAAGGTGGCAAGGAAGCCAAGAATTGGTTTTGTACAATGATCAAAGGGAGACGTAATTGTGCAAAATGGAGGACATCGAACCAGTGAAGAAGTAGTTGTCATGGGTGGAGCTGTCTAAAAACAGTACCAGATTGTTGTTGTCAATTATCCAGCCAACAAAGTTGGAATTGAAGAGCTTGCCTAGCCATTTAAAGTACATCTTTTTAGGTGAGCAAGATACATTGCCTAGCCATTTAAAGTATTCATAGTTTTGTAAGAAACTCAGTTAACTCATGTGTTAAGGGAAAACAAGGAAGCTTTTGGTTGGACAGTGGCTGACTTGAAGGGTATTAGTTTCACTATTTGCATGCATTGAATTTTGATGGAAGATGAAGTGAAGGAGGTGAGATAACCACAACGTTATTTAAATCCACCTATGATGGAAGTGGTGAAGAAAGAAATTTTGAAGCTTCTTGACGCTGGTATTATTTATCCAATTTCAGATAGCAATTGGGTAAGTCCGATCCAGGTAATTCTGAAGAAAACTGGGGTAACTGTGGTTGAAAATAATGATGGTGAGTTAATAGCGACTCGTGTTCAAAATGGTTGGAGAGTCTGCATAGAATATAGGAAGCTTAATTTGATTACGAGAAAAGATCATTTTTCGCTTCCATTTATTGGTCAAATGTTTGAAAGACTTGCAGGTAAATCTCACTATTGTTGTTTAGATGGCTATTCAGGATACCACCAGATTTTGGTAGCACCCAAGCATTAAGAGAAAACAACCTTCACATGTCCATTCGGCACCTTTGCTTATCGAAGAAGTCATTTGGATTGTGTAACACAATCGCGACATTTCAAAGGTGTATGGTAAGTATTTTCTCTAATCTTGTGAAAAATTGCATGAAAATTTTTATGGATGATTTCACTGTCTATGGAGAGTTTTTGAAACTTGCATTGTTAACCTTAAAAAAGTGCTTAAAAGTTGTATTAAAACTAATTTGGTTTTAAATTATGAAAAGTGTCATTTCATGGTTAATCAAGGCATAATTTTGGGTCATAATGTCTCTACTAAGGGAACTGAAGTCGATAGGGCTAAGATAGATGTTATTCGATCTTTATCTTACCCCGCGACTATGGGGGAAGTTCATTCTTTTCTTGGTCACGCAGGATTTTATCGGCGATTTATCAAGGACTTCTCCAAAATTGTGCAACCCATGTGTAGACTAGTCCAAAAAGACGTGAAGTTTAATTTCGACGAGCCATGCAAATTTGTGTTTGATGAACTTAAGGAATGACTCACTACAACTCTGATTTTTCAGTCACCGAATTGGGACATGCATTCGAGTTGATGTGCGATGCTTAGGATTATGCAGTTGGCATTGTGTTGGGTCAAAAAGTGGACAAGGTACCTCATGTTATTTATTATATGTCCATGACACTTAATGATGCCCAAAAACATTATTCTATGATAGAGAAGAAGTTTTTAGTTGTAGTCTTTGGATTGGAGAAGTTTCAGTCATACCTGTTGGGGATGAAAGTGATCATCTATTCAGATCATACAGCTCTGAAATATTTGGTGAATAAGAAAGAAGCTAAGCTGAGATTGATTCGATAGATTTTACTTATTCAAGAATTCGATTTGGAAATCTACGATAAGCAAAGAATTAAAAATTTAGTAGTTGATCATCTAAGCAGGATCACTCTGACTACCATATCTGATGTTTTTCATGAAAAATTTTTAGATGAAAGTGTCGTCACAATTCAACAGGTAATTTCATGGTATGCTGACACAGTAAACTTTTTGGTGACTAAGTCTTTACCTAGTAATTTATCTAGAGCTGAAAAAGATAAAATTAAGTGAGAGGCTAAAATATTACATTTGGGATGAACCTCATCTTTGGAAATTTTATTCTAATAAGATAGTTAGGAGATCTATTAAAGATGATGAAATTCCTTCCATTTTACAAGTTTGTCATTCATTTGAGTGCGGGGGACACTTTGATCCCAAAAGAACCTCTTGAAAAATTCTTGAATGTAGGTTGTTTTAGCTTAAGTTGTTTTATGACTCTTATATGTTTTGCAAGTCTTGTGATTGTTGTCAAAGAATAGGAAACTTGGGATCGAGAAATCAAATGCCACTCACGAACATCCTGATATGTGAAAATTTTGATGATTAGGGAATAGACTTTATGGGTCCTTTTCCTTCTTCCTTTGGTAAAAATTACATTTTGCTAGCTGTGGATTATATTTCGAAATGGGTTGAAGCTAAGGATACTTTATCTGACGATGCTAAAACTATTATAGATTTTGTTAACTATAACATTTTTGTCAGGTTTGGAATGCCTCACGCTATCATTAGCGGTCGAGGAACCCATTTTTGCAATAAGATTTTTGAAGCTTTGATGAAGAGATGTGGTATCACACACTGAGTCTCTACAGCCTATCATTCGTAGACAAGTGGACAAGCTAAGGTGTCCAATAGGAAGATCAAATCCATACTGGAAAAAGTGGTGAATCCGAATAGAAAAGATTGGAGCTTATGATTGGACGATGCTTTGTGGGCATACCGAACTGCTTACAAAACTCTGATAGGCATATCGCCATACAGGTTAGTTTTCGACATGCCTTTTCATTTATCTGTAGAAATAGAACATAGAGCTTATTAGGTTGTGAAGTAGTTGAACATGGATCAGGTAGAGGTTAGCAACAATAGGAAATTGCAATTACAAGAGTTAGAAGAGATTCGTAATGAAGCATATGAAAATGCAAAAATCTATAAGGAAAAAACTAAAGCTTTTCATGATAAAATGATTTCTAGGAAACAATTTTCAATCGAACAAAAAGTTCTTCTTTATCATTCAACGCTTAAATTATTTTTTGGGAAATTAAGATCCCATTGGCTTGGACCATTTATTGTTACTAACATTTTTTCTCATGGTGCGGTAGAAATTCGAAGTTTAGATACCTCTAAGGTATTTAAAGTTAACGGACACCACGTGAAGCCATATTATGAGAACTTTTCGGTTGAGCGAGTGAAAGAAATAGAGTTGGTATCCCCAACCTATTTCTAATCAGGTAAGTAAAGAAACATGTCTAGCTAAAGACTTTAAAGAAGCGTATTCGGGGAAATCTGTAAAATTTTTAGGTTTGTTTATACTTTTTATTTTTTAGTAGTTTTTATTTTCATTTTTATTAGGTTTATTTCATTTTAGTTATGAATTTAATTTAGCATTCTCATTTCTGAAATTTTAACTTTTATCTTTTAAAAAGAATTTTTTATAAAAAAAATGAAAATTTCGTTATTCACAGCAAATTTCACACATCACTAACTTTATCGTGCACACTACAACAACCATTTCATACAACACCCATCTTTTAATTTGTCATTCATTGAAAATCACCTAGCCTTAACTTGTAATTTTACTGGTGTCGTGTCTCTTCTTGTGTAATTGCAGGTCTGTGTTTCCATAGAGTTAACACCATGCTAAGGAGAAAAAGTGAATCCCGAAGGATGACCACCCCAATCACATCTTTTATTGATCTTTCCTTTCCACCGCAATCCAGCTCACCCACGACAGTACCCACACAGGCAGACCCACCAATTTTAGCTGCTAACCCAGGGTCGTCTACCCGCAATAGAATAAGGAGAGGAAAAGAAGTCGAAAATCGAAACAAATGGAGTGCACGAAGTGGTGGATTTACCTCTTTTCGACTTTCGAAAGATATAAAACGTTTCCAAAAATTCATTTTAAGGAAAATCTACCCTTGTAAGTGTATTCTTTCCAATACTCTTCGAGCATTGCAAGTCTATGATTCCTTTATGCAAATGATGGGTCCAATTTGTTGGAGTGTATTTGTTAGCATAGCTTGTACTACTTTTGTTGATTTGACAAGGGAATTCTATAGTACATTCTAATTTAATTCTCATGAAAAATTTGCTGTGTTTACAGAAGGAATTGTAGAATTTCAGTTGATGGGAAAAGAATTTGCTTTATCGGTGGCTGAATTTAATGTGGCTATGGGATTTTGTGTCAGCTACTGAAATTAACAATGAACTGTTTATCAATTCTAGATGTGACTATCATGAGGACTTTAATGCATCGGAATTGTGGAGCCAGTGGTCTATTGATCATAATCCCTACAATGTTCGTATTTCTAATAGTTCGTTTTTTAGAAATCTTGTTTTTAAAATCATACATCGACTCTTGGAATACAATTTTTTGAGTCGTAAGGATGCTGCAAGGACATTGTCTGAGGTGGAATTTTATTTTTTGTAGAGTATGGATATGCATATTCCTGTGAATTTAGGTTTTTGTTTTTAACCCAATTTCAACTAGTGTTAAACAAGAAATCTAAACCTTTAATTCTCGGTTCCTATATCACATAATTGGCCATTAGTTTGGAGTTGTTAGCTCTTCATAATACTGATATGAATGTGGCTTGTGGCATAGACCCTTTGGGTTTAGATTGTTTGAACAGGATGGGAATTGTGGATCTTAGCGGTGGCCATATAACTTTCACAAATTCGGGCCCAACTCCTCTTTCTACTACAAGGCCAGCCACACCAAGTCGGGCTCCCATAGCTAAAACAAATAGTCACCAAAACTCCCAAGCCAATTTGGAGGACTGCCTCAGTCGACTCGAACATAAAACGCACTGCTTAGAGCATAATTTGATGGCTTATTGGGAGTATAAAGGATTCCAACCTCCACATCTACCAACACCATGATTTCAACATTTCCAAATAGAGAAGCCTTCTTTTCCCTTTTCCTTTATAATAGTGCTTCTTTAATTTTATGGCCTAACATTGAGGACAATGTTGTTCTTGGTATGGGGGAAGGAATTGGAGTTTTTTTGTGTGATTCTTTTTCAGTTTTGTGTGATTCTTTTCAGTTTTTGCATGATTATTGTGTGTTAAGCCATAAAGCTTTGTCATATTAGTTTGGATGAGATTGAGTGTGTGCATTAAATTAAATTGGGCTATAAGAGTCTAAGGTGAATCATATTGATTGATTGCAATAACTGATCTTGTAAACTTAGTCAAAATTTTGACATTTGTGTGATGAGGTAATTGTAGAATTAAGGTGAGTTCTTAATTTAAACGTATGAGTAGATTTGAGCTTTAATGACATCATCTTTATGTCATTCTAAATCTTTGTATTGTGTGATGCTCATCTAATCATGTTTTCCTTCAGAACTTGCATTGAACCAGATTGAACTTGTTTGATTACATATTTTATGGAAATGATTAAAAGGAAGGGAATTACTACTCAATATTCATCATCAAAACAAACAAATGGAAAATCTGCATAAAAGCATAAAAGGAAGGGAATTACTATTGTTCACATCAACCTTTAGAGTAAGAATAGCTTTAGAATTTCTGCAGATTTTCCATTAATTTTAGTTTACATTTCTACATTATTTTTCTAAGGATTTTCGAATTTTCTAAGAAAAGACTAGGGATGGAGACTTTATGTTTTGTTATTTCTTTGATTTTCACTTTCTTTATGAGTAGTTAAATCCCTTTTCTTAGTTGAGGGGAACCATGTTATCATCTAATATATGTGAGATGTTCCAATGAAGTTTGTTTTGTTGATGAATATTGAGTGCCTTACAAATTGCTTTTATAATAGGATTAGTTGATTTCTAAGTGCACAACTAGGAATTGATTCGTTTAATAGCTAGATTAATAAAATATGACGTTCAGTTTTGTTAATTACAAGTGGCAATTAGGATTAGCTTTTTTTTACGTTAGAGTGGGAAATTCTAAGAAGATACTCATCTTGATTTAATACATGTCGTACATGTGTTATCTTGTTCAGTGGTTTCTTAGTTCTTAAAGCTATTACTTAATTAAACTTACAATCGTATCTAGGTTGTTTATTAATAAGAATGCTTAGAATACATGTTTCTATTTATTTACAATTAAGAGAAAATATCACCCAATGAATGTTTGTTGATGAACTGAATTTTATATCAAGGATCCACTTTAGTGTGATAATATCGGTGACCTAAAACCAAGGTTTGTTTATTAAATTTTTAGATCCAATTACTTTAGTTGATTTTTGATTTTGTCATTATTTTCTAAATTGCCGTAAATTAAAGCCAACCCCCTTTTGCTTTGTTTTAGTTTTAAACTTGTAAACTATTTACAGTTAAAATTTATCGTGCGAACGATACCCACTTTCCACTACTACATTAATTTGTATTGAAGGAAGTTGGTTTCTTTTTGAATTTGGTTGCAGGCGATAGCAGTACCAATTGTTCAGTTCTCTTAACATGTTTTGTAAATGTCATTAAAGGTTAGATACATGTGTGAGTACAATCGTTAAGATGAGCTAGTTTTGAAAATAGTTCGAGAAATATGACAAGAAAATGATCGAGTTTCGGAATAAGGTATGAATTAATATTTATGCTTTATTATGATTTATTTGGTAATCATTTTATATAATTTAAAGTGATCTTGACTTTTGAAAAGTCAACACATAAAAGTTTGGTATTTATTCCGTTATGCATGAGATCATATTCCGATTTGATTTCCCAACTAAAGTCTTTATAACTAATAGTCCGAAACAGTTCAATTAAACCCTTCTTTGTAGAGACATCTTGAAAATTATTTTCGAACAATTGTACCAGGATTCATTTGATTGATTAGTAGAGATTGGCAAGTAAATATTACTTTGCATTTTTCTTCACTTATTCTTTTTTCCAAATCATCTCTTGTGGCTGAAGCTTATGCTGTTCTCGAAGCATTATTTAATTTTAGAAAGAATATTCTCCCTTTTTTTAGTTATTTATTAAAAGGTGATGCTTCGGTCATCTTTGAAACTATTAAAAAAGATGATGCTAATCTTGCATATTATGGTAAGTTACTAGAATCTATCAAAATTCATCCAAATTTCTTCTCTTGTGATTGTTTGATCAGTGTCCCTACGACTAGTACAAATGTTACCTATGTTTTGACAATTTTTGATTAGGTCTTTGTGTCAACCTACTTATTGGACCCGTGGTTTTTCTATAGCAATTGTTAACATTGTATGCTCTAACTTGTAATATAACTATTTTGTTGTTCATAAAAATTAGATCCATTCATATCAAATCTTCAAGAATTAAACAAAAATGGAAGCACACTGGAATCCATTATGAAATCTACATTGGAGTCTTGCGGTTTGTCTTCCAAATTAGAACGTAGCCTTTTTAGAGTTTCCCCCTAATTCTTTATTTTCTCTCTAATGATGGGATGTCAGAAAGAATTATATGTACGTTTAAAATAGATGCAAAAAGCCCAAAATACCATAACCATATTAAACCACTTTAATTAATTGGGCTCAACTTTATAAGATAGCCTTTATACACAATTATACACATATAAGCCCAGATGTTTGATAAAAAATCCTTACAATCTGCCACTTGGGCTATATGTGTTACCTTAAAATTGTGTATTAACTTTATGAGTACTTAGAATTTTGTTATCATTACTATATGCATCCCTAAACAATCTGGTCCATCAATCATTCTAACATAGGATCAAAGCGACTTTCGCTACATTTAATGTAACTAGACCCATCAATGGTCATATATGCTAATATAACCAAATGACATGGATCAAGCATAGATGTATATCATAGAAATTGCAAGCATCGTGATCTTGGCTTGTTTATTTCCAACTGGTCTAACTTGATGCTTTAGTGAGATTAATCTTAAATAAGTTCAGAGACAAAATAAACCAAATATCTTAAAGTTGAAAACAACCTTGAACAAATTAACCAAAAAGAAACTGTATCTAAAATGACAGTGAAAAATTGTATAATCTTAAAAGCATCTACAATACAAACTCCCTTTGAAATTATATATCTTAAAAAGATGTAATACCGATATGAGCAGTGTGCTCATGAAAGACCTTCGGTGGCACTCCTTTAGCAAGTGGATCCGTAATTATAGAGTTTAATCCAATATGTTATACTCCACTCTGAACTTTCTTTTTAACAATTAGGAACTTGATGTCGATGTGCTTCAACTTTGTCGAGCTCTTATTGTTATTAGAATATAGCATTTCCGAGTTATTGTCACAAAATAACTTAAGTGGTCTTTAAATAAAGTCCCTAATGTGTAGCCTCGTCATAAAGTTTCGCAGCAATATCCCATAGTTGGATGCCCCATAATAAGCTATAAACTCCACTGCCATGAAGGAAGAAGCTATAAGTGTCTGCTTGGCACTCTTCCAAGAAGTAGCTCCTCAAGTAAACAGGTAGATATAACCCAAAGTGGATCTCCTACTATCTTGGCATAAAGTAAAATCGGAATCATAATAACCAATGATCTCCAAGTTATCAGATTTTCTGTATGTGAGCATATAATCTTTAGTTCTCTGCAAGTACCGTATGACCCGTTTGACTACTTTCTAGTTATCCAATCCTAGGTTACTTAAATATCTCCCTAGTATTCTAATAATGTAGGCAATATCTGGACGCACACAAACCTAAGCATACATTAGACTTCTTACAATTAAAGCATAAGAAATCTTTTGCATTTTCTTAGCTTTAAAGTCATTCTTGGCGTATTGACTTTGTTAAGTCAAGAGGACTTCACAATTATTAATTTTAGTGACAATCAAATAATAATATTATTAGAAATAAATGAACTATTTTGATAAGTGTGTTAAATGTGCAGAAAAACACAGAAGAAGTTCAAAACTTAGAAGAAATAAAAAATACACAAGAAGTGGAAAACACAGAAGAAGTGAAAACACAGAAGAAGTGGAGAACACAGAAGAAGTGTAAAACACAGAAGAAATGGAGAACACAGAAGAAGTGAAAAACACAAACGAAGTGAAAAACACAGAAGAAGAGGAAAACACAGACGATATAAAGGTGAAGATACTCTAGTACGTCGGACAGTTAGTCAGTTGGAGTTAGTTATAGAACTCAACTGAATAACGGGTTCTACAAGAATCAAGAAGCAGTTATCAAGAATCAAGAAGCTGTAAGAGACTTAGACTATAAATACTAGTCGTAGTCGAAGACTGAACAATATTTTTTAGCTTTCAAGTGTTTACTTACAAAAAAAATTATGTATTCAAAAGTGCGATACAAAAGAGCAAACTCTACTATAACAAAAAGCTCACAATATCTTTCTAGTGAGAGAAAGAAAAGGCTAAGAGCTTGGAGAGGCTAAGATAGCAGAAAGAATA
>JAOQMP010000209.1:21879630-21891296 GCA_027563575.1 Erythroxylum pedicellare
CTTCATTCCTATTTGTTATATAGACAAATTCTTTATCTATAGATATAAGTCAAGACAAGATGATCAAATCCCATATCTAACTAAATTTATTTTCATCTTCCTTATGTTATTGGGAATTGTTGATTTAAAATGTGTTCTTAAACATTGCAATATTAGTGGGTCAGGTGTGTTAGCTTCACTTTTAACAAGTTTTTTTTATTTACTAGTGAACTGGTGATTTAACACATTAACTACCTGCTAACAATTTGTATTCTTATTCATCAAGTCTTCAAATACCTTTAAGTAACTCATTTCATAAAAATACTTTCAATACAGAGAGAGTTGGAGCATTATACCTTTGTAACTATTGTAAGAGTTTACAAATAGTTAACACTTGAATTGTTTATTTAAACTTTTTTGTTGTTCATTTTTTGGAATTGGGTTAACAAATTTGTTTACTTAAACTTTTCTCTAAAAAGACTTAAACATAAGAGATTCAACAAGGATGAGTTAAATTATGAGAATTCAATTATTATAAGTTCAATTATTAAGGTTCTTTAGCCTTTTAGTTTTTATTTCTTCTATTGGCTTAATCGAGTCGGATCATAATTAGTGCACTAGTAAAAGTTTCACAATTAGTTAATCATTCATCGCCTTCAATTATTTGTCCGTCTATAGAAGTTGTCAAAAACTAGTATGTCTCTTACTAGTAGGATTAAGAAAAATGTGAAAATGTGAAATAAAAATTACTAAAAATCAATAAGAAAAAACCAATTTATGCAAAACTTTTATATTATCTGGAAAGGAGAATGCAAGTGTTGCTACAAAAACTTCATTGAAAGCTGAGAGGTACATTTGTTTGAACAAAATGTGGAAAAATCAACTTTCTTATAGTTAAAGGAATTAGCATTAAAGATTGTTTTTACAAGTGTGAACAATTCTTTGCATTAGACCATAGACCAAATAACTTTAAAATGAGAGTAGTCTTCATACACTTAAAAGAGAAAGCCCAAGAGTGGTAGTAGTATTGAAAAATACACTCAATTGCATATTTAATGAAGAGTACAAATAAATGAAAATGGTAGCGTAACATTAGGGGAGGGGAGACCTATACAAATATTGATTGATAATGGGACTACATATAAGTTCTTAGATGAGTCATTTGTCAAGAGAGGTAGTAGAGAAATTGAAGAGGTGCCTTCCTTTCAAATCACAATAGGGGGAGGACTTAAAACTAAATTGTCACCAATACTATAAGGGGTTCACGTAGAGCATGTGAGACATACAATTCTTAATTCTAAGGGTTCATATGGAGCATGTAAGACATACAATTCATATTTGATGCACTAATCATCACCTTGGGAGGGTATGATATGGTGTTTAAGGTACATTAAACAATATGCTATATAATTCTAAAACTCGCACAATGAAGTTTAAATGGGAGAATCGCTTAGTGACCTTAATAGAAAATACTAGCAAAAAGGCCAAGATGATCTTTAATAGGACCAAAATACAACAAACCATTTAGAGACAGTCTCAAGAGGAACAAACTATTGATGAGACTCAGACGTATCTTGAAGCTGTGAGTGGTAGGGACCATTACGGAAGGATATTCGGGCTAAGTTCATTTGCGAACACATTTTATTTGCAATCCTCCATGTCCAGTACAACATCGTCTACTAGACCAACGCAAACCAATGAAGTCACTAAGCTTCGGACCATAGCGTAGACATTGATGGAGCAGATGGCTTACTGAGACAGGAGATGGAGGAGTTGAAGGAGAGGGGTAGCACCTCAGAGCACCCGTAATCACCAGGACATTAAGATTGTTGTAGTCATTTGCTTTCAATTACAAAGACTTATTATGTACACTGTAATGTTTTTACTATCAATTAAGATAATTTTAACTTTATATCATCAATTAACTTTCTGTTTAAACAAATAAATTTATTATGCACAGATAATTCGTAACTATTGAAATTATGCATTTATCATAAGATCATAAACTAAAATTTAATGTCGAGATTTTTTAAAAAAATTTCCTACTTTTAATTATCGACAGAATATATAAAACCTTCATAAAAACACTGTATTTACCGGCAGAATACCTTAAACCATCGGTAAATTATTCAATATTTACCGACCTTTATTCTTCTTCTATCGGTAATATTGAAACCTTTGTGATTATCTTAACTACGGTTTACCGATGGAAAAACCATCCATTGGTACAATTTACCGATAGTTACGTCTGTTCGTCGGTATATTTTACTGATGAAAAGACACATAAAGAGTTCGTTGTTAAAATTACCTACATCCGTATTAACGACGCTTTCATTCGTCGTTTTATTCCGTCGGTAATTATTATTACCAACAGAATTCTTCTGTTTATTGTCGATTTTTTCGGCTAATAAATCACAGATTTCTAGTAGTGTTTGATTTTTATTTCCTTTCTTAGTTTCTATTTTATTTAAATAGAAACAAAAACATGTTTAGTTGTTAATATTTAATGCTTATATATTAGATAAAACTTAATAATAAACTTTTTATAAATAAATATTTGTGTCTCTTATATAATACTTATTGATATATTAAGAGTGAAAATATATTATATTTTATTAATTAAATTTTTATTTATAAATCTATTAAAACTTATACATTTTAAAATATTTTAAATTTAAATTATATCAATGTAATTTATTACATTAAAAACTTTTAAATTAGTAAAAATTGAAAAAATTTGAAACAAACATAGTTATTTGCCAATGGACTTCCCAATCCCAACAACAAAGCCCATAAAGGCTCCTTGAATTGATATTCTGTCTCATATAAGATCAAAGGATCAAACCCTCCACTAATTCGACAATTAGTATAAGTTGGAAGGAAAGAAAAGAAAGGAGTCCTTGAAATATTACCAAACTATTCGAAACAAAATGCGCCTACCTTTTTGTTAGGGTGATTGGAAGTTTCTGGAAGTTATCAGAGCGACAAAGTGAGGCCTATAAAACCCGAGAAATCATTATCCTTTCCTTGCATCAATACTCCAAAGCAATTATGCAACCAAAATGACAAGGAAACGAAAAGGATCTAATTTCTTCGACAAAACAAGCATCTCATTCTCATTTTAACAATCGGCCATTTCGTAGAGATACAAAAATCTGTCACCTTTCTTGGACTTTTGTTTAAATTCAGAAGTTTAAGTTTTTGGGTTAAAAATTACAATAGCAGAAGACACAAATTTAGGCTAGTTTTGTATTGTAATACATAATGGTACCTTAGTTACGTATACTGGATTGAACATGAAGGGGCAAGAAACAAAGAAATGCGAAAAATACTTGATTTCGATTTCTATAACTTCAAACGAGCTTTTCAAAGCGGAAATGAGCGCGAATTCACCGTCGCCTTTACGGGAACTGCTCTCTGGAACGCAAGTAAGGTCTTTCCACAGTTTTCTCAAAACATAAGCTCTCTTAACGGGCCAGAGAATCCTTATGCTTACGATTGCTATGAGCAACTGTAGGAGACCTTAACCTTTATATATAACTTCCATATCGGGCTTCCCCATCGCAAGCCCGATATGAGTGCGGTCCACACTAATTGGGATTCATTTTTCACATAAACTTCGACCCATTGATTTAGATCATTTATTGGGCCATTTTATTATCTTTATTTGAATCAAATTGCATAACTTAACCAATAAGTTATTTAAAAAATTGAAAATCCAATTAATAGTTGTCTAACTTTATGAGAAAGGATAAAATTGCCAACATTCTCCCCCTTAGACAAACATTAATAGCAGTTTTGACTTTAGTTTAAAAACAGTTTTAAAACTTAGTTAAGTCACGCTACTGAATTAGTCGACTAAGTTTAAAAAAAGAACATTTGATCCAAAGATGATGAAAGTCCATCATCTCGTCCTGCAAGGCTTTTGATACCGAAAAGTATCAATTACATGTGTCTTGTGCAACATAAATCTAATACAATTACGTAGATCTAATACCTCACTAAAATGAATGGGAAAATGAAGTATGGCAAACTAAGATGATACCTTTATGATCTAAATTATATCATATTCATTTGTAGGTCTCAATTTCTCTAACTTTATGCTAAACTGAATTAGAGAAATCCTGTTTTCTCTCACCAAATGCTAAACAACATTAGAGAAAAACTTGTTTCCTCTCACCAAATGCTAAACTACATTAGAGAAAACCTTTATATTCTCCAACTGAATGCTAAATTGCATTAGAGAACCTTTATGAGATTAAAAACTTATATCCTCTTATTGCATGTCAAACTTCATAGATATCTATATAAAATTGTATACGTTTAAATGACATAGACACAAGGTCAATTTGTATATATGCCCAATGACCTTTAAATGCTTAATATTGACACAAATCTTAAGACTTTTATATGTATTATGATAATGTACGGTAACACGTATTACCGAGAATAAACGATGATCATCTTTATTAATGAACCATCATGCTATCATAATACATCAAAATGTACATGGAATAAAAATAACAATCTCCTAACTAACATTATCTAAGGACGTTAAAACACCCATACTATATACTTGTGTCACAATCACAAGTAGGCGTACTCCTTTAGTTAAAGGATCAACTAACATTTCCTCAGTCTTTAAATGCTCTAAACCTTAATGTCAACTTTTCATATCAACACTTTTATGGCCAAATAATTGACCTTTAAACACTAAGACCCTGTGATATTCTTTGTTATTATTAAACAACATAGCAAGAAGATTACCACTATACAATCGAATCGTTCTAGCCACTGAATCAATCATAGACAACTCAGAAATCAAGTTTCTAAGCTAAACCATCTATGAAGCAGCCCCTTAGCATACACTCTACATGTATGATTGAGGAAGTTACCTGTGTCTACTTGACACTCTTCCACGACGTTGTATCATCTATAAACTTAAAATTGTAACCCTAAGTAGACTTTCGATCATCTGGACATATAGCTAAATTTGAATATGAAATTCCTACGAGGTTTAATCTGTTGACTGTTCTATATGTCAACAGATAATCCTTGATTCCCTTTAATTATCTCATCACTCGCTAGACGGCATCCCAATGATCTAATCCTGGGTTAACTAGATACTGACCTAATAGTCAAATAGTAAATGCAATGTCTTACCTAATATATAGCTGAGCATACATCAGACTATCAACCGTACTAAAATATGAAAATCTCCTTATAACCTCTCTCTCTTTACTTTATTCTTTGTATATTGTACTAAAGATTATCTCTCACTATAAGAGATAGGTGCTACGATAGGTTTACAGTTAACTGTATCAAACTTTTGTAACATATATTCAATGTATGCTCTCTATGAGAGGTCTGATGAGTGTTAAGATTTGTCCCGATAAATCTGTATACCTAGAATAAAAGATGCTACGTCAAGGTATTTCATGTCAATGTTCTTGACCAAAAGTTGTTTAACCTTATACAACTTGGTCAAGTAATTTGATCTGGACAATATATCATCTACATGCAATAATAGGAATATAACTTTGCTCCCCTTGACCTTATAGTAAAAGCATCTTTAAACTTTATTTTCCATGAAGTTGAAAAAGGTCATAACCTCGTCAACTATAAGGTATCAATTTGGGAAGGTTTGATATAAACCATATATTGATCTGCATAATGCGCAAATCATGTCAGTTCCATTTGGATCTTAAAATCCTTCATGTTGTACCATATAAACCTCTTCATAAAGGTCTTTACTTAGAAAAGCAGTTTTGACAGCCATCGGATGTAACTCTATATCATCATAAGCTACAATTTCCTTAATCACTTATCTTTCTCCCTGAATGAACCATTAGGCAACTGAGCCAGTCTATAAACCACTGAACTTTATCCTAAAATCCTTTAGGTCTAATCTTCATTTATAAGTGACGAATTTGTAGTTCCGCTGTAAATCAACTGGCTCTCAAACCTTGCTATACTTCATGGATTGTATCTTGTCATTCATTGCATCTTACCACATATCTGCATTGGGTTCAGAACAGCTTTTGTAAAAGTAACTGGATTCGAAACATATTTAATATTATAGTCCTATACACTTGATAGACTATGTAATCAGATAGAATAGCGGGTCATCTCATTCTAGTAGATTTACCTAACGGCATTAGATCTTATATCCCCAGGAACCATTGTATGTACAGGTATGGATTTCTATTCCTATAGAGGTACAGTACAGAGACCTATATCTACCGGATCTAACCGTATTAGTAACGAGTATATGATAACAGTAGTATTCGCCCTGCTATCATCCCAAGGGTCAAAGGGCCCACCATTGTTATAGACATTGTATTCTAAAAACTTAGTTGTTTGTGATTCCACTATTCTAGTCCTCCTTTTTTTTACAGTAAAATCTGTAGCCTTAATGTAGTCGAGATATCTTACTAAGTAACAATAAGTGAAACGAGTATGCAATCTTTCTTTATAAGGATTATACTACCTCAATAGGGAGGCCTATACACGAATGTGTGCAAGGTTGGGTTTCCAAACTTCTAGATAATCAGGTAGAATAACCATGTTCTGCCTCGACTTCTTCAAGTCCTTTAGGATGCAGTTATGCCTTTCGACAATACACCATTTTGCTCAGAACTACTTGGCATAGTGAATTAAGTCACTATTCCAACAGATTCCAAATATATGACAAACGGACTTTTTAAAGTCCTGAAGCACTATTTTTTCCATGATATTCTCCTCTAAGGTCAAATTTGACTATTTCGGTAAATTTTTCCAATTGGTTCTTAACCTTCAGTCTTTAAGTAAGAACACATAACTGTAATAGGAATAATCATCAACAAATATCATAATACATTTAGAATTTCACAATGCAACTGTATACGGTCTACCGATATCTTTATGTATCAGACTCATTAAATCAAAAGCATGAGTTGACCTCAATATCCTTATGGGTCAACTTACCCTACAACAATCAACACATGTTCCCAGATCATCATAATCTAGAATTGAGAAATGCTTTCCTTAATCAATCTTTTAACCCTAGCTCTAGAAATGTTATTTATCAGGGTTCTTCATTTCATAACTTGTTTAGCAAGATGCAAAAAATCATATATCTAATTTGGGGTAAGACACATTCTATACAAACCATATGATAAGAAAGTTGTACCATTATGTTTTACATTAAACAACAACTGTACAACAGAAGCATTAAATACAAAACATTAACCCTCTTTGTTCAAATTGGATCAAAAGATCACATATAAAATATGTCATGTAAAACCCAAATGAACCTTACAAAAGGTTCAGTAGATTCATTCCCCATAGATATTACTTCTACTTCTTCATTGATGTGAACCATCAGTTTCTCCTTCCCTTTATTTGGCTTTATCCTAGATATGAACCTTTAAATCGTGAAAGCACTTTGATCAGATGCTCCATTATATAGCCACCAAATACTTACTGCGATTATCACAAATTAAATTTATAAATTAATAAGCCAATGAGTTACCTGATGGTCACAGTCTTTCCTTCTAGGCTTTATACTGTTGGCTTCTTTATGTCATGCAGACCTTTACCAGCACTGATTTGACTAACATTAACATATGGAGAAGATTTGAACTTTCTACCTTTGAACTTAGCGGGTTTCATCTTTGCCTTCCCCTTAGCTACTTCAAGGGCTGTAGGAGTAGCAAACTTGAGTTTCTCCTCCTTAGCAATGCAATGGGCTATCAAAGTGTTGAAGTCCCATTCCTTATCCAGCGAGTAATATGTCATCACCAGATTAATAAACTTTAAAAGGAGTGTGTTTAGAGTTTAGTGAACAATGAAGACATCAAGAAGAGGAATGTTTAATATCTTCAAGCTACTATAAAGATGGATCATTCTTGATATGTACTCCATTACCCCCTTCTCATGTATACCTATAGAGAATAATTCTCTCATCAAGGCATTTATCTCAACATTAGGAGAGACTATGTACCTCTAAGAGACATTACTAAGAAACTCCTTCGCTATGTCTGTGTCTGGAAGTCCACTTAACAGATGGTCAGGTATGGATCTCTTAATGGTCATCAAACACAATTTGTTAGATCGATCCTAAGCTTCATAGGCTACTTTATAAACTCTCGAGCTCATAGATGTAGGTGGAGATGGCCTATCCATCCGTACGGTCATATCAACCTTAACTATCTCAATAACGTTTAATACAATACATCCTTCGTCCACTTCTTTGTATTGAAACCCATCAAGGTTTCAATAGTGACACTGATTTTGGATTTTGTTAACCGAAAAGGTGAATGTAAAATAACATTAATTAGATTAGCACAAATGTAAGACAACAGCGATACTCAAAGCCATTAAATAGTATCTTTTCTGAAAATTCTATCATACATGTTATGAAACACCTTTGGGCTGAATACATAATATATGCAATTAGACTTCCATATAAAAACGATCTGAGTACAAACCATCAACTCTCATGACACTACCACTTTTGGGCAAATAGATCATTTGAGCAATAGCTTTCCTCCATCTAATGCCTTTATACACATCTTAAAATGTTATGTAAAGTCAACACCTTTGGGTAGAATAACTAAACATAAAATCAGAAACATCCCCTAACATACAAGCAGAACAATTCAAAATACTAACTTGAAAGGCCACTTTGGTGACTAAATCCTCATTAGCACTCAAAAAGTCCACAAATACAAGGGATATATCTTTATGTTATCCTCACATTCTTTATGGCATATGGTATAAGATAATGTAACATCAATAAACGCAAAAAACCGAGTACATAGTCTTATTGTCACACATTTGTGCTGAAGACATTCTCTGAAAGCTTCATTTGAGACTTTTGCAAAGGAAAAATCTCAGTAGAGCGAGTATCGTGCATCACTAGACACTGAATCAATCACCTAAGATAAGAGAATCCCATGTATCTCCCTTATGGCAAGTTTGTTGCAAGAAACTTCACTAAAAAATGACTTTATAATGTCTTAATACCTTTTTCGAGTAACTATTATGCGATCCCGAATACTGAACATGAGACTAGAGATACGAAAATCCTCATATAATGTTCAAAGCATGAAAATTCACTCAAAATCGGATTCAGAACGTCTTAATTCCTTTTCTTGAAGTTAAACTTTAATTTATTACTAATATAATAAATTTAGAGAAATGGAATAATTCACTTTATGAATTTCTCAGACCCAAAAATTAACCCAAAACACCCCAGGACACCCTTACGGGAAATCTGGAATTTTTGTGTGTGTGTTTTTTTTGTAGATGTCCTTACGGTTGCGTCAGCATGATATCAACACAGCGTCAGCGCACTGTGGCACTAACGTCATTCGCTGACCTCTACGATGACAACAGTTATGACTCCTCAACAGTGAACGACACATGCATAGCACGAGCCAGCATGAGCCCACATGCGCTTATCTGAATGCAAGCGCCGACATGTGGTGCGACACTGTCCACCTATATGTCGACTGTGTGTACGGCGCATGCAGCGCACGCACCAGACGTATCGCCCTGTGGACGGTACTGTTCACTCGTCAGGCATGTGTGGCACACGCACCCAACGTATCCGTCACCCCCACGACGAGTTTCAGGCTGATTTTTGGCTTTTAGGCTTGTTTTCACCCTGTTTCTTAAGGCTAAACACGTGTATATTACTTTCATGCAATAAAAAGTAAGAAAAAACTGAGAAATAGAAATTAAATCTATGAAAATCTTATGGAGAGAAAATCGAAAAATCTTTATTTTTAACCAGCCGATCACGTCACCGTTCTGATACTATGTGTAATACATAATGGTATTTTAGTTATATATTTCAGATCGAACATAAAAAGGAAATAAACGAAGAAATGCAGAAAATATCTGATTTCAGTCTTTATAACTTCAAACGAGCTTTTCGAAGCTGAAACAAACGCAAATCCATTGTCGTCATCACCAGAATTACTTTCTAAGACGCAGGTAAAGCCTTTCTACAATTTTCTCAAAATATAAGCTTTCTTAACGAGTCAGAAAATCCTTATACTTACGATTGATATGAGTAATTGTAGGAAATCTTAATCTTTATATATAGCTTCTATATCGAGCTTTTTCATCACAAGCCCAATGTGAGTCTGGTTCACACTGATTGAGATCTATTTTCTACACGAACTTCAACTTATTGATTGAAATCATTTATTGAGTTACTTTATTATCTTTATCCGAATCAAATTACGTAACTTAATCAATAAGTTATTTAAAAAACCGAAAAATACAATTAATAATTATCCAACTTTATAAGAAAGAACAAAATTATCCAACAAGTTTAATTCAATTATGTAGTTGAAGTGGTTTGTTGAAATAGGTTTTACAATCTAATTAAAGATTCTTAACTCAATGCAAACACCTTGCTTCCCTTAACCACCACGTTTCGAATCGGTTGGGACATAGTCCAAATTCCAATAACCGACAAACAAACGCGCCAGTCAACATTCCAAAAACAGTACCTCGCGAACCTATGACGGCACAGCACATCTGCCGTAAGCTGCTAGTAGGGGCAATCATCGTAATTATCGCAATTCTGAGCTGCTCCTCTGCATTTTCCCACGAAGCATACCCTCCCTCTCCATTTTATTGCATTGCAAATGCTACGCCCAAAGCACACACACACAATAACACAACTTCGACACAACCCATGGACTCGATACAGCACAGAATCGTTAACGTTAACGGAGTTAACATCCACGTGGCCGAGGCGGGCCCACATGACGGTCCGGTGATCATCTTCGTTCACGGGTTTCCTCAGCTTTGGTACTCGTGGCGCCACCAGATCGTGGCTCTGGCTGCGCTAGGATACCGGACGGTGGCGCCGGACCTGAGAGGATATGGCGATAGCGACGCGCCTGAGGATGTTGGGAGCTACACGGTGTTTCACATCGTAGCCGACCTTGTCGGGCTTATTGACTCTCTGGGTTCTGATAAAGACAAGGTTTTTGTTGTTGGGCATGACTGGGGTGCTTTAGTATCGTGGTACTTATGTTTATTTAGGCCTGACAAAGTCAAGGCTTTGGTCAACTTGAGTGTCGTGTTCAATCCCAGGAATCCCAAGAGGAAGGTTATTGAGACTTTGAGAGCTGTCTATGGTGATGATTACTACATCGTCAGATTCCAGGTTAGTTTTCGGTTTTTATTGTTGATAATGTTATAGTATTTCATTGTCTACTTCCCAAGTCCGCTAAATGGTTTATGAAACACATAAAATATCCTTTAGGAACCTGGAGAAATAGAAGCTGAATTTGAGCAGATGGGTACTGAGAGGGTCATGAAAGAATTTTTGACATACCGAACCCCAGGTCCACTGTTTTTACCTAAAGGCAAAGGATTTGGCAAACCGCTGGACTCTCCTATTGAGTTGCCTTCTTGGCTGTCTGAGGAAGATGTCAAGTACTACGTTAGCAAGTTTGAGAAGAAAGGGTTTACGGGAGGATTGAATTATTACCGAAATCTTGACAGGTATGTTCCTATTTTCAGTTTGATCTTCTCTTGATGGAAGTGACCTTGAACGTGTGTGTTAAGAGGTGAAGAGGTTTAGAGAGGAGAGAATTGTTTAGAAGATGAGATTCTATTTCATTTGAATCATTTTAGTTTAAGTAGGTATTTATAGGTACTAAAATGACTCTTCATAC
>JAOQMP010000209.1:21914402-21925517 GCA_027563575.1 Erythroxylum pedicellare
ATAATTTATTTATATTTTTATTTATATAGAAGTAATTGGTATTACAATAAGAAAAATAATTGATATTACGAAAAATAATTAATATTACGAAAAAAATAAATATATAAAAATATGTTGGTTGTTATAAGAGTAAGGAGAAATAATTGATATTACAAAAAATTATTAAGAGTACATTAGGTAATATATATTTATTAGTTTACGTTCCATCGTAAATTTTCTGAATCGGAAGTTTCTTATTTTCACTATTTAAAATGTAACATAAAATTTTTTGCTTCTATCTCATTCTATTATAAAACTTACTTCTCAACGTTGAAAGTGTGTTACTTTTTATCTTATTTTATTAATTAACATACAACTAAAAATTCTTTTAAGTGATGTAGATCGTCTTCTAGTGGGTTTTGAGACAATTAATACGACGAAAGAAACGTTTGAGTTGGTCTTTTAGTTGCTGACATGACATTTCTATTTCTAGGTGGCCACTTGATTGAGACTTGGTAGTTTGGCCGGTTAACTTCAAAACATGTACTAGTCCATTGTGGGTTTGGGAATTGATAAGCGTTGCGGTAGTAACACGGTGGTGGACCACTCTGGTTAATATGGTTACATGGGAAGTCCAATAGTAGAGAGACGACGGTTTAAAAATTTTCAAGCACATAAGAGTATAGACTGGCGCGTGTGAAGCGGTCAAGATTGAAGATGGTATTGTTTATGAATCGATGTTTGTCCGTCTTTGTAAGTTGTCTGCAGATTGACTTATATCAAATGGAGAAGTAGTAAAGTATTAGCTATTGCAAAACAGCAATTACCAGCCAAACTACAGATTCTCAATAGTTAAAATCCATGGGTGCATTACATTAAGCCCACAGAAGAATAAAAAAAGAAAAGAAAAGGAAGCAGTACCATAGTCACCAACCAAATTCAACTACAATGGCAACTTGAAGCAACAGTGTAAGAGCTGTTCCCAACAAGGATGCCTGGAGCAATGAAATGATGCCTCCCAGTTGACTGAAGTAGATGAAAAACGCCACTTTATTTCATGTTTTTTTCTAGCTACACAACATGGAGATCGCAGCCAGTCAAACAAATCATCTCATCAGTAATGTGAGCTTGTCTGGCCTTTCAATGAACTGTTTCCATTCATTGCAGAATCTTGCAACTGTTGCACCATCCAAAACTCTGTGATCTGCACCTATGCTTACCTGTCAAAACAAATAACATGTAATTGTCTACTCCAGTAAATTATAACCAAAATGCATCATAGTGAGACACATTATGCTGCACTGAACTAAACTAATTACCAAGAAAAAATTTGCTTACATTCATGACTGGCAGAGGGTGAACCCTTCCATCATCTGCAAAATGTGCAACTTTCTGGATTCGGCCAAGGGCAATGATAGCGACTTCTGGTAAATTTATAATTGGGGAACCAAACTTCCCACCAATCGCTCCAATATTGCTCACAGTTATTGTTCCACCAGTTACATCCTCAGGGCAGAGCTTGTTATTCACTGCCAATTGTTGAAGTCGTGATATTTCTTTTGTTATCTGAATGAAAAAGAATGGATAAGAAAAGGTTTTTAACTGCATCTGCAAACTATTTGTCATAAAAATGAACGTGACAAAATCAACAAGACCATTCCTTGTCCATAATTTTGGATCGTCCTAATTATACAAATGATGATGTATTTAAAATTCTCGGCAAACAATACTATACTACTAAATATAGCTATATCTTAAAGTTTCATCGTGTCACGAACTCACAATAAAAATGATCAGTCTACAGCAATTGCTTTAACGCAGTTACTAATGATAAAAATAGTATATTGTGAAGATAAACTCAATGTTGCAGTTCCTTCATAATTTTGTAGAAGGGAAAATGCCTGTTTCAATTTTCCTATTTATGGGTTCATCGATACAGAATATGAATGCAGCTAGTAGGTAAGTGATTACATCTGAGAAGTTGCAAGAAACTTACCTCCAAGATTGAAAGAGACTGAGCATTCTTTATGTTGGGTACTACAAGACCATTTGGGGTAGCCATAGCAATTCCAATATTATGTGAACCTACATTCCGAAATGTTAAAAGCAGGACACATCAGGATTGAAGGTGATAGGAGAAGCGTGGAGTCAAATAATGATATCACTGTTTAGCAACAGCATTTTTATGTTGAATAACAAATCAGTAGAACTATTAACTGGTGGTCATAGGCCTCATCAATACTTCCTTCACTAAGAAGAACATATACATTCATATCAACTTTACACTCCCTGAATCCTCTGTATACTCACAGAGCTTAAACATTTCAAGCAGCCGTAAACAAAATCAAGATCACTTAATTGCTCCTGGTCAAAGGGGTGTAGATGTTTCTTTGTTTTACTGACATGCACATAATAAAAAGTGGCTCTCCAACGTTCAGCTATGTAAAGCTACCCTAGGATTGCATGTAGTCCAACACACACTAATACTTAAACATCATGAATTCTGTTGTCTATTCTCTTGGAAGCCTATGAAGAATCCAACTACATCATCTTGCAAATTAGTGTTCCCAAAGAAAAATAAAGCAACAACTAGATTAGCAACTATGCAGTCCAATAAAGCCAACGTACCTTTTAAAGTGACCTCTAGGAACTCATCGTTGAAGCAACTATTCATCCAGGGATACTTGCTGAGGGCCATTGAAAGTGACTTAATCAGAATAGGAAGGAAAGTATACTTTATACTAGAATCATTATTATTATTTTGGAAAGACTCCTTCAGTTGCACTAATGCATCACACTTTATCTCTTCTACATAATGAAAATGGGGAACTTTTGCAGCTGACGACATTGTTTTCACCATTGTCCTCATGAATCCCCTGTCAAAGTAGAAAGTATTAACTTTCATGAACTTATTGAAAACCATTTCAACAGTATCAAAATCCATTCAACTAATACTGATTTTATACACGCCAAACAAAAGTCAATAACAATAACAAGGAGAAATGTCGAAAAATATAGTTTCATGTATCTTAAGCTTGACACATTCTACAAGAATACAAATGGGTGCTTTAGGCTCATTGGCAGATACCAATATTACCTTAGAGGAATTTTCTCATCTTCATAGCGCTGTACTGGTACAGCTAATGCATATCCATGTTTATTATCTACTGCTGCAACTTCATCTTCAGAATATGTGGCCTCAATGCCTGAGGAATCCTTAAGAACTCCTATCTGAATTCCATACTTGATGACATCTTCTTTAAATACCCGACCATCTATACCAGTTCCAGGGACATTACTTAGGGTAATACCATATTGCTTTGCAAGATTCCGGACAGCTGGGGTGGCAAGAATGCCAAAATTTTCCTTTCTCAGATCAAAACCAAGTGAACTCTCCTTCACTGTATCAGAATTCAAAGATTCCCTATCTTCTTGTTTATCACTAGTCTCCATGGAAACCTGAGAATCCTCAACAACCATCTTAAGAAGAGTTTCTCCAACCTGCAAATTCAAATAGAAGACATATTCAAAAATGCAACAACACGTGCATGCAAGTTCTTTGTATTTGAACTCACTGAATAATAGCACTGCTCTTTTCTTCAATACCTAATACACGAGGAAGAAACTTATTCAAAGAACCTGATTCCTGGTTGCACTTTTTTTCTTTATGAGACTTCCTAGCAAGCTTGGCATTACATCCACGTAATTCCATGATGTGCTAACATGCTAAAATCCAAAATCAAAGTTTAAATCCCACCTTTACAATGTCACCAGGAGCATACAGAACACGAGTAACTTTTCCCTTGTACCGACTCGTTATCTCAATTGTTGCCTTGTCACTCTGAACTTCGCAAAGCGGTTGAAATTCTTCAACTAGATCCCCCTGTAAGAGTAAAAAATTTGAAGCATGAACGAAAGGCCCCGAAGTCATTAGGCACCAAAATTGACAAGAAGGAACCAGCACTACTCACTCACCTCTTGCACATACCATTTCAACAACTCACACTCTGCAATTCCTTCACCAGTCTGCGCCAGGGGCACTTCAACTATCCCACTCACCAGGACATCAGCTGAAGCTTGAGTAGAAAAGCTACGCCTTTTCACGTTCTACGAAACATTCGCCAACATAAACAACAATCCCCTCCTACATTAGTCAGATGTCAACCGGGGTTGACAATGAAAAGCAAACAACGCAAAACAACATTGAAGTTACTCACATCAATAAACCAATTAGCTAAGTGCGGCATCGTCGAGACATTAGTACAAAATCTTAAGCAAGCAGCCACAGCAAGAAAAGGGTGCCGGTCATCTGGTGGCGGCGACAACGGAGGAGGAGAAAGCGGAGTAGTGGAAGGAAGGAGGAAACGAGAAGTGGAGATGCAGGCTCGTTTCAGACAATTCCGGCGACTACCCACAATCATCCTAATCATAATCAAACTCAAAACGTTATGCACTTTATCTAAAACCACTCCTAACGCAAAAAGCTTCAGTCTTTGGCGGGCTGTAATCAAGATCAAAACCTCATCTACTTGTGAAGTTCTGTTCTTTAGCTGGAAGTATAGAGAAGGCAAAAAGCTTGGATCTTTCGATGACCCAGTCGGATTAAAACCATGGGAGAGTGACTGAAATGGAAACGTGGAGGCGACGACTTCTTTCGTACTAAAATTTGGAAGAGACAACTAACTACACAAAGTTGCAGATTGCAAAGATAAAATTGCCACCAGATATCTGACATGCTTGTCCATAGATAAATACGTTAACAGCGTAAAATATTTTTTCTTTCGAAATTTAAAAGAAATATATTAACTCAAAAAAAAAGAAGAAGCTAAAATGCATTTTCAATCTCAACATTTACACTAAATTACAGAACAAATCTTAACATTCAAATTAAATACTAATATTTTCAAAACATTAGATGCTAAATAGTTAGAAAATTAAATTTAACGTAATTAACTTTTTATGTAACATCACAAGTGAGATATATGCATAATAATAAGTCTTCCGATCACGTGAGACCTATTGTTTAAAATGTGTAATAATGGACCTTATTATTATGTGACAAGTGGGACCAATTTTTGATTAATTTTTAAAAAGTTATTTTTATTTAAAAATATAAAAATAATATCGTGTCAATATTAATGTAAAATTTAACTGATGGGAAGTTATTTCCATCAAAATTTTCATCTATTTTGGGTTTCTTATGCATATTTTGAAAATATTATGGTTCAATGTAAATGCTTTAAAATGTTATGGTTCAAATGAGATTCTATTATAAACGTCGAGGTTCAAAATACACTTTTAATCTTAAAAACAGTATAGGCTTTAATAACACTTTATTTTAAACCTTAATATTTTATACAAATATAACTCGAATTCTAACATTTTGAAGTGTTTAATTTAAATCTTAATATTTTCAAAACATGGAAAACAAATCCGAAGTGTATAGAAAATTTAAGGGACTAACTATTTCTCAGTTAAATGCCACATTAATAATGATAAGATATTATTCATTAATTTTCCAATTAACCAGTGGATTCCATTATTACGTGAAAAATGGGATTCATTTTTTGTAAATAAAAAATACTATTTACATTATTTATATTATTCTTTCCCTCTTCTCCCTTTTATAGTCACGTCCTTAATTATTTTCCCTTTCATCTTCAGCTTCTTGTTCATCACCATATTTGACTGTAAGAAACAAAGAATGAAAAACTTAGAATGACCAAACTTTGTATCATTTTTAACATTAAATGAAGGATCGAGAGGAGCAATTTAATACAAATTGAGAAACTATGGATGCTTAGGTTAAAAACTAGAAATATATTAACTTAAGTGGTAATTAGTAGTCAAAGTTTCCATAATTAATTTAGATAATAACTTGTTGAATATGAAAGTTAGATTAATTCATTATTAGAGTTAATTTAAAACCCAACTGTTAATTTTAGTAAGACAACTATCCAATCATTTCCCTTAATCATGTTTTTGAGATTAAATTAGTGAAATTAATTCTCAAGAGTCTTCCATTTCGATTAATCTATTCGTCTTTGCTTCCAGTTGATTTCGTTTACTTTTCAATCTATTTTGTGATTTTCTTTAAAGTCTTCATTTAACATAGTAGAATAGAATGTTTAGGATTGCATTTGTTTTTATTTTTGCTTTTATTCAAGGTTAATTTAAGTATACCAATTTCACCTCCATAGGAGACAACCTTGGTAATCATTACAACTATGTCGTATACCTACGAGTAAGATGGCCTAGGTATTTTTAGAACTTATTTGGGCACAACACTTGTGACGAAGAAGAAGCGGAAGAAGGGCTCGAAGCGAAAAAAGATACATCTTTCAACTTGGAGGTAACTACTGATTTCCAATTTGTTGTTAAGAATAACTCTTTACTTTTACCTAGCAGGTTACAAGAATTAAATGAGGAAGAAAAAGGTGAAGAGACATTCGAGATCTTTCCAGAGTGAATAGACTTAGTAGAGATTGAAAATCAAAGGATAGGAATGAAGCTGCATGTGAATGATCATCAAATAAGACCTTATCCTAAACTACCGCATGTAGAAGTGGCTCAAACTCTATTACCTGAAGATCATAATTTTGTCAGGTGAGGAGAAAATATGGAGTCAAGCCAGCGACCCTAAATCAAGGCACTTTTTGGGAGGCAACTCAAGGGAAGTAAATTTCTTTTCTTTTACTTTTTCACGCTAGTTAGATATACATTTGTGTTTCTATGTTGGCTTTTTTCGTACTTGTTTTAAGTTTTCAATCCAATGAGAGAGAGAGTAAAACAAACAAGCAAACATTAGCTTGTTTCTATTGCTTCTATTCATGATTAAAGAATGAATTGACTAAAGAATTTCATGGCAACTTGAGCATGTACTTTTACTTTTGTGATTAGTCGATGCACATTATCTTTAGAAGAGTAGTAACTAGTGGTAGACAAAGCCGGTAAGATTTTGAGTCTTATTAGACTGACATATCCATGTTAGTCTCATTGTCTTTGTTTATATGTGACCTTCATGATATGTACACCCTAACTTTGCCTTGATTTTTGATTCAAGGTCATATTTTTATCACATGAATTAACATAGAAATGATTAGACATTCTTTGCTTTTTCGAAACCTACCTTGTTGACATGTTTTCTCCCTTGTTAAGTCCCCCTGAGCTTTAGTTTCCTTTTCTTTGTGTATTAATCACATTATATGCTTTAACCCTTACCAAATGCCCTTCACAAGCCTTAAAGCTATTAAACATTTGTTGATTGTTGAGTTTGTGGATATACAAAAGTGTAAGTATGAGGGTGTATATATGTGTAGGTTGGTTATAATGTTGAGATGTTATTTTATATCTTTTCATTGAAATTTCTAAGCTGAAGTAGTTTTGATTCGTTATGCTTCATGTGGTTTATGTATAAGAGTTGAATTGAATTGTGAAATATAATTGTTGCATTCATTATAGCTAACGGTACCCAGTTTTGAATGAATGTTAAATTGTGCACTTGATATCTCATTGAGTGTTACTTTTGTTTCACTAGCTTTGATGACTTTCATGTTACTTTACCCAAATACATCTCATTTTACCTTTGCCTATATTATAACCTTAAAAAGTCCTTTGATTCATGATTGTGCATGTGAATTTTAGTAGCAGAGAAATAAAATGACATGTAAAGTTGTGGAATGACATGATCATGAATGGTGTTGAGTGTACCTATGGATATATTTTAGTTTAACACATTTTCCAAGTCTACCATTAGATTGCTCATTATTTGAAGGTATTGAATGTTGATTGATCATGAGTAAAAGCTTAGAATGTTAAGTTATAGCTATGAATTTTAAAAGTTATTCATCTTTGCTTATAATTATATATTCTTGGAACATTTGGGAAATGAGTCAATGTTTTTAGGTCTATAAGCTTAATTTTGATGTTTTGCCTGAGGATGACCAAAAGATAAGTGTGGGAAAAATTGATATGTGCTTAACTGATTATGAATTTATTTCATAACATTTAGTGATTATTGTTATGAAAATACTTAAGATACTCACTTTAACTCGTATGTGATTTTAGGCATAATTAGGAAGTAAAGAAGTTAAAGTGAGTCAAAAGCATAATAGTTGGGCCTTTTTTTGAAGACTAATACTCATTTGTCTTCATGGAGCAAGAAGAAGAAAATTAAAAGACACGAAAAATGGAAAAATAAAGAAGTAGAAAACTTGCATATTTTGCATAGGCACATGGAATGTGAATTTCATGGAAAATAAAGAAGAAGTAGAAAGTGGCAGTTGCGAAAAGATGAAGCATGAAACCACATGCAGTTGGTGGATAAAGGCACGCCAAAATGACACGCATCAGGTGAAAGCAAATGGAGCAAAATAATAATGTATAAACAAGCAGCAAGGAGAAAACGTAGCACAACAAGGAGACCAAAATGCAATAATAGAGGCAAAACACAAATGTTAGATAAGGCATAAAAAAAGTTGCATAATTTGATATATGTGGGTTTTAAATAAAAATTAGAATAGAGAAAACAAAAGGTTGTTCTTCAGCAAGGGGACTGAAGCATTAGTTTTGGGAGCTGTCGGTTTTAATGAAAATATGGGGCAAAACTATCATCCTTGAGAGACCCATAGAGGAGTAGCTTCCCGATGTCAGTTCAAAGGTGACTTCGACGTTGACAACCCAGTTAAGCATTCCTTCCATTGATTTTTTTTGTTTTTTCTCTTCAGAAATTGATTGTGTTATCCTATGCATATGGATTTGGGTTTTATGTATGAATGATTGTATTATCATTATAGTCCAATTATTTGTGTATGAACCTATTGGATATTGTAAAAAGATAATTTTAATACATTCATTAGATCATTTTATTACAAACCCATTGCTAGAATATTCAATATAATCTGTAATCGTTCTATTAAAATTCATTTGTAGTGACTAATGGTTCGTAATCATTAGGGATAACATAACCTAGATTAAATGACGCATTGTATGTGATTATTGCCTTAATTAATTAGTTTTCCTAATTCATAATGCTACTACCCAATTGAATCTAAAGATCGTATCCTAGGTTATTCAGTAGCTAGGTTTAATTAACGATCGTATCTTGATTAAACAATACCTAAGAAAAACTCGGGTTAATTATTAACCCACAATTAATAGTTACTAGGAGAGGTTTGAGAATGACAAATCATTGAAATTTTTTTAATTAGGGTGTAGGATGAGATTGAACCAAAGAACTAGGTCCTTACCAAATTTCCCACTTTTATCATTTTTTACATGTTTTCTTTAAATTGCTTTTGTTAGTTAGTTTAACTTTATTTTATTTTCTTATTTTGAAAACCAAAAGCTCCCTAAACCTAAATACCAATTATTTTCATTTCAATAACTTTACACACACTCTATATGGGATCGACTTAAACTTATCACTGCTATAATAATAGGTCTAGTTTATTTTGACTAGCATTATGACGCGTTGTCACATACAAACACTTAGAATATGAATAAACATTAACAATAACATAATTATAAACCTATACGCTTGATAAGCATATAATAAAAACCTAAAAGCAGAATTAAACATCTTTGAAAACATAGTATAATTAACACCTATCAAGCAACTTCTCCTCCTGCTGTTAACCTTCGGAGTCACTTGAGTCATCCTAAGTCGACACTCTAAAAGCCTTCTTTTTGATGTCTTCCTTCATCTCCTTCTTTTGATTTCTTTCACTAACTAGATTAATACAATCATATTTGATTTGAAGAATGTGCCTTTATGCACAATTTTACACACGGATAACCTATTCCATTCATCTTTATCGAATTCATATAATAATATACAAATCGATTTTCTATTTAAAGATATAGTTCCTTATCATATAGATCCCTTTCTTCTTTAATTATAGGAAACCTTCTATCATCTATTACTTTCATGGAAGTGAAAGGGCCATTTAAAAATATTTTCCATAAATCAATACTTTAAGTTATTAAGAAAAACTTTATCTTATTTTTTTAATAGAGATAGTCATTATCATCAAAGAAGGGGACTCTACTAATGTAGATAGTCATTATCATCAAAGAAAGGGACTCTATTAATGTTTTATCCCTCTTGGATATAAGAGAATGAGCCTAAGTATACCTTGGGACCTTTGCTTTAGAATTCTTTTTGAAATGCTAACTTAAGAGATCTACCTTGATATTACTTATAGGTCTCTAATGGCACCTAAGAGGTGGTGAATAGGTGTTGGTAAATTTGAACAACTATTTCTTATCTAATGAAGTCAATGAAGCAAAAATCAATATATGATTAAAAAAAACTTAATGAAAATCACTAACACAATCAAACAATAATTTAAAGGGTAAAGGTAAGAAGAAAGGCTAATCCATTTATAGTAGTTTGACAAATAATTCTTGTTTACATCCACTTTCCAAGATCCTTTTTAAAATTTCAACTAAGTCCCTTCCTCCAACAAGAGGAAGACAAACCTCTTTAAAATATTCTTGTTTTCCATGAGTATGTAAAAACTCTTCTAAAAATCTTTTTCCAAGAGAGGAGTAATCCCACTCATAAAAGAATTTGCAACTTAAAAGACCTTACTTAATCACTTTGAAACCTTAAAGGTTCACTCACTTTAAAATGCAAAAACGAAGGCATGTAATACCTTTTCAAAAATATTTCAAATGTGCTTATACAATACCAAAATGTTTTCTGATATCTAAACCAACAAAAAACCATATATTTATAATGAATGGAGGTTAAACTAGTCATTAGAAATAAGAGCTATTAAATTCCAAAAGCTAGTTATTATGTATTTATCAACTAGTTTAACATATTGGTCAACCAACATGCATTAAATGTACAAATTAAGTAGTTATTAGGACATTGTTTGACCAATATGAAATTCTATTCGACCATGGCACTAGCAAATATCCCTACAAATGTAACATCCCATCAACGATGGGAAGGGTAAAATAGTAAATTGGAACAGGTTATGAGTGTGTAAACTCATCCCGGCACGGGCATGCATGTTATGGCCTCTCTATATATATATATATATATGAATGATAATTTTTGTATATGCACATGACGGTACATGCATTCATGACATTTCTCAGCATATGTGTTTATAATTGTGTTTA
>JAOQMP010000209.1:21935361-21965142 GCA_027563575.1 Erythroxylum pedicellare
ATAGAAATCATAGGAATTTCCATGATTGTGGGATCCTTCGATAGAAGATTTTTAAGACTTTTTTTTCTTTCTTCTTTCTTCTTTTTTCACTTTCTCACTCTCTCTTTGCACCTGACTCTCATTAACCCTAACTTCGAAAGTCTTTCATCTTTCTCCCAAACCTTGGTATTTTTTCCATCATTAATCACTTCTTTTACACTTATTTCACATTACCCATTCAAGAATACAAGGATTTGGTGAGTTTTTATTTCTCTCTCTCTAAAACATGTCCACCTCTCTTTTGCCTATTTTTGCATAATTTTCTTCTTCAATGTCTCCAAAGAAGCTTGCCGCCCAAAAACCTATTAACCAATTGCGCCTTCAAGTCTCTGGAGAAGGTAAAATCAATATGGTGGCCAATTTTTGCGCTTTATTCCAAATTTTTTTGGAAGAAGAAGGTATAAGATTTCGAGGCTTTAAAAATAGAGAATTATTGCCTCCTAGATACTTTGATTTTGAATTGTTAGAAACTTTAAGTTTGAGGTGTAACATTGAATAATTAGCTGCAAATATTGGTTAGGGTCGTCTAATTCGTTGTGATGTATCGATATACCTAATGATGAAAGTAGAATTTTCACCACTGTGCACTATAATCGTAAAATGGACACGTTTTAGTTTATAATAGGTGGTCATGCATATAAGCTTGATTATACTGTCATTCGTGTACCTTTTGACTTGTCCAATATGAAAGTTTTAGATGACCATGATGAAATTTTTGTGGATGATTATTGGAAAAGCCTTACAAGTGAAAACTCTTTTGATTCTACGTAACACTTTAATTCGCAGCACTGAACATTTACTGCTTCACAAATTGTGCTTAATTGTTTGTAATAAAATTGAAAACAATAAGTGTTTGGCTAAAGAACTCTTCTTTCTTTGGTGCATAAATCACAAAGTTTAAATAAATACCCCGTATCACATTTTTAGTTCTATTATGAGTTGCATTAATAAGACAAGCTCATATTTTGGTGTGGCATACATTGTTACTACTTTGGCTTTGTTTTACAATCTTGATGTGGATAGTGTGCGCATTGCTAACCCTGATATATTTGATGTATCATATTTAAAACACTCTAAAATTTTGGAGCTCCATTATATGGAGCTCTGAAATCCTCATATGCGCACTGCTATTAAGAGCAGGAAGCGCAAGAACTCAGCCACGTCTCAACCATCCACCTTTCAGGCACCCCTAGAGCCCCATGAAGAATCAGTCACAGAGGAACCAACAGTAGCATCAGAAGTTGATAGTTGCACCTTGAGAGAGAGTAACTAAAATTTTAGGAAATCTTAGGCCAAGCATAAATTGAATCAATTAACTAAACGGGAGCAAATAGGGATAATGACAAGTCCTAATTCTTAATCTTGATTTTCTTCAAGTTTTAGTTTACGATTTTGGGTTAGATTACGTTGTTTCCTTTTAACTTTAGTTTGTCTTTATTTTACTTATCTTTTTAAATTTGATGGAATTGTTTATGTATTCACTACAACAAAAAGTACTTTAGGCAACAAGAAGTTTTCAACAGTTTAAAAATGTGCTGCTAAAAGATAATTTAAAGCAATAGTTTTTAAAGTATTGCCTTTAATAATATTAAAAGTCAAAAAAATATTAATTTGCTGCTACATATAATAAAAGACAATAAAATTAAAAAATGTTGCAATAACGTCTTACATATGCAACATCTGGAACTGTTGCTATAGTTCCAGTCATCTATTTACTAAAAGGTATTTATTAATATTATATATTTATTTATATGATTACTTACTAATGTTTGTTTAAAACATAAATTTATCTATTTATTAATAAATATTTAGAATATGTCTTAGAAAATTAAAATACATATTTATTTTTATTTAGTAAAATTAAAAGATATGATACAATTGTTCCAAAATACACGAAAAGTACTTTAATATATACACAACAAATTTTATTTAATTCCTCTCCCTTTTGTCTCATGTAACAATTAAAATGTTAAAATGTAACAATTAAAATCCCTATGTTCTAAAGCACATCCTCAGGTAAGTATAATACAGCATCGAGCTCATGCAGTGTTTTGGAGCCAGAAAGGAAAAAAATATACCACTTTACATTATGAGACCTACACGCCACTATATAAGCCCCGTTTCTAATTCTTGCCTTTTCTGTTTCATCCCTCGCGTCTAGTTCAATCAACATGACCCCATGTCATGCATGAATAATAGAAACCTGAAGGTGGGAATATTATAGGTTATATTAATACGTCATTTGATGTTACATTATTATCTTTCATGTCTTTACATCTTGTTTTACACTTATCTATACTCTGTGTCAATTATCGTCTTTTAAGTGATTATTCATATCTTTTTTCATAGATTACATTAGGGTAACAGTAGGAGACCCGTCAAGACTACCTAGGAGACTCGTAGTATCGTCCCTACAAAAGAGGGCTGGATTGGATTTGATACTTCTACTACACTTTATGAGTGATTGCTCCAAACAAACACACATTACAGAGATAGCAGCCATGGCTATAGGCCCACCACCACTGCTACCGTCACATTTAGTTTTTCTAACGGTGCCACAAGAGCAGTTAGACAACCCACTGCCACATTTTGTTATAAAGGCACAATAGCAGCACTCCCAGACCTTTAAGACGTAACAGTTAGAGGCACCAAGGTTCATTAGATTGGGATACCTCGGGCTGATGGTGTACGAGAGATTTTATCATTCAATGGATGGCTAAATTTTTTCGACTTCAGAGAGCCAGTCTATTGGGAGCTAAACCTAGAGATTATACGGACCATGGAGGTGAATAATACTATGGTGTCATTAAAGGGCGATTTGATTCCCATTTGTAAATTAAGAGGCGTGGCCCACAAGCTTAGCTATAGTCAATTTAAGCCAACACCGGCATATACTCGAGGAACACAAACAGACCTGGACGCCTAGTAAGGTCTCCTTAGGCTGGGACTGGCCAGACACTGACGTGAGGAACTATTTACAATCGATGCCCATCTTGCTCCATATGGTCTAATAAAATCTAAGGCTTTAGAATTTCAATTATTATCGATAAGGAATGTACACATTTAATCCATTATATTTAATAATTAATGCTTTAAAATATTTAAGATATTTACTTTAATTTATTTTTAATTTTAGGTATATTTTAAAAGTGAAAGAGTTAAAGTGACCCGAAAATATATTTATTGAATCATCCTCTCAACGTTTATACTATATTATTTTCATACAGTCAGAATAAAAATAAGATTACAAGAAGAGGATACAAAATAAAGCATAAAATTGGAGAGTGAGAGCATTGTCTCGAGTAACAATTAAAAGGTTACAGCCCACGCAAGTCATCCCATGCAAGATCTCTCACTCACGTGAGAAGGGGCAGCTGCCATTCTTTATTTAAACTAGCTATTGAACATGAAAAGAACATGTTGTGTGACGAGAAGTGGGGCTGGAAATGTGGAGCGAGAGAGAAAAAAGAGGCAGCTGGAATGGAATGCATCTCACGTGAGCCACCTGTCCCACTCTCATTTTTAACCCATCGTTATTATATGAAGGGTGGTGTGTAAGGTAATGAGGAGGGCAATCGGACAATGCAAGATGAAGACACCTGTCCCATTCCTCAACAAACCTAGTTTTTATTATAAGGAAGTGGTGTGTGGTCGGCTGGAGTGTAAATCGTGAGTCTGTGAGGGCTGCTAAAAGGTTAGAGAATAAAAACGTGGAAGGGCGGGAGGGATCACAGAAACCTGTCCATTTTTCCTTAAAACCTAGTTGTTTCATCTTTTGTGAGGAGAACAACGTAGCTTTTGAATAGAAAGGAGAAAAGTGTCGGCTGTTGGAAGAGGAGGGAAGAAACGAGAGAGAAAAAGGAGCTGACCCATAATCCTCGTCGGTTTTGCAAAGGAGAGCGGGCAAACTTGCTGTTTATTCATTATTCATCTTCGGTTTAGATAGCCTGTTGCCAACTATCAAATAATAAATTCTTAACTACCAAATTATGCAGTAAATGACGAGCTAGGGTCGAACCACAGAGAGCTAGGATGCAAATGCTATTTTAAATAGTGCAAACAAAAGAAAACAAAACACCTTAAATGATGAAAGCAAAACAACTATGACATAATGTACGTAAACAAAAAGACAAAAACAAAGCAAATGTAGAAAAGATTAATAACAATAGTAAAGAAGTGGGATGAATATATCTTTAGGATTACGGGATGGTCATTGATCTTTGAATCAAAACAAAAAGTAATCTCATCATGATGTTAGCCTATGGACTCAATTAAGCTCTGGAACCCTTAATTTCTTTAAAATAGGTAAAACTAGTAAGTTCTAGAAATGCTCCAATCTCCATTATAACCTAGAATAGGCTCTCTAAGTTCAATAGTGAAGACACATTAGGTACTATGAAACAACTAACTTAGGCTACTTACTCATAAGCTTGGAAGTTGTAAGTTAAAGGTATAGGATCCTAGATTAGTTGATTAGGTATCCTCACAAATTCAACTAACCTAGTTCTACTTATAGGAATTACTATGAACTATTACATATCATACGCTCATCCCAGCATTTGGATTAGAAAGTTACTGATCGGGTGTTTGATGTGTGTAAGTTTTAATAAATACCTTTGATAATCCGCAAGCGCAGGGGTCATTCGCATAATACCTAAGGTGTCGATTTCATGAGGAGGGATAATCTACTCCTAAAATCTAAGGCCAAAATAAATAACAGAAATTCAAAATATAATAAGACTAAAATGAGAATTCAATTCAATCAATCAAATCAATTAAGAATCAATCACAAAATATTAATAATTCAACAATTACAACACATACCCAAAAATCAACCTAAGAGAATTGCTAATTGAGAGAAAGGAAAATTTACATATTCTTAACACTAACCTAATTGATTATGAATTACTCGATTATTAATTCTAGACAATCTTAAGGCTGATTACTCTCTTTCGAGTTATAACTATTAATCCTAAATTATAAACCCTAATCAGATTATGGAAATTGCAATCCATCGATTAACAATCTATCCAAAACTCTAATCAGATCTAAAGTTGTTCAATAAACTATCAGGAACCTATACAAGATCTCTCTTCGCACAATTACCGATTTGATTTAATTCTTGTTCTATTAAATCACCTAACTCTTGTTAGCCCAATTTATTTATTTTTCATTCGATTCACCCTCTCAGTTTATTACCGAATTATGTAATCACAAAATTTAATCACAATAAATCCAATAAGCATAAAAACAATCAGATTTCATTAAATCAGGAATAAAACTTCAATGGTGAGTTTAGAACATCCTCAACATTTAGATCATATCATCAACTATTCAATCCACTTCTATATAATGATAAAACTGAAAATAAATAGGAAATACAATTGAAATGGAGGACGGGAGGCAGTGACGTTGAGAAACCTCCTGATCCAAGAACCACGTTGAATCAACTTCTTCTCCACTTCTCTCTTCCTTCTTCTCTTTCTTAATCTCTCGATGAATTCTCTCTAGGGTTTCTTCAAGGTGGCTAATGTCAAAAGCTTCCTCTACTTTTTTGTCTTGTTCTTTAAATGCCTTTTGTGTTTTGAGTAGCCCTTGGGTATTTTTTCAGGGTCCAAAAAATTCCTCAAAACTTAACATTTTTTAGTTTCTACCTTCTGTCACAATCATGGCATGTAGGCCACGATCGTGGGCCATATCCTGAACTTCTGTCATGATCGTGGCTTGTTGTGACATGATTGTGGGCCTTTGTTTTAGCTTGAATATCTCTGAAACTTCTCTGTTCTTCGATGTTGACTATAAAACACTAACAATCACATCAAGGTACTTTAAAAATGTAATATTTAAGCCCAAAGACTTGTACTAACCCACAAAAAAACTTAAACACCAACAATTAACAAACTGATTCAATTCCAACCTAAGCACATACTAAATGATTAAATTAACAATTAAATATATCTTAAAACAAGCCCTAAAATAAGATGCAATTTATACTTATTAACATCCCCACACTTAAACATTTGCTTGTCCTCAAGCAAACAAAACAGCAAACACCAAAAATCACAAAGCACACAATGCAATAATGAGACTTTGGCTTCAACTTCATGAAATAAAGTTAACTCTAAACATAATCATTCAAGTTATTTCAAATCATTAATATGTAAAATCTGCATCTTGGGGCTCTGGACTAAACATGCATATTAATCAAAACTCAAATGTCAAGTTACTCACCCTTTTCAATTATACACACACATTAATAATTCTTTAGTCATTCAAACTCTGTAACTACTCCTAAGTACGTGTTCATGAAAAATCAAGCTATTTATAAGTTTGGTAGGTTTTATTAAACACTTTTATCTTTTTTATTTTTATTGAGCATGGACCTAGTCTTTTACTCGGAGGCAAACATTGGTGATGAATGTCGATCTGATTACTCAACTAAGTCATGTTTTTTTATAAAGCTGCTTGGTTGAGATGTCATTATAGCCTTTTGATGCGAAGGCACACATTTGTGATATGTGTTGATCCGATTACTTAGCTATATTACGTTCTCAACTGCCTACTAGTTCTATTCATAACCCGAAGGCCAACAGAATAGTTATTTTTTTAAAATTAACCAACATTTTTTAATTGCCTACCTTATTACTTAAGCTATTCGTTTTCATGAAAAAAAATACTAGCAGAGCTACTTAAGTCGAAAGACCTCAAAATTATAAATGAGTATGACAATTTAGAGGGTGACAAATTCACACTAAATCCTAACTAACTTGCATTTTTAGCTAAAAAACCCAATGCACTAATTTTGCGAGCTAATGACTCTTCACAACCTAATGGACTTTGTTCAAAAATAAATCAATTTCAATCCATCTAAGCCATTGACACATTCACACAATTCACAAAATACAACCTACCAAACTATCATACAATATGCCAAATTCACATTCAATGCAAAACACATAACCTTCCCACACTTGAACAACACATTGTCCTCAATGTGAGAAGGAGGCAAACAAACACACAAGGCAAGAAGAAACATAAATTAAAGTAAAAACAAGAACAAAATAAGGACTAAATTTATAAAGAAAAGGTTTAGAAACACAGCCTCATGGTAGAGGCAGGGATGGTGTCGGAAGTGGCAGTTGGATGCCTTGAACCTCGAAGTAACAATGGATATGATGTATATCCCGGCTCTAAAGTCTTTGAGTTCGAGTCATCTCCTTAAAGTTCTTCACAAGTGTATCTATAATTACCCTAATGTTCACGGAGATTTTATCGAGCACTTTCTTCTAGCCCGATTTATTAGTATCTTCTTCCTATTCAGAATCCTCACTAGTTGAGTCCTCTTTTACCTACTGAGGTAGTGTTGTGCTCGAACTTGCCTGACTAACCCTGATTTTCACATGAGTCTTCAGCACGCTATAAATGATGATGATTTAGAAAATCTAGGAGGTGGACGATTAAACCACTACAGTCCACACCATAATACTCAGCAAGGACAGAAACCAAGTACCCTATACCCAAATTATTGCTTCTCTTATGTAGAGTCACAACAATAGTGTTCAGCACATGTGTGGAGGTATACACTGGGATGCTGTGATCCATGCGCCACAACAGGAAAAGTTCTTTTGTTGAGCACTTGTTGGTTTCTGATTTATCAAAAACCAATTGGCTTATGAATTTATGTAATAACAAGTGCTCATGGGTTCTTATGATGTTGTTGTGGGCATTTTTAGCGTCGAATCGCTCTAACCTAGTGAGCCCATTCCAATAACAAGAAGCACGAAAGTCATCATGTTGATATATAATGGAAGACTCAGGAAACCTGCAAATATCACACACGATTTTGATGTTCAACTCATAGTTTCTTCCCTGTAACCTAAACCACATTTCTTTAGGGTTACTAGGTTCGTAATATAGGGAAGTGAAGAATTCTATAGTGAGCTCCCGGTAGACATGATATTGGAAGTGTATGAACTTCGCCCATTGAATTCTTTCTGCTATGTTCTCTACCCTATCTTGCAATTCTAGCTTATCAAGTGTATCAAAATCAAAATATTTCAGGACTACAATTTGTTTAGCATTGAGGGATTGGAAACGAATACTTTTCTCCTTTGTGTAGATTGGGAAAGGTGTTCCAAAGTTTGCCTCCCTATTCCTTCGCCCTTGTCCCATAACTTGGGTTAGTCCTGACGATTGATCGCACTTTGCTAACTACAGCACGACATATTGGCTTTTAAATAGGTAAAAGTTGGTGGAGACTGGAAGTTTGGAATTTGGTTAGCGAGATGTGAGAGTGTTTAGAGGTTCTAAAATTAGAGAGATAAAGTTAAATGAAAGTGAGTGAAAAAGTTAAGTAAATGGAGGGTAAAATGGTAAAAAATGAAACTAAAATTCGTGTGTTCTAGTTTTACCCTACTGCAAGCTATGATCATAGCTTGTAATATTTCCACCAATTTCTAATTTTTTTCACACTTTTTCAAAATCACTTCTTAACCTTTTAAGGTTCTTTCTCCTCTCTTTTACTTATTTCCTGGATCATCAAATTCATGTCAAAGTCCATTGCCTTCTCGATTTTATTGGAACGAAGTAACCTAACTATGAAATTCAACTATCTAAAAATCAAAGGAAATAACATCAAATTAACAATCCATAGGTTGCCTCCCATGCAACGCTTCTTTTAACGTCAGTATCTCGACGCTCTTCTTGTACTCATATTGGTTCAAATGAATAGTGCAATGGTAATGCAGTCATTGATCTTACCATTTGCACATGAGCTACCATGTCTTGGGTTCCACCTTCCTTCTGCTTCACCTTCCTTCGCCTTCTCCTCCACGATCATTTCTTTCTAAACGCATTCCCAAGATCCTCAATATCTTCCCATTGTTATCGAGGTTCAATTTAATTGATGTTAACTGGAGGTAAAGGAGAACTATTATCTTTCTTTGACACAGTAAAGGTTATTTGGTTGTCTCAAACCCTCAGAATTAGTTTACCCCCATCAACATCAATTATAAAGTGGGCAGTAGCCAAAAATGGTCGTCCAAGGACCATAGTGATTTCCACATCTTCTCTAATATCCAATATAATGAAATCTGTAGGGAAGATAAAAATATCAATCTGCACTTGGACGTCCTTAATAATCCCCTTCGACCAGTGAACTATTATGTTTGTTGTCTTTACTAGCATCTTTGTGGGTTTTAACTTTCCAAACACCAATTTTTGACTAAAGTTATAGAGGCATCATATTGATACTGGCTCCCAAATCTATGAATGCCATGTTTATGTTGACTCCATTGATGCTCCAAGGAATGTAAAAATCCCCTGGGTCCTCTTTCTTCTATGTTATGTTAGGGTTTTCTTCTACTAAGCACTGCTTAACCTTCTTCTTGACTAATTCCTTTAGCATGAGCCTCATATGTAGAGGTTCCGTTATGTCCTCAACCTTGTTTAATTCAACCTCCTTAAAATTTTGATTGCGATTTTCCAATATGTGTAGTTTTAATATTTTAACCTCGATATTTCGCATGCATATAGGTCATTCATGTAGTATCTAAGGTGTCGATCCTACGAGGAGGGCTAATCCAATCCTAAAATCTAAGGCTAAAACTAATCGCAAAAATTCAAATTTAACTAAACTAACACAATGATGCAATTCAATCAATCGATTCAATCAAACAACTCAATTCAAGAAATAATCAAGAAATATTAATAAATCAGCAAATTGCAACATACACATTAAGAATCAACCTAAGGAACTACCATTTGAGAGAAATGAGAGTTTTTAATTATCTTCAACACTAACCTAATTAATTATGAATTGTCAGATTATTGGTCTTAGACGATCCTAGGGTTCTCTCTCGAATTATAACCAATAGCCCTAAATTATAAACCCTAATCAGATTATGAAAATTTGCAATTTCTCAATTCACAATTTATCCAAACCCTAATTAGATCTGAAGTTTCTGACTAGACTACCTAAAACCTATGTGAGATCTCTCTTCTCACAATTATCGATTTGATTGATTTCTCATTTTTATTAAATCACCTAACTCTTATTAGCCCAATTTAATTATTTTTTATTAACCCTCTCAGTCTATCACCGAATTATGAAAGTGCAGAAATCAATCACAATGAATCCAAATAACATAAACCATTAGATTTTTATTGAATCAAAGATAAAACACCCGAAACATTCAAAAAATCCTATCTCAATAGCTATCCCAATTCTATTCATAAATAAAATTGAAATGCACTAAAAACCAGATCTGAACGGATGACAGAGGAAACAACGTCGGGAAACCTCCTATTCTGGGAAGTACTTCGCATCGGCTTCTTTTCTACGTCTCTCTTCTTTCATCTCTTTCTTAATCTCTCAATGAACTCTCTCTAGGGTTTCTTGATGGTGGCTGATGCAAGAAGCTCCTTTTTCCTCTTTTGTCTTGTTTTTTTATACTTGATGTGTTTGTGGCAGCCCTAGGGTTTTTTGGGGGTCAAAAAGGTCTAAAAACCTTAAATTTTGATTTTCTATGTGTCTGTCCGATACAAGCCACGATCGTGGGCCACTTGTAAGCTTTATGTCACGATTGTGGCTGGCAGGTCACGTTCATGGGCCAAGTCTTATGCTTCTTTCATGATCATGGAGATTAGGCCACAATCATGGGCTATCTCCCTTGGTTTTGTCATGATCGTGACAAATGGGACACGATCGTGGGCCATTATTGAAATCCAATTCTCTCCGAAACTTCTTTGTTTTTCGTTGTTGACCCTGAAACACTAATAAACACATCAAGTACGGCAAAGACATAATAATTAAGCTCAAATGCTTGTACTAACCCATAAAAACACTTAAACATAAATAATTCACAAACTAACATAATTATACTGAAAACACATACTAAACAATTAAATAAATAGATAAACACATATCAAACTATACCTTAAAACATGATGCATTTCACACTTATCAACATCCCCACACTTAAAAATTTTCTTGTCTTCAAGCAAATAAAACAACAAACACACAGAAATTCACACAACACACAATGCAGTAATGAGACAATGACTTCAACTTCATGTAATAAATTTAATTTAAAACACAATCATTCAAGTCATTTCAAATCATTAACATGAAAAATCTGTGTCATGGGGCTTTGAACGAAATAAACATATTAATCGAGACTCAAGTGATAAATTGTTTACCCTTCTCAATTACACACACTCATTAATAATTCTTTGGTCGTTCAACTCTGTAACTAATCATAAGTACATTTTTATGAAAAGTCAAACTATTGTAAGTTCTGTAGGTTTTATTCAAAAGCACATTTTTATTTTTATTTACTTTTTATGAACATAGACTTAGTCTTTTTACATGGAGGCAAACATTGGTAATGAATGTTGATTCTAGTACTAAACTAAATCATGTTTTTTATTAAGCTGCTTGGTTAGCATGCCATTCTGGCCTTTTTATACGAAGGCACACATTTGTGATATGTGTCGATCGAGTTACTTAACTATATCATGTTCTCAACTAGCTACTAGCTCTATTTATAACCCGAAGGCCAGTGGAATAGTTACTTATTTTTTAAAATAACAAAATTTTTTATTGCCTACTTTATTGCCTTAGCTATTCATTTTCATAAAAAAATACTGAAAAAGCTACTTAGGTTAAAAGGCCTCAAGTTATGAATGAATGTGACAATTTAGAGGGCTACACTTAAACACTAAATCGTAATTAAGTTGCATATTTAATCAAAGAACCCCAACTAACTAATTATGCCAGTTAATAATTCTCTGCAACCTAATAGGCCATGTTTAAAATTAAATCAATTTCAATTCATCTAAGTCATTGACACATTCACGCGATTCATAAAATGCAACCAAATAACTATAATATGCAAAATTCACATTCAAATAAAACACATAACCCTCCCCACACTTGAACAACACATTGTCCTCAATGTGAGAAGGTGATAACAAACACACATAAAAATAAAAATAAAGGCTAAATTTAAAAAGAAAGAAAGAGTTTAGAACAAGGTTTATGGTAATGGGGTTGGAGGTGGTAGTTGAATGCCCTAACCCTTGAAATTTCGATGAATACGACGTATGTCCTGGCTTTGACATCATTGGGTTTGGGCCATCTCCTTCATCCTTTTGGAGTTATCCATAAATGTATCTATAATTATTTTGGTATTTGTGAAGATTATGTCCAGTATCTTCTTCCAACCCGATTTTTCTGCATCGTCTTCCTCTTTGGACTCCTCATTATTTGAATCCCCTTTTTATTGTTGTTGGGCGTTTGAACTTGCTTGACTAGTCCTACCCTTAACATATGTCTTGGCACTAATATCCTAAAGTTCCATATTATGGTACTTTAGGATTTCAGCTCACCATAGATGATGGCGGTTCACGAACTCGGGACGTTAGACTACAAGTCCATTGCACTCAACTCTATAGTAATTAGCTATGGCCGAAACCAAGTAACCCATTCCTAAATTATTGCTCCTCTTCTTTCAAACGGCAATAATTGGATTGAAAATATGGGTGGATGTGCAAACTGGGATGCTATGATCCATGCACCACAACATAAACAATTCCTTCGTCGAACACTTATTGGTTTCTGTTTTGTCAAAAATGGTTTTGCATATGAATTTGTGCATCAACAAGTTTTCATGACTCTTAATAATGTTGTTATGTGTGTTCTTAGCATTGAAATGCTCTAATCCAGTTAGTTATATCCATTAGGGACTAAAAAAGAAATTGTCACGTTGATCCACTACGGAAGACTCGAGGAAACTAAAAATTTCATATATGGTGTCATAATCAAGCCCATAGGGTTGTCCCCGCAATCTAACCATAGTTCCCTAGGTTTGTTGGATTCATATTGAAGAGAAGTAAAAAAAAAAAAAATCTAAGGTTAGTTCTTCGTACACTAGGAATTGAATTTGAATAAACTGATCCCATTGAATTTTCTCAGTTAAGTTCTCGACCTTGTTTCGCAATTCTAATCTATCTAAAGTTTCAAAGTGAAAATAATTTGGAACTATAATTTATTTACTACGAAGGAATGGAAACAAGTACCTTCCTCATCCGAGAAGATCAGGAAAGGTGCTCTGTAATTAGCTGCTCTGTTCCTCTTGCCTCATCCTACGACTTGTGTTCACCCTACTAATTGACCGTGCTTTACTGTTTTCTTGATGCGTGGCATATTGGCTTGTTAATCGGTGGAAGTCTAAAGAAATTTGGAGGTTTGAAATTTTGTAGAGAGAAGTGAGAGTGATTGGAGAGATAAGGTTTAAAGAGATAAAGTGAGTAAAAAAGTGAAGTTTGAAACGTATTTATAGGTGATTAGATGGTAAAATGGTAAAATTTTAAGTGAAATACACGTGTCTGTCATTTTTACCCTGTCTTGGCCTATAATTTTTCACTAATTTTAATTTTTCTTCTTCTTTTTTCATTCTCCATTTTCGAAATCCCTTCTTAATTCCTTGTGGCAATACACATGTTTCCTGAAGCGACACTTTCTTCCACTCCTTTCATTTTTACTCTACACATCGACGTCTTATGACTTCTGATTTTCTTTGAAAACGAAATAAGCTAACTACATAATTCAAATTTTCTGAAGACAATTTAAAGAAATTAAAATTCCATGGGATGCCTCCTATGAAACACTTCTTTTAACGCCAGTAGCTTGACAATCTATCTTGGAAACTCAACCGAGATCAATTATGAGTAGCTTGCTTCCAGCTTTTTTGTTCAACATTGATTTTTTAGCCTGCAAGTAAGCTACAAATTACAAAATAATCATAAGGACAATATTGATAACATTAAGAAAACCAATTAAGCTCAATAATTTTTTTGCTAGTGAACTGTCAACAAAATAAGGAATAAAAAAACTCCCTGAACCTTCCATCAAATCCAACAGTTTGTCTTATAAGAAGGTAAGTTTCTCTCTTTCTTCCTTAATCACCTTTGTCTCCTTTGCTTCTTCCGCTTTATGAATAGAGACTTTTATAGCTTCTATAAACTCAATGTCTGTTGTCAGCTATTCTTTGTCCTCTTGTTCTTTAGGAGATTCAAACACATCAATTATCCTAAATGACCTACTATGCTTTGGATTTTTTAATACATCGTTCATGTTAAATGTCTCTTGGTCATCATTAATTAAAGGATAAGGTTCTTTTCATGAAAATCTACCCAAGATTTTTCGATGTTCACATATGGTATATCAAGAACTGGTGAATAAAGGGAAGGTTGGCTTTCTTTTATTCAATCTCTTTCTTTGTTTCTTAGTCTTCAACAAGGTGGGGTTTAGTTTAGTTTTCCACTGGTCCTTCTGGATCGCCCCCATTCTTAGGTGTGATAGCCTCATATTGCTCTCTTTAATGTATTTCCATATTACTTAGAGAGTTTTCCACATTTTTCTTACAAAATTCATGGGAAAGCTGTCTCACTCAAATCTCTAGGTTGTGAATAGTCGAGGCAGGATTTTTCGTTACTTGCTCAATTTGCTCTTTTATTCTCTTCTAGCCCTCCTCCGTGTCCATAAGCTTATCCAGGATCTTATCTAATTTAGAATCCCAAGAATTGGTTTTATCTTACTGAAGTCCTAATAGTTTTTGACGTCTTAAATGAGTCCCTACATTGTTGGACCAATAGAAATTTATGTGGTTTTGCCGCCTCAGGGTGTACACGTTATAATAAGGATTGTTACTTCCCCAACCATATTATGCCTTATTGTAGTTCGCAAAAGTTCCTTGCTCCCTATAATATATATCCTCCATCATTGTTCTTTCCATTTCTTCTTAGCATCTAGCTCTTTAAACGTCTCATTTCTCATTCTAAGATGCCTTGCTGTGTCTCTACTTTACACCCCAAACTTCTTTCTCTCTCTCTATATATATAATACCTTAAACTAAAGAACTAAACCAATGCCTCTCTGGCAACCAAAAACTTTGATCGTGGTTTTCCGATATGTGTAGTTTTAATATTTTAACCTCAATATTCCACAAACTTACGAGTCATTCAAGTAATACCTAACGTGTTGATCCCATGAGGAGGGTTAATGCAATCCTAAAATCTAAGGCTAAAACTAATCTCAGATATTCAAATTTAACTAAACTAAAACAATGATGCAATTCAATCAATTGATTCAATCAAACAACTCAATTCAAGAATTAATCATGAAATATTAACAAATCAACAAATTGCAACACACACATTAAGAATCAACCTAATGAACAACCAATTGAGAGAAAGGAGAATTTTTACTTATCTTCAACACCAATCTAATTAATTATGAATTGTTAGATTATTGGTCTTGGACCATCCTACGGTTGATTACTCTCTCTCGAGTTATAACCAATAACCCTAAATTATAAACTCTAATAAGATTATGGAAAATTGTAATTTCTCAATCCATAATTTATTCAACCCTAATTAAATATGAAGTTTTCCACTAGACTATTGAAAACCTATATGAGATCTCTCTTCACACAATTACCGATTTGTTTGATTTCTAGTTTTTATTAAATCACCTAACTCTCGTAAGCCCAATTTAATTATTTTTTATTCAATTCACCCTCTCAGTCTACACTGAATTATAAAAGTGTAGAAATCAATCATAATGAATCCAAATAATATAAACAATCAGATTTTTATTGAATCAAAGATAAAAACATCCTGAAGGTGAGTTTAGACATTCCTCAAAATTCATAAAATCCTATCTTAACAGCTATCCCAATTCTATACATAAATAAAATTGGAATACACTGAAAACCATATCTGAATGGATGACGGAGGTAGCAACATCAAGAAACCTCCTATTTCGGAAAGTACTTCACGTCGACTTCTGCTCCACATCTCTCTTCCTTTATCTCTTTCTCAATCTCTCGATGAATTCTCTATAGGATTTCTTGATGGTTTCTTATGTAAGAAGCTTCTTTTTCCTCTTTTTTCTTGTTCTTTTTATACTTAATGTGTTTGTGGCAGCCTTAGGTTTTTTTTTGGGTCAAAAAAGTCCAAAAAATCCCTCAAATTTTGACTTTTCTGTGTGTGTGCGCATCTATTTGATGCAGGCTATGATCGTGGGCCACTTGTAAGCTTTCTATCATGATCATGGCAAGCAGGCCACGATCGTAGGCCAAGTCTTATGCTTTTGTCATGATTATGGCGATTTAGCCATGATCATGGGCTGTCTCTCTTGCGTCTGTCACTATCGTGGCAGATGGGCCACGATTGAAGGTTGTTGTTTAAGTCCAAGTCTCTCCAAAACTTCTTTGTTCTTCGTTGTTGACCCTAAAACACTAACAAACACATCAAGACCTCAAAGACATAATAATTAAGCTCAAATTCTTGTAGTATCCCATAAAAACACTTAAACACAAATAATTCACAAACTAATACAATTATACCAAAAACACATACTAAACAAGCAAATAAAAAGATAAACATATATCAAATTATACTCTAAAACATGATGTATTTCAAACTTATCAAATTCCTTATCTCCCTACTTGAAATTAACTTATGCTGAGCTAGAATAGGGTATGAAAATTTAGGTCAAGGTTCCTCGATTGGCTCGATTACCAGCTTACTTGGAAGGACTTCCATAATTACTTGTCCTTATCCCTTATCTCCATCTTCTTTCGCATGTTTGAGTTTCTTTTCCTAGGTTTGAGTAATTTCCATGATCCATTCCTTTAGGTTCAGTATTGCTTGTAAGGTTCCTGCATTTTGAGTGAAAATTGCCTCTGCTATTTGACCTACTTAGACCTCCAAATTATGCACTGAAGAGGCGTGGTTCTTGGTAACTTGCTCGAATTTGCTTTCAAGCATCCTCTGTACATCCTCCATGCCTCCAATTTTATCTAGAATCCTATCCAACTTGGATTCTATTGAGCTTGGTTTATCTTATTGGAAGCCTTGTTGTCCTTGAGATCAGAACTGTCCTCCAACATTGTTCATACATGAAAAGTTAGGGTGATTCTCCCACCCGGGGTTGTATGTGTTTGAGTAGGGATTGTTTCCCCCTCCTCGTCCATATTGAGCTCCCATATAATTCACTTGATCTGTATCGCTTTCCTTCATCAAGAAGCAGTCCTTTGTATCATGTCCATCTGTCCACAAAGTTCACACTTAAGTTACATGACTTTTACTAGAGCTGTGGACAAAGCCTTCATGTTGTTTAGCTGTTGAGTTAGGTTGTCAATTTTTGCTTGCATCTCCGTCATTTGATCAACAACTACAATTCTTTTTTGTTCTAAAAAAGTAGTGGTTTGCTTACTCCATTCATTCGTCCATAGACAGCTATTACTTGCCATCTCCTTTATCAACTCTTCTTCTTCATCTACCATCTTTCTCATCAATAATCCTCCTTAAGCTACATCAGTTATGCCTATCTTATGTGGGGTTACTCTTTTATAGAATGTTTGTAACAAGAATTCCTTGGGTAAGTTATGGCGTGGGCATTTCTGTTGCAAATCCTTATATCTTTCCCACACTTTATAGAGGATTCCCCATCACTTTGCTGGAAGTTAGTCATCTCCTTGATAATCTTCGTGGTCTTAGTAAAGGGAAAATACTTGTCTAAAAAGGCACGAACTAGTTGATCCCAAGTGGTGACATTGGCTAGGTTGAGAGAATGATACCAGGCCTTTGCTATATCTCTAAAGGTAAAAAGAAAGAACCTAACTCTTACTGTATCTTCCGACATATGATGGTACTGAAAAGTATCCCAGATTTCAAGGAAGTTCACTATATGTGCGTTGGGATCTTCATTCGTTAGTCCATCAAACTGCACGTTCTGTTGAAGCATGTTTAGGAGGGCTTGTTTAATTTCAAAAGATGTTGCTTGTATGGGTGACCTAGCTACTCCTTAGTTAGTCACATTAAACCTTAGTCCCATGAAGTCCATAAGGCTTCATTATTGACATCCTTGGTTTGCTTCATGGTCCAAATCTTGCTAAAATTCCTTAGCCATTGTTGCTTTCACGATTTCTTCTTCTTCTTTAAGCTGAGCTTTCCTAATGGATCGTTCTAATCGACTGATGTCTAACTTTAAGGTTTCAGATACACGAATCGATCTTCTCATGACTCTTGTGTTCATATAAAAGCATGATTTTAGAAATAGAAAGAAAGAAAAAACAGAAAAAAAAACTAACTAAATGCCTTAAATTAAAGAATCAACCTTATCACCTCCTCGGCAACAATGCTAATAACTTGGTCGAGTGTTTGATGTTTGTAAGTTTTAATAAATACCCTCAATAATCTACAATTGTATGGTTCATTCACATAGTACCTAAGGTGTCAATCCCACATAAGGGATAATCTAATCCTAAAATATAATGAAACTAAAATGAGAATTCAATTCAATCAATCAAATCAATTAAGAATCAATCACAAAAATATTAATAATGAAACAATTGCAACACACACCCAAAAATCAACCTAAGAGAATTACCAATTTAGAGAAAGGGAATTTTACCTATCCTTAACACTAACCTAATTGATTATGAATTACTAGATTAATGGTTCTAGACGATCCTAAGGCTGATTACTCTCTCTTGAGTTATAAACATTAACTCTACATTATAAACCCTAATTAGATTATGGAAATTGCAATCTCTCGATTAACATTATATCCAAATTCCTAATTAGATATAAATTTGTCCAATAAACTATCAAAGACCTATGCAAGATCTATCTTCGCACAATTACTGATTTGATTTAATTCTTGTTCCATTAAATACCTAACTCTCGTTAGCCCATTTTAATTTTTTTTAATTCTATTCACCCTCTGAGTTTATTACCAAATTATGCAATCATAGAATTTAATCACAACAAATCTAATAAACATAAAAACAATCAAATTTCATTAAATCAAGAATAAAACTCCAAAAGTGAGTTTAGAACATCCTCAACATTTAGATCTTATCATCAACTATTCAATCCAATTCTATACAATGATAAAACTAAAAATAAATAGGGAATACAATCGAAATATAGGACAAGAGGTAGCAACATCGTGAAATCTCCTGATCCGCGAAGTATGTCGAGTCAGCTTCTTCTCCAGTTCTTTCTTCCTTCTTTTCTTTCTCAATCTCTCGATGAAATCTCTATAGGGTTTTTTCAAGGTAGCTGATGTCAAAAGCTTCCTCTGCTTCTTTGTCTTAGTCTTTAAATATCTTTTATGCTCAGAGAAGCTCTAGGGTATTTTTGGAGTTTGAAAAATTCCTCGAAACTTGACATTTTTAAGTGTCTGCAAGTTTGTCGATGCAGGCCATGACCGTGGACCACATCTAAGCCTTCTGTCTCGATCACAGGATGCAGGCCACAATTGTGGGCCATATCCTCAGCATTTGTCACGATCGTGGCCCCAACTCTAGTGCTTCTATCATGATCATATTATGCCACAATCGTGGGCCGTTGTTTCAGCTCGAATGTCTCTGAAACTTCTCCATTCTTTGATGTTGACCCTGAAACACTAATAAACACATCAAGGTACATTAAAAACATAATATTTCAGCTCAAAGACTTGTACTAACCCATAAAAACACTTAAATACCAATAATTAACAAACTAACACAATTCCAACTTAAACACATACTAAATGATTGAATCAACAATTAAATATATCTCAAAATAAGCCCTAAAATATAATACAATTTACACTTATCAATTACCTAAAGGGTGATCAAGCCTACAAGCAATTCCTAATTCATGACATTTATCCTAAATCCCAAACCAACTTAGAACTACAAGCACCAATTTAAGACAGATTAAACTCCATTCTCACAATTTCCATCCCTTCATCCTTATAATATCTCTGAACCCTAAGCAGTCTAGCCACACATGTTCATATTTAGCACAATAGACATTAAATAAACAAAACCTATACTTAATTAAATAAAACCAAGTCTAAAAATTATAAAAGAAGTGATAAAACTGAAATTCAACACTAACATAATAAAAACTCTTTATGCTATCAATAATCATACCCCAAATTACAAAATATAAACTAATTGCATTAAAATAAAAGATCCTACACACATAACTTGCATAAAAGCCCAAATTAATTGATCATAAATCTGATAACATGCATAAATCCTAACTATTAAGCACAAATTAATCCAAAGCATCGCAAATAAGCAAAAACCCATAACATAAACCATTAAACATTCAAATACCCAACAAATTCATATATGAAAAAGCATATAAATAAGCTCATACAACCAAGATTAAAGCTGGAAAATTGAGGGAATAAGCATCCATTGATATAACATAAAGGTTCCTTACAAAATTCATAAAGTTCATCTATAAAATAAATCAAACTTTCATTCTAACATTCTAGAATATGTAAAATATGATTAGCACTAAGAAAGCTTTAAACTAATGGAATGAATATGTAAATAAAACATTGAAATTGAAAGAGAATAGCTAAACTTATGGAAAATAACAAAAACTTCTCTGCTAGTTCCTCCTCTCTTTTTGGAAAAATGACATATTTTGATAGCCCTTCTCTCTTCTTAGAGTTTTCCCAAAAGTGGCATATTAGAGACTAGCTTTCTAGGTCATTTATCTTTCTTTATATATTATTTTTCATTTAGGGCAAACCCTAGGGTTTTCCTGTGCGTAAAAAGTCTAAAAAGTCCCTTAAAAAGTTGAATTCGTAAGCGACCTCGTGTCTGTCTATGCGCAGGCACAATCATGGCCAATTTATTTGCTCTCTATCATGATCATGGTTGACCCCCCATGATTGTAGCGCTGTGTAAGCGTCTGTCATAATGACCTTGGGTTATTTCCCAAGACTTCTTCGACTCTCCTCCGAACTCCCTTCATGGTTTCTCCTCCATAGATGGCTCTCCAAACTTTTTCAAACTTCTTCCTTTTAGCATATATTTGTGTTCAATCCTTTAATCTGTATGTAAACACAAAATGAACAAAAATTGAATATTTAAAAATAAAAATAGGATTGAAAAGACATTGAAATGCATAAGAAAATATAAGATGATTCAATCCTATCACTTCCTAACACTGGTTCAATGTTCATATTGACGCCAAGTGAGAGTTAAGCTACTTCATCTTGATTAATATTATTTACCTCTTTTTATATTGTTATGTTGTTTGTGTTAATTGAATCGGGTTTTATATAGATGATCTTAATACGTTATTTTGATTGTTCTGTTATGAACCTATTGTTGTAATGTTGAAAGTAATCCGTAATTGTTACATTTGATCTTTGTTAGTAGCATCTAATGGTCTTGGATCGTTAGGAGCAATATAACTTAGGTTAGATAACCCGAACGTTTAAGGTTATTACCTATATTGATCGTTTTCCACTTTGTAATGCTTCTGCCAAATTGAATTTACCGATCGTATCCTAGGTTATTTGGTAGTTAGGTTTAATTAAAGATCGCATCTTAATTAAACACAACTTAAGGGAAAACCGAGATTATCAAAGCATATTGATAGTCTCAGATCAATAGTCTGAAGAGAGGTATAAAGATACTAGGATGATAGAATATGCTTGATCGTGTTTAGGTCGAGATTGACACTAGAACTGGACCTTACTTTTATTTGACATTTTAATCATGTTTTATTGATTGTTTTAAATTGTTTTCGATAATTTATTTTTATTTTTCTAAATTGTTTAAAATCTAAACCCCCTTTTTTATATTTTCTTAGCATCAATTAATTTTGTTACAAAAATTATTCAAACATTCCTTAGGGATTCAATCCCAACTCATTATAACTACAAATTTTAGTGTATAAAGTCAGGTAAATTTTACAGTGTACTCGACACATGTTGTTAAATTTTAACGCCATTGTCTAGAAATGTTGTAGTTTAATTTTCAAGTTTGATTTCAGTTGACGTTTTGTGAATATATTTGTTTATAATTGTTTCTTTTTGTTATTTGTTAATTTTTAAAAGTTTATTATTAGTAGTATATGGTAGTTATGAGATCTCCTCATAGAGAACTTGAGCAACTTGATCCAGAGATCGAGAGAATAATACAGAGATTGCATAAGGAAGCAAGATCAACTTTGGTAGAAGAATCGGAATCTAAATCCAAAGACACGTTGATAAATTTGAGAACTCTGAGGGAGTTAGCTACACCCGATTTAACTCAAAGACCATTATGCATAACATTTCTGAATTTTACTGAAAATGTTACCTTTGAGTTAAATTCTAGACTAATACATTTATTACCTAATTTCCGTGGTCCTACAAGTGAGGATGCATATAAGCATATTAAGGAGCTTGTTATGGTTTATCTGAGCATAAAGTCTTACAGGATGACCGACGAGCAAATCATGTTGAGAGCCTTCTCGTTCTCACTCAAGGATGCGGCGAAGGATTGGGTATTTGATTTACCAGCTGGGAGCGTAATACGTGGTTAGAGATAATCAGACTGCTCTTAGAGAAATATGTTTTGGTTTCAAAGATAGCAAGTATTCAGAAGGAGATTTGTGGCATCAAGTAGCATAATAGAGTCTTTATTTCCAAGTACTAGGAGTGTTTTAAAAAGCTATGTGCTAGTTGTCAGCACCACAACATTCCATATCAGCTTCTCATCTAATATTTCTATGAAGGATTACTACAGGTGAAGAGGAGTTTGGTTGATGCATCAAGTGGTGGGTCACTTTGCGAGAAGACTCCCATTGAAGCTAAGATCTTACTTGAGCAAATGGTCACAAACACCTAACAATTCGACACTCGTAACGATGTTCAGTGTGTAAATGAAGTAAATACTTGTTTAGATGAACTAATATCTTTCGTGAGATAGATTGCAGCTGGACAGGTGCAAGTGAAAATATGTGAATATGTTCAATCACGAGCCATCCAACTAATGAATGCCTGACGCTGCAGGAGGGAATATAGAATATATGAATACTGCAGGAGGGAACTTCTCGAATCAATAAAACCCATACTCGCAGACATATAACCCAGGCTGGAGGGATCACCCCAACCTGAGTTATGGAGGGAACAACAAATAAAATTACTTCCATAATTGATCGGAAGGAGCAGAACAATTTTAACCAAGGACATAAGGAGCCTCCTTTTCTAGTTTAGGAACATCTCTCGACAAATTTATCAATGCCTCTACTACTAACAATCTTCAATTTCGGCAAGAAATGTAACAGCTTCAACAGAGTATGATGTTGTGTAACAGCCACATAACCCCTAGAAGGATATATAGACGCCATACAAATTAGTACAAACAAACCTAAGCATTCGATGTCTTCCATAAAACAATTTAAGCAAACATACATTATATTACATCGAACGTAATACAAACTTGTTTTAAATCCCAATCTAAACTGAAATATAGTTAATACAAACTTCATACCAATTCAAATTCATATACATCAGATACAAGCCAAAATCAAACTCAAAAGTACGTTTTGATCAAAATAAATCTCAGACTCCTTTGGCCATTGTAGTTGACTTGTCTCAGCTAAGCATATAGCTTAATGAGTAATAACTAAACTATGCATAAATTGATAATTAATCATACTGAATCAAGTTATAGCACAAGAATTCATTAAAAGTTTGTCTTAACGAATAATTCAAACATCAAGAATTTTCAATATAGTTTACATAGATAATAAAACTGAGTATCATAAAAAGGCATAATCCCATCATATTAGAACATAATTTTGTTTATATCAAAATCAAACATATTTCATAATACAAAACCAGATGCTAAAACAGAGTAATTGCAGCCAGATGCTCCATGATGGAATCATTCAATCCATCCTCAAATTGATGACACCGAAAGTCCTCAGTAAGCACTGATTCAGGGGCATACTTACTGAGTCGATTAAATTTCTGATCGTACTCAGCAACCAACAAATTCCTCTGCTTCAAATTCAAAAATTGCTTCCACTTCTCCTTTTTGTAAGCCTCTGTAACGTACTTAGCTTTAAATTCTTGGGTAAAGAAATCCTAAGTCAAAGGTACTGGTAGTTGAGGATTTCTCAAAGCGAACTTCCACAACTCATAGGTTGCTCCCTGAAGGAGAGAAACAGGACAATACACCATCTAATCTGCTCGACAACTGATCTCTTCCAACACCCTCTTCACTTTCTCAATCCAGAACTCAACTCTTTCATATTCCTCCAAAGACGTCCCAGTAAATTCCTCAATTCCATACTTCCGCAGTTGATCAATTGGAGCCTTAGGTATGTTCATACGGTGCAGTAATGTCATCATATCCTGGGACAAATTCACTAAAGCCTATCCCTGAGCTATAGGAGGAGGTGGCACTACAGCTTCTCCTCAATTAACCTTAGAGGGTCCAGATGTTGATAGATAAGATCTCTCAGGAGTATTACTCTCAGCAACCTCGTCAATGGCTTTGTGAGATCTTTCCATCTTTATTTTTATAATCAAAATGTGGGATAAACCGCATTAGGCCAAAAGACCACTTTTACACTCAAGTATAAGCAATAGTTAAGCACTGGTTAAACCAGAATTGCCTAAACCATGCTCTGATACCAAACATTGTAACACCTACATACCCCCTAGAAGGATATATGGACACCACAAAAATTAGTACAAACAAAACCCAAGAATTCGATGTCTTCTATAAAACAATTCAGGCAAACATACATTATATTACATTGAATGTAATGCAAAGTTATTTTAAATCCCAATCCAAACTGAAATATAGTTTTCACAAACTTCATACAAATTCAAATTCATATACATCAGATACAAGCCAAAATCAAACTGAAAAGTACATTTTGATCAAAATAAATCTTAGACTCCTTTGGCCATTGCTGTTGACTTGTCCCAGTCTTTACAAACTTCTCTTAGAACCTACACGGGACAAATCCACTGTGCTAAGCATATAGCTTAGTGAGTAATAACTAAACTATGCATAAATTGACAATTAATCATATTGAATCAAGTTATAGCATAAGCATTAATAATTCATACATCAAGAATTTTCAAAACAGTTTACATAGATAACATAAGTGAGTATCAGAAGAAGGCATAATCCCTTCAGAACAGAACATAATTTTGTTTATATCAAAATCAAACATATTTCAGAATATAAAACCAGATGACTGCTAATCTACCAACAAAAGTGGGTAACATGACTTATATAGGAGATACCATGATTGGTATCATAAAACAGGAGACTTACGTCTCAATAACAAGAAACATCGAAGTGTCAATAATAAATGACACCAAAGTGTCAGTAACAGAAGACACCAAAGTGTCACAGCAGCAGCTGTAGACCCTTCTAGGCATGCCTATTTATCCACGACTAGGACTTAACAAATTCAAAAACAGAACAGATTCATACATTCAACAACACAGACATTCCCAATTCAATACACGCATATAGCTTAATTAAAATTAGTTCAGTACCAAACAGAACAAATGAAGATGAAACTATCTTAAATTACTCACAATAGCTCCCTTTTCTCTTATTTCCTTGAAGTCCTAACAATATCTGCAAGCAGTCGTTCGACCTGGTCGTCTATATGCAATCATATATAGTTTCATATTACTAAATTACTCAATTAACTAAATAAGCACTTTTAAGACTTATCATGTAATATGCATGTTCAATGAAAAATTCTCGGGTATATTTCCTTACTAAACTGATGCAAATATCACTTGTACTTCAAAAATTCCAAAATTCATACACTCAATTTCTATTCCAGCTTTTGCTAGAAGCACCTCATTCAGGTCAACTTTGTATAATCAATAAGAACAAGAAAATGATGTATTTCTATAACACTTTCTTATATACAATTGTTTCTCTGTGTCTTAAGTTTCTAATGATACCAAAATCATACAATTTGGTTTATTATTCAATGAGTTATGCTCAAAATACCATAGACTATGTACATTTTAAATTTTGGCTAATGCATGATCATGCACTCAAGTTATACACCTCGTAACTCTCAATTCCAACTTTCAAAAATTACAAACTTTATACCAATCAAAAGATAAGAGAATAAGCTATAACTTTTATGGAGAAAGCTTGTCTTATTTGGCCTACATCAATACATTATATTCAATAACAACAGGACATGATTTATGTCCCTAGTAGTGCTCCAGCTGAAGCCAAGACTCACTTTCCAGCTAAATTTTAAGGTCCTTAAGGATAGAATTCAAATTTAATTTCTTCTTAACTTTTGTATCCAAATATTTCTAGTTTATTTTGAATAAAAAATCATCTCATTTGGAGCTCTAAAGATCAAGTTATAATCAAAACACCAGACATGTTCACTATAATATCTCCAGTTTATAATATTCCAGTACATACCCTCAATTTGAGTCAATCAATCTTTTTCTAATCAATTCAGATGGCTCTAAAATTTCATGGACAAGAAAATCAATGTCTTAGGAGTTTATTGTTTCAATTTTTAAGTCATTTGGAGGTTGGATGACAAAGTTGTGGCTAAAAGAATCAACACAGTTCAGTGTTGGTAAAACCATTGGGTGCAACTCTTCTCTTCTCTCTCTAGCTTAACAAAACACAGATTTTTCTTCTTCTTCACTGTAAACTTCAGACGTCTTCACTCTTCTTCCTACTTAATTCTTCATTCTACTCCATTTCTAAGTTATACTTTCTACATTTCCACTCCCATTCCAACTCACCTTACTCTAAAACAACTCAAAATGCAAAATTAACTACAAATACCAAAAAAAAAAATTATACACAACTGTTCATCATCTTTTGCATTTGTTTACATCATTTTTTGCACTTATCACTTCACTAATTTCTCAGTTTATTCATTCTGAACACAATCAAAGCTACCCTTCTTACACACCTCATGCATAAATTTCATTTTTAATCATTCAAACATCATCAGACTTATTTGATTCATTTCTATGAACACTCAAATACCCACGCATATCTAATGAGAAACAAAGAATATATTCATTGAGTTTCATGAATTTCCTTGCTCTTCCTAAACACAGTTTCAATGATTTGTCAAGATTAAAACTCACTTTAATACCCTTTACAATACCCAGAAACCTAAAACATCACTTACTTGTTTCAATAAAAACTCTAACAGTAACTTTCGGTGAAAGCAGTAATAAATCTCTAGCAGTGATATTTTGGTGGATAAACAAAAAACAAGGAACAAGTTTTTATGTTCAAAAATTACGGTGAAGAATAAGCTACTGTGTTCTTCTCCTAACCAAAAACTTAACCCATGTATCCTCTTTACATGTAATACATGTGTCACCAACTAAAATTGCCACATGTTATACTACCATTGATTCATTTCCAACATTTTCCTAGTCCATACATACCCCAAAATTTTCAGAAATTTCCTAAAATTCACCAAAAATTTTGAAATAATAATAATAAGCTCCAAATAAATTTTCAACATGTAAAAATCCAAATTCTCATTTTAATCACACTTAGAAACCAATTATACCCGAAAATGTCAATGAATGCTTGTACAATTATTTGTATATATCAAAAATACATATGCACGTTTAAATGAATACTCAAATATACAAAGCATACAATGCACTACTAATTCCTCAATATTCTGACCCCTAATATGGGATGTTATATGTTGCTTAATCAAAGTATGCAACAGTAGTTACAACAAGGTTTACAATAAATCCAACAAGAAACAAATTCAAGCACACAGAACATTAAAAACCAAGTGAGTCAAATGGTAGTGAGGTTTAATCGCCTAGAATAAAAAATTTGGAGAAAAGTTGTCATCCTAACCTGAGGTGAACCCAAAGAATGTCAGTGACATAACCTTAAGGAGCCAAAAGGAGATTGAGGGTCCTAAGAGAACTCCACTAAGGATTGCTACCGAGGAAGAGATCGAGAAGGAATTGGGAAAGGAAGAAAATTCATCATCAAATACGAAGGTAAATTTTGAATGTCCTAATATTACTAAGACTAATCCTCCCCTTTTTCTTAGTAGATTGATAGGACTGAACAAGGAGGAGACGGATAAAGAGATATTAGAGACTTTTCAGAAAGTGAAAGTCAATATACCTTTGCTAAAGGCAATCAAGCAAGTACCAAAGTACCCCAAATTCCTTAAAGAACTATGTACACATAAGAGGAAACATAGGGATGATGGGAATTTATGATGGGTGAGAATGTGTCTTTGGTTTTTAAAAAGAAGATGCCCCCAAAATATCGAAATCTAGTTATGCTTACCATTCTTTGCAAAATTGGTAATATTGTGATCATTAGAGCTATGTCAGATTTGGGTGCTTCAAATAATGTGATACCTCGTTTGATTTATGTTTCTTTGAATTACTTTGAAAGAAATGAGTGTGATTATACAATTGGTTGACCGCACCAATGCTTATCCTGATGGTGCAGTTGAGGATGTTTTGGTGCAGGTGAATAAGTTAGTGTTTTTTGCAAATTTTTATGTTATGGATATGAATTATTAGACTTCATACAAATCAATACCTGTCTTTTTAGGGAGTTCGTTTCTCAATACTTCTCAAACTAAGATAGATGTTTGTGAGGGGACCCTCATAATGGAATTTGATGGGGAAGTGATTCATTTTAATTTTTTGTGCCATGAAACATCCTCCTGATGATCACTGTGTTTTTTCTATTGATGTGATTGATCCTTTAGTATAGGAAATGTTTCAATTAAGTTGCAAGGATCATTTAGAAACATATTTTATTGAGGAATTAGAAGTAGAAGCTAACATTGAAGTTGAAATGGGAGAAGAGCTGATGGAAGTGGTGGGCTCTTGGGAATCATTAGAGAATTCTCCAAGAAGATATGATTTGGGCTCTATGAAACTATCTGAATCTTACCAGAAGTTGTTAACTTCTAATGTGCATGTAATGCCAAACTCTTTGAGCCCTTTTGTATTGGTCTGTACTTAGAGATGCTACTGTATATTGATATATACACAGTTGTATATGAGTTCAAAGATGTATTTAAGTCCTTTGGATATATATGTAATTATTTATAATGTCATATACCCTTACATAAACTTAGAGTTCTTCGGTATGCAAAATCTTAGAGATTTCCGACATATAAGCTTCTAAGTGTATGAAACCGAGTCCATTGGATGGATATGACCATGGTAGTTAAGTTAAATGTGTTCTAATGCCTTAGAGGTGATTAGAAAAGATTTATAGACTTATTGGACACTTAGAAAGCTTAATTGGAAAAGTTGATGTACATAAGGGCTTAATTGCAAATTGTTGAAAGTCAAAGGAGCTAAACGTAATTTTTCAATTCTTGGAGGACCAATATATAATTTATAAAGTTAAGGGGATTAGTTAATATTTCCAAAAGTCCAAGGATCAAAATAAAAATAAAAGTTTTGGAGATTTCTAAACTTCGGGCATAATTGCAAATTTAGGAAAGTTTGGAGGGTAAAATGGTAATTTCATACAACCTAAGGACAAAATGGTAAATTCACCATGTTTGGTTAAAGAAGAGTCAAATTCTAGACCTTGTTTGTGGTGTGGCCATGCAACCCATTATTTGGACATTAAAACACTTTGTTTTAATTAAAAGAAAGAGGAAGAAAGGAGAAGAGAGGAGAGAACGAAGGAAGTTTCAACTAACACCATATTTCACCCTTCTTTTTGATTCTTCAACCTCAAACAAGGTTTTATAAGCTAATTTGGGGTCAAGGAACTCAAATCTATCATTTTATTTGAGAAAATCTCAAAGAATTTGAAGATATCATCAAAGGAAGGTTTAGGTAAATTTTGTCTCATCTCTCTCTACATTAGGATTTTGAGTTTGGTG
>JAOQMP010000209.1:21965242-21983261 GCA_027563575.1 Erythroxylum pedicellare
ATAATATTAGAAATAAATGAACTATTTTGATAAGTGTGTTAAGTGTGCAGAAAAACACAGAAGAAGTGCAAAACACAAAAGAAGCGGAAAACAAAGAAGAAGTGCAAAACATAGAAGAAGCGGAAAACACAGAAGAAATGGAAAACACAGAAGAAGTGAAAAACATAGAAGAAGCGGAAAACACAGAAGAAGCGAAAACACAAAAGAAGGGGAAAACACAGAAAAAGTACAAAACACAGAAGAAGTGAAAAATATAGAAGAAGCAGAAAACACAGAAGATGCGGAAAACACAGAAGAAGTGAAAACACAGGAGAAGTGGAAAACACAGAAGAAGTGGAAAACACAGAAGAAGTGAAAAACACAGAAGAAGAGGAAAACACAGATGATCCAAAGATGAAGATACTCTAGTACGTCGGACAGTTAGTCAGTTGGAATTAGTTACAGAACTTAACTGAATAACGGGTTCTACAAGAAGCAAGAAGCAGTTATCAATAATTAAGAAGCAATTAGAGACTTAGGCTGTAAATACTAGTCGTAGTCGAAGACTGAACAATCTCTTTTAGCTTTCAAGTGTTAACTTACAAAGAAAAATTATGTATTCAAAAGTGCGATATAAGATAGCAAACTCTACTGTGACAAAAATCTCACAATATCTTTCTAGTAAGAGAAAGAAAAGGTTAAGAGCCTGGAGAAGCTAACATAGCAGAAAGAATACTTTGTGTAAGAGACCTAAAGAGGCTCTAAAAGGGAAGAAAGAATATTTGTAAAATTGTTGAAGTATAGTGAAATCTCAGAAGAACTCTGAGGACTAGATGTAGCCCATGGTTTGGGGTGAACCAATATAAAAATCACAGCGTCTATCTTCTAACCTTTCACTTTATTTTATTTTCTTTTTAGACAAGTATATAGAAGTGATTTGTGATTTAACTACGTAACTATTTTTGTATAACTTTTTTAGTATTCTTTTAACAGCTGGAAAAGTTCTTAACAAGATATATTAAAGTTTTTGTATTCACAGAAAGAATACACAATTCAACCCCCCTTCTTGTGTATCTCGTATATTGTACGTGAATTCTATATTAACGTGTGATTTACTTCACATGTAAGATACTAAAGCTAGCACTCTGATACCACAACTATTAGACCCCGTTTCTAGAGCCCAACTCCGGGAACTCATGAAACGTGCGCGTAATCCAATGAAATTTCCTTAACTATCATCGGTTTGTCTTTATGCTCGGATATCATCAATGTTATTTCATCATACTCTCTAATATCTACTCATCCCTCACAATTTCCTATCTTTCTTTCTCCATAACACATCTCACTTATATGTTACAAGAATTTGAAATCAAAATAATCATCTCAAATCTATAACTTCCTCAAGTATACCTAAATTCAATTCAACCTTATCCATACACGATTCATATTTTGTTAACCTCAAAGAAAAGAGTTTTACAAAGCTTTAATCACATATCAACATTACATCATTCGCTTAATATAAAAAAAAATACAAAGGATGCTCAATGTAGGTATGCCTATCGATTATCCAAAATAATCACTATCTTAATACAAAAGCTAACTATCTTGGAGTTGTTAAATGCCTTTATGCTCTTGATCACTTGATCTATTGCTCATCACCTGAAGATGGGGAGGAATGGGGGGTGAGCTTGAAAGCTCGTGGGTAACAGGTTTATAATTGAGAAAATAGCAAAAACCATTTTCAAAACTCATTGTCATTGCACATTTTCATAACCATAGAAATTTTTCCGTAAAAATCATCAAACACTTATTTCTCAAAATTCTCAATCTATCAAACAATTCATGAGCAATTAGATCATGTATGCATCAAACTTATTAACATATCATAAGCACATAAGCACATCGAAATGGTTTGGGTAGATCCATGAAACATGACGAACTACACATTTCCACATAATGATCCTATGTAGTCGTAAAACTTGACATACTATCGCAATCCCATATAGTGGTCTTGCGTAGATGTAAACATGAAGGAGTCCATGAAGGAGCTCCGTGCCACTAGCGGGCAGGCGGGAGAAGCCTTTTCTTGTTCAACATGCACGTGACATTCATGAATGGATTACACCAAACCCACATAACATGTAATTCATGAATCAAAAATAGTTTGCCCAAATGGCACCTTTTGGAAACTTGTTTTCCATATACATGCGATATTTCGAAAACTTGATCTCATAAACATGTATCTTTTCAAAAAGAAGCATTTTCGAAGTCTTTTTATAAATAATGAACACAATTCATTTAGCAAACATATAACAGTTTCACAATCCAATCAAGAAGCAAATAAATGCAACATTTATAATGCAATTGAAACCATTAAGCTTCCTTGATTCAAAGAAAACAATGAATGGCTTATTTACTCTATTATAAACATGTACACACCTTGAATTCCTTGCTTATAAACTTACTTAAGGATGTCTTTCCTCTTGCTCCTATTGCCTCTCTTGCCTCATTTAATTTCCTTAATCAATACCAAAATTTCCATTTAATAGGAATTCCAATTTAGAACCCAAAGAAACATATTCACTAAAACCTATGCATTTCCTAAGCTTTTTAAACCCAATACCCTTTCAAAAATTCAAACTTTTGGGCCAATTTTCTACTACCATTTTGATATAGTAAACGACAAATTTTGATATCACTTTTTTCTAGAAAAATTTTCCCCATTATCTTAAGTTTCTAATGAAACCAAAATCATTCAATTTGGTTCAGTACTCTAAAAGTTATACCCCAAACATTTTTGAACTATTCTTATGCTGAAATAGTGTTCTATGCTCAACTTCCATCCAACAATTAAAATTCTTAGAGACTGAATTGAGACTTGATTTCTGCTGAAAACTTGTATCCCTATGTATGTCTCTAATTTACTCCAAATAAAAAATCATTCCAATTGGATAACGACAGAAAATGTTATGCCTAAAATACCAAAACATGTTCAAGTTGTCTCCAAACAAACTTCACCGCGGTGAGCCAAAAAGTTGGCCGCGACGAACTTTGATTTTTTTCAACGTTGGTCGTGGCAAACTACAAAGTTGGCTGCGGTGAACTATAAGGACTTCTCCACCATGAACTTTCGCAGAAACATGACTCTTCTCTCAAATTCTTCTCTCAAATTTTTTCTAGATTCTTACTCTATTCAACCCCATTTTTCTTTTAACTATCACCAAAACATGTTCATTCATCAAATCAAGAGCAATGATGCTTATACTTACTTGTTTACCCAAAGCTTCTTCAATCACCATGAAACCCTAGCTTAGAAATCCCTAAAAATCAAAATGATTCTTTATTTTTTTCTTTCTTCCAACACAAACCCCACATAAATCCATTTCTCTAAATCCTTTTCTAACAAAGCAAGAAGGAGAGACGGTTACCTTAGCAAATCCTCCTCCTTCTTCTTTCCATGTTTTCTTCCTCTTCCTTAGTTCTCCACGCACATTTCTTTTCTTTTCTCGTCGATTTTTATTTCTTCCTTCTTTTTATACAAGTTAACTTTTCTTCTTCCACTTATACCCTTCATTTAAAGCCTTAAGTCTTCCAAACTTAAGTGAACTACTAAAAATGTCCTTGAACCTTCTTACTACTTTAACACTTTAATTCAATCAACCTATGTCATCTAATCTTTACTTATAACAGCCCAGATCACCCGCTCACAGATATTGTTCGCTTTGGGCCTTGACCCAGCCAAGCCCTCATGGTTTTGCTTTTCCCAAGGCCTTCCCAATAGGTCACCCATCCTAGTAATACTCTCACTTAAGCACATTTAACCTCAGAATTCTGATGGGATCCGATGCATTAAGCCATGAAAAACGCGTCTATAAGGGAGAGGTATCCGTACCCTTATAAGGCGTACTTCGTTTCCCTCTCCAACCGATGTGAGATCTCACACTCTCCAGCCCCCCTTAGGGCCCAGCCCTTTTTAGGATCTAGCCTAGTTGGCATAATGGTTCGAGTACCGGCTCTGATACCATCTATAATAGCCCAAATCACTCGCTCACAAATGTTGTCCGCTTTGGGCCTTGGCCCAGCCAAGCCCTCACAGTTTTGCTTTTCCTGAGGCCTTTCCAGAAGGTCACCTATCCTAGTACTACTCTGACCTAAGCACATTTAACCTCGGAGTTTTGATGGGATCCGATGCATTAAGCCATGAAAAACGCGTTTGTAAGGGAGAGGTATCCGTACCCTTATAAGGTGTACTTTGTTCCTCTCTCCAACCGATATGGGATCTCACATTACTAACATTAACATAATAATTAACTCCCAAAATTATTCCATCAAAACATCATAATCCATTTAAATCATGTTTAACTAGAGAAAAAAATCCAGGGGCCAACAAATACATTACCCACCTAATTGCTTGAAAATCCGCAAGTTCAAATTTGCCCTTCCTCTTGATCATAGGTAAGGTTCTCTTGGTTTCTTAAAACAAACCAAGTTTCCATTCACACAATATTTCAACGAAAAATCCATAAACTTCAATAATCTCAAAAATAAAGATAAATAACAAAATGGGCTTAGACTTAACCTACCCATAGTCTATCTAAGCTAGTAAAACCAAAACCCTAATTCAAAACCCACGAAAATCAAAATGGGTTCTCTTTCTCTTCTTCATTTCTAACACAAACCCTATTTCTCTAATTCCTTTTTCTTCAAAGTAAGAAGAAGAATGGACTTAACTTAAGCTTAGTCAAACTCTTCTTCTTCTTTCCTAGGTTCTCCGATTTCTTCCTCATTTCTTCTTTCTTTGTGTTTTTCTTCTCTTTTTCTCTCTTCCCTGGTTCTCTCTTCTTTCTCACTTATTCAAGACTAAGTTTTTCTCTTGTCTTCCAAAATTATCCTTCTCTTTGTTTGTCTTTCCAATTATGCCCTTTATTTTAAACAAAAGACTACTAACTCCTTTGTCCATTTAAAATACCATACTACACTCTAATTTACTTCTAACATTCCCATTCAAAATTCTAATTTCTACTTAGGCTCACCAAATTAATGGGCTCAATTTTAAAATAATTAAACAAATAAATCAATAATAGTAATAATAAATTTGGGAGCTTATAATTCTTCCCCTCTTAAAGAATTTCATCCTCAAAATTCTTACCTGAGTCATTGAAGAGGTGTGGGTGAAGTAAATCACTTGTTAATATAGAAATCAAGTATAATATGTAAAATACACAAGAAGGGGGGGTGAATTGTGCATTCTTTTTCGAAAATATTAATTTTTTAGACTTGTTGAATTTCTTTACTAAATTCAAATGATCACAAAAATACTTTTCTAAATATGATAAGCAATGCAATCGCAAGTAATATTATCTACTCGTCTAAAAACAAGAAAATTAAAAGATAAGGTTAGAGAATAGACGCTACGATTTTATACTAGTTCATCCCAAACCTTGGGCTATGTCTAGTCTTCAGAGTTTGTCTGAGATTTCACTATACTCTTCAACTTTACAAGTATTCTTTCTACACTTACAGAGCCTCTTCAGGTCTCTCACACATAGTATTCTTTATCTGCTTTCTTAGCCTCTCCAAGCTCTAGCCTTTCTTTCTCATGGAAAGATATTGTTTGAGCTTTACGTTACAGATGTATTCACTCTCTTTCTTTCGCACTTGAGTACAAAGTTTTTTTAGGCATTGTACAATCAGATTTTCTCTCTTGTAAAAACATTATTTAGTTTTTTGACTAAAAATAGTATTTATAGCCTAAGTCTTCAACTGTATTCTTGAGAATTTGCTTCTTAAATCTTCTAGACACCGTTATTAGTTGAGTCTTGTAACCTACTCTAACTAACTATCTGACTGACGTTCTAGAATAGTTTCCACTTATATCATTTGGTACTATACTTCTTTTGGTGTCGCCCTTCTTCTGTTGTCAAACTTCTTTTGGTGTCACGCTTCTTTTGGTATCACGCTTCTTCTGGTATTGACGTGTATCTTTTTATGATGATGTGTATCTTCTTATGATGAAGTGTATCTTCTTATGATGACGTGTGTCTTCTTAAGATGACATGTATCTTCTTATGTTGACTTTCTATATCTTCTGGTGTTGACTACGCATCTTCTGGGTTTGACTTCGTGTCACTTACATTTTTTTGCGTACTTAACAAACTTATCAATACAGTTCACATATTTCTAAGATTATTATTATTTGATTGTCAACAAAATTAATAGAAGTGAAGTCTTCTTGACTTAACACTAAACTAATCGCTTCTCCAGCAATGGCGCTAAAAACTTAATCGCGGTTTTCCAATATATGTAATTTTAATATTTTAACCTCGATATTTCGCAAGTGTACGAGTCGTCCGCATAATACTTAAGGTGTCAATCCCACGAAGATGGTTAATCTAATCCTAAAATCTAAGGCTAAAACTAATAGCAGAAATTCAAATTTAACTAAACTAAAACAATGATGCAATTCAATCAAATAATTCAATTCAAGAATTAATCACAAAATATTAACAAATCAACAAACTGCAACACACACATTAAGAATCAACCTAAGGAATTACCAATTGAGAGAACGGAGAATTTTTACGTATCTTCAACACTAATCTAATTAATTATGAATTGTCAGATTATTGGTCCTGGATGATCTTAGGGTTATTACTCTCTCTCGAGTTATAACCAATAGCCTTAAATTATAAACCTTAATCAGATTATAGAAAATTGCAATTTCTCAATTCACAATTTATCCAAACCCTAATTAGATATGAAGTTTTCCACTAGACTACCAAAAACCTATGTGAGATCTCTCTTCATACAATTACCAATTTGATTGATTTCTCATTCTTATTAAATCACCTAACCTAACTTTTATTAGCCCAATTTAATTATTTTTTATTCGATTCACCCTTTTAGTCTATCACTGAATTATGTAAGTGTGGAAATCAATCACAATGAATCCAAAGGATCTTGTGCTCAAATGGACTGTACCTACTTCTAGGAGACCCTGAGTACAATACCCTTTTTTCTATTTTTATTTTCCTTTTTCGGACATTCAGCCCAAAGACATGGACCAAAGCAAAGGCATTTTATCTATCTAGATAGCCCTGAAAAAAAGAAAAGATATGGTAGAAAAAAAGAGAAATTATGCCTTCTTCTGGAAAATCTTTAGTTGCCCGCTAACTTCGGTACCCAGGGCCTCACATGCTAAAGCTAATATAGACAATCAAATTTTTACTGAAACAAAGACAAAAACAACTTGAAGGTGAGTTTAGACATTCCTCAACATTCATAAAATCCTATCTCAACAGCTATCCTAAATCTATATATAAATAAAATTGAAATACACCAGAAACCATATCTGAAGGGATGATGGAAGCAGCAAAGTTGGGAAACCTCCTATTCTGGGAAGTATTTCGTGTCGGCTACTTATCCACATCTCTCTTCCTTCATCTCTTTCTCAATCTCTCGATGAACTCTCTCTAGGCTTTTTTGATGGTGGTTGATGCAAGAAGCTCCTTCTTCCTCTTTTTTCTTATTCTTTTTATACTTGATGTGATTGTGGCAGCCTTAGGGTTTTTTAAAGTAAAAAAGGTCTAAGAAAACCCTCAAAATTTGACTTTTATGTATGTTTAAGCGTCTGTCTGATGAAGGCCATGATCATGGGCCAAATGTAAGCTCTTGTCACGATCGTGGAAGGATGGCCATAATCGTGAGCCAAATATGATGCTTCTGTCACCATTGTGGCAATTTGGCCATGATTGTGAGCTGTCTCCCTCGCTTCTGTCAATGTCATAGTAGAATGGGCCATGATCGTGGGTTGTTGTTTCGGTCCAAGTCTTTCCAAAACTTCTCCTTTCTTCGTTGTTGATCTTAAAACACTAACAAACACATCAAGGTACCTCAAAGACATAATAATTAAGCTCAAATGCTTGTACTAACCCATAAAAACACTTAAACACAAATAATTCATAAACTAACACAATTCTACTAAAAACACATACTAAACAATTGAATAAATAGATAAACATATACCAAACTATACCCTAAAATATGATTGATTTTTACACTTATCACATATATTAAGGGTATGCATATCACGTCAAATAATAGAGTAGTGTGTGTAGCACACTCTATGATTTGACAATATTTAGCTGTATTTGACACTAATATATAAGTTTAAGGTTAATTTGGCAAAAATTAAAGTCGAAGGACTTGAGTGTACTTGAAATAGAAGTTGAGGGATCAAAATGGACATTTCCCTTAACTGAAACTTTATATTTGAAACCTTGAGTGTATTATAAGTATTTAACTACAAGTTTACATTAAAAACCTAAAAGTAATTTTAGGTATTTAACATTAAACCTTAATAGATTTCAAGTATTTAACAAAAAATTTGGATTATAGACCTAAAATGGATTCTAAGTATTTAAATATGAATTTAAAATCTATTATAGGTATTTAATTAAAACTTTGGATTGGCTAACTAAAAAGTATCCTAGGTATTTAACTATAAATGTATAGTGCATTCCAAGTATTTAGCTAAAACTTTAGATTAGAGACTTAAAGGGGATCATAGGTATTTACTTATGAACCTATAGTGGATTATAAGTATTTAACTTAAACTTTTGATTTGAAGCCTAGAGAGGATTATAGGTATTCAACTATAAACTTGGAGTAGATTTGAGGTATTTAACTAAACTTTATATTAGAGACCTAAAAGAGATTTTAAATATTTAATTACGAACCTAAACAAGATTCTAGGTATCTAACTGAAACTTTAGACTAGAGACCTAAAGAAGATTCAAGGTATTTAACTAAAATTTTAAATTACACCTAGTAGGGTTGGTATCGAACTACAAAACTAAAGTAGATTCCAAGTATTTAGGATTTCACTTGATTGAGAATTGAGACCTAAAGGGATCTGTAGGGCTTTCACTCACTAAGAAAAAGAGAACTAGAGAGGTTTGTATGGTTTTTACTCAAATAGATGAACTATAGAGGTTTATAGAGTTTTCATTCATTGAAAAAAAAGACTAGGAGAGCCTTTTAGTTTTTTACTTATTGAAAAAAAATATTATTAATGAGCTAAGACATATCTTAAAAACAAGTAAACATGTGAATCTCAAATAAATTTTTAAAAAAGCTTTCATATAGTTTTGAAAATATTAAAAATATAGCATTGGAAAATATTCCCTCATTTATTAATTTCCATTTGTCCAAAAATTGGAAGGCTTCCCATTATAAGTGTTAGCTCTTATGCTATATGTAGAAACAAACATAATCAAATTAAGATCAAGACTAGTAAAACAATTATGAATTTGTATAGCCCTTCATTTTTAATCTTTTTCACTGATAAAAATAAAAGGCACTCATTTTTATATTTTTTGTAAATTAAGGAATTACATTGATCTAGGAAAATAATTTTAAGAAGATTACAACCTAGAATACAAGGTGTTACAAAATGAGATGCTAACTAGCTAACTGAGACAAGTAATAAAAAAATGAAGTTATTAGTTCTAATTTAGGATAAAGTTTGGTACATTTGGAAGAATTTATTTTAAAGATACTAATCAAGATGCATCTTTTCTTACTAATTAAGATTCCATTTATCAGTTATTACAACAAGTATAACTAGACTGGCTCCCCTGATTAAAATGAGCTTGTGTATCCTGTTGAAGTTCCTTGCCACCACTATTTAACTTTTAGAACATATGCCTTTGAAAATTCTAGCATTTACATCCCATATTACATCCCACCATATGGAATATACAACAAAAGAAAAATGTTATAATAAATAAGTTATATTCATTTTTAAAGAGGATGTGAGTTAAAAAGCTTATGAATAATTACATCCTAATTGTTTACAGGGCGAGAGTGATTGTACCTAACTTGATCTTTACAGTATATCCTATTAGATTAAGAGCAGATAAAGAAATTTTTTTGAACTAATTATGGACCTTCTTGACATATTTTATAGAATGGTTAAGGAGAGACTAAGGGCCTTTGAGTTTATCTATGGCATTTAACTTGTTCCTTATAGAAAAGCATAAAATAAAAGAAGTCTTAGTGAAAGATATATGTTCCAAACTAGTTTGTGCCATGTCACTTTTTGAGAATGCCTCTTGAGCAAGTTTTTACAAGATTTTCCTCATATGTTTGACTAGGTGGTAGTTAGGAAAGTACCTTATAAAGGTTGGTGTTTTTCTCTTCTTACAAAGCCATTCTCTATTCTTATCAAGATAGTGTAACCTGATGTTTTGAAAGTTAGGGAGGAGGTATAGTGGCGTTTGCGAGCTCTAATTATCATGCCAAATCCATGTGTTCATTCCATTTCCCATGTTAATTTTGACAGAAGTTTAGGGACTGCTTCTAAGATTTAGAATTTGTGGCATTATCCATGAACTGTCCTTCCTTGATTTTATGCTCCATAAAATTTTCCCATGAAGGTTATGACTATTATTCCATTTAGTTTATAATGATTCCTTGTCATCAAACATTCTCTATAGTCTCTTAGATAGCATGCCTTTATTCATAATTATAATAGATTAGACACCCAAAACTCCTTCTTGTTTAGACAAATGAATAGTGGTCAACATATCTTTTGCCTATTTTCTTTGAAGACCATTCCTTAACTAGAGGAAGTTCTTCATCATTTCCTCTGTCTCTGAAATTCTTTCTAGGAAGCAATAGATGGTAATTTTGATAAATGTATAGGTTAGTGAGAACTAAATTGAATAGATGCAATCTACTTACCTAAGTTAGATTTTTTTTGCACAAATCACTTAAAATTTTCCTTACCATATAAAAAAGAGGAATATAGTTCCAGTAAGAGGATTTCCTAGTGGTGATAGGAATCAGTAGATAAGTGACTGTTGGGGATTTTATATTCAGTCTTGCTTGCCTAGCAAGATTTTTAGCTAAACTCAAATGATCTTTGGAAAACATATGAAGCTTTTCTATATATTGATATATAATCCTAATAATTTGATAAAGAAGTCAAGAAATAATATAGGACAATGTTGTTGTGTTATCTCCACAAAAAATAGTTGATCATAATTTTCATAAAATTTGAATATATTTTTAAAGTTTATATACAAATCTATCAACCTTGATAGCACTTCCATCGTAAAAGGTTAAGAGGAGTGGGTCTCCTTTTCCTTATTCCTTTGACTCCCTTAATTACTTTATTAGGTTCCTCATTTAAAAAAGTTATATGTTGGTGTTTTGATACATTTACCTATCCAAGATATAAATTAATTGGAGAAAACCAAATGTTTCCAATCTTTTAAGAATAAAATTCTAGTTTAGTGTATCAAATGCCTTATGTATGTCAATTTTCAATAAATAAGTTTTACCTAAAATATCCAAATGGTAATTTTTCATGAGCTCCTACATAAAAAGGATATTATGTCTAATATTGCTACCTGTAGTGGAAGTTGGTTGTAAAGGATTGATTAAAGTAGGAAAGACTACTTTAGGCCTTAATGCTAGGAGTTTAGTTAAGAATTTATAAAATGTCCTACACTAAGTTATTATCCTGAATCCATTCATCTAGAAAGGGCTATGGACCATAGCAATGAGATAAAGGTAAGTTCTATTCTAGAACTTTAGCATCTTAGAGTTAGAGAAGAATTCCTTTACTGCTTTCACCATCTATAGTTTTAGTTGGGTCCAAGTATTATATAAAAAATATGGATTAAACCTATCAATGCTAAGGGCCTTATTTTTGTTCAAGCTATATAATCTATTTCCTCCATTATAAAGGTTTTGTAAGGAATTAACATTGTTAAGAAGTGAGTTAATTTGATATGAAATCCTATAGTGAAACTCAATGTCATGATCATGAACCTATTTTACAATGACAAAATCATTTGGAAATTATTCTTGGTAATAGTTAAAATCTCCTTTTGATATGTTATCTCTTCTCCTCTATCATTTTTCAAAGTTGTAATTATATTCATATTCCTTCTTACAAGTAAGGTGGAGTGAAAGTATTTGGTACTACCATCCCCATCTTTATGCTAGATGATTTTGGATTTCTGTATGATCTAAGAGGGTTGTATATCTAAGACCTTATTGTAGATATCCAATGTATTCATTTTAAATTCTAGCTTATACATATTCAAGGGGTCATCACTAAGAGCATATTAGGAAGCTTGGAGAGCATCTCTATCATTTTGAAGGTTTAGGGCAGAGTTTGGTTTGATTAATGTCCTTTTTAATTATCATGAGTTTTTCCTTTAAAGCTCATACAATTCATAACCTTCAATGCCAATATTTAGTCCCTTTTCCACTACCAACTAAAATCTTTGAATTTTATATATGAAATTGAAGAATTTGAGGGGAGTTGACCTTTCTAAATTAGCCTTAAATTCTTATACTTCTATTGGTGAATGTTCTGATCCTAGATAGTTTAAGAATATGACTTTGCTATTTTGAAAATTATTTAGCCATTTGAAGTTAAACAAGGTTTTGTCTAATTTCCTTCTTATTAGTCACTCGCCTTCTTGCCCATTGCTTTATATAAAGTAGAATCCCTCCCATTTTAAGTATATTACTTTTATATCATTGAGGTAATATCTAAACTCTAAGCAAAGTCTATGTTTGCTTCTATATCCCTTAGATTTTGCTACTAGTATGATGCAATTAAAATCCCCTAACGTATTCAAAGCTCTTTTATATGACCCTATTAGTTCCTTAGATTATTCCATAGGGTTTATCTTTGAAATGTAAAGTTTGAAGCATATAAGAAAGTGACTTATAGAGGACCACTTCTAATCAAAATAAATATGTATAAAAATGTACCAATCAAAAGATGAATGAATCAAAATGTTAACCAAAAAGGGATTATAAGTTTCCACTATCCTTTCATAATGATGATCATAGTGATTTTTAATTATCTTCTAACACTTAGTAAATAGCCAGAGGTTTGAGCATTTAACAAAGTTCAATTGTATCTCTAAAAACCTTAAATTTCAGGCTTTATTTGATTGACATATTAAAAAACTATCTTTTATTTTACTAGGCTGTTAAGTCCCCTTGTGTTCTAAAGTATAATAGTCATAGGATTAGTTAAAAGATGAGGTTTTGGCCTTGTGTTTGTGGCCTAATCTCCTTTTAACAACTTTTTAAATTCATCTATCTACTGGGAGGATGCTTTCTCTTACTCACTAGTAGGAATCATATATGAAATGTTGAGAGGTGGAAAATCTTGGGGTTATATTTTAAATGTTGAATTGAGATATTGATATAGCCCTTATGATATCTTCTTCTTCGTAAGGGATTGACATATACACAAATGTATTTGGGATTTCTTTACAAATAGTATTTTGTTCTTTTAGTCCTATTAGCTCCTCATAAGTTCCATTCTTAAAGATCATGTCATTAGGATTTGATATTTTCCCTAGTATGTAATCTAATAGGATCCTCAATTAAGGTATCTCCATTAAAAAGACTTAGAAGTGAAACCATATATGGAAGGTCCTGAGAAAAATCAACCCCTACATAGATCTTGGCATATCTGACACAATTTCTAGTGGATGTTAGTTCATCCATGCATAGGTGCTTACTAATATAGCTAGCTATTGAGCTTAAACTCTTTATACGTTAGTATTATAATAGTATTTTATGGAAGGGGAAGTTAACCCATATAGGAACTTATTTTTACCCATATAGGAAACTATTTTTACCTAGATAAGAACATATTTTTAGATATAATCCTCTAGAATGATTATAGGCCTTTAAAGTTATAAGAATATTGGAGAATTATTGAAATGCCAAGCACATCCTCAATTAAACCTTAAGTCTACTCTTTTGTAGCAAATTTGGAGAGGAACATATTATCCTCGTTCAATAATACATCTAATAATCCTTTAGTTCTTCAATTTTTAAGGGTTTAGAATTTTATTTAAAGGAAAGTAGGGCTTTTCCTTAAATAGAATCCTATTGATATAAAACATCAAGAGTTTTCCCCCTCCTTAAGAGTCTTTATTATGGGTGAAACTATAGATCTAATTATAGTTTGCTTGAAGGATACTATTCAAAGGAACTGCTTAAGAGATCATCAACAATGCTTATCATATTGAGAGGTTTATTAGTCAAAAGAGTATTAATAGAGATAAAGAGGGGTTGTAAGAGAGAAAGGGAGTTTATTTAAGGTTTTAGGGTTCACATCAAGAGAAAGTAAAGGGGGGAAGTGGAAATCCAAGTTTTAAAGCTGACTTAGGGATTGTGTGTTAAATGTAGTTGCATGAAAAAAAGAAAAGTTCTAACTTAGGAATGGATAAATTTTGAAAAATGTTCCCAGAATGATAATAAGACTAAGGGGGAAATACTAATGGGTATTAACAGACCAAAGTACTCTTATAAGCACCAGGGAATTTAACCTTTAACTTTTAGAGGAGAAAAGAAGATGAGGGTTACAGGAAAGGATGGAGAGAGGAAGTCCATAGAGAAGGAAATAAAAGATATAATTCAAGTAAGTTAGAATGGAAAGGAGTTAAAAAAGGGAAAAATAGAAGAAATTAAAGGGTTAAACCTATCCTGGGAAATCATAAAGTAAAGTAATGAGTTGTTAAGGGTTTTAATTAGAAAGATCAACTTAAGGATATGACCCACATTGCTCGAGAGAGAATGTAGCTATAAATTGGAATTCTTACCAGTTTAAGGAATTAGGATTAATCATTGAATCAAGATAATTTTAAACTATAGGAAATGTTTTATAGAGATTGTTATCTAGATCTTATTTATCTACTAGTTGCTTTATTCTTACTCATCATTTTAATTGCTCATCAATTTGATTTAGTTATTCCCATTATTAATTTAGTTTACTTAATAATTTTCTTTAATTTCACTCATCGTTTTCTAGATTATATAATAGAAATATGTTTAGTATTGGTAGTTATAGGCCTCATGGGATCAATACTCGACTCACCTAAACTATAATATATGAAATGATTGATATACTTGACTTTGTGATATTTTAGTATCATTTTGTTTTTTAGTTATTTTTATTATATTACTTTCCAAATTTTATTTTAATATATGTACAACATTAAATAATTGTATGCGCATTCATTAACTTTAGCAAAATTAACTTAAATAATTCTTCCATAAATAAGAAATCAAATCATTTGCATCATTTGAAATTTTAAAGAAGACAATTGATATTCAAAATTCCTAAAATTAGGAAGAAAATTTGAAACTGAATCTCATTATTAGTAATTGGAATAACATTCCTTGCAATTGAATTTAAAAAAATGATATCGATCAAATTGATTTGGTTGGTAATAACAAATGACATTGTTAAATAAGTATAGTAAACCTTTATAGAAGTTTCCTGCTTAAAAGTTGACCTTTGAACTAGATTGTAACAAATGATCACAAATGTGGATTAGAAAAGCCTTACAATCTAGTTTTCATTAAGCCTCTTTCCTTATTTATGAGGACTTGTCTTCATTTGCTACATATGATATTCCTTCATATACATTTTTTTTCACTTTGATATGCTTATATAACCATTTACCAATTTTCAAATTAGCAGGATAGTTTTTTCTTATTTATTTTCATGAAGACTGTAACATTTTCCTAGGATGTTGTTTACCTATTTTTATCCTAACTATATGTCTCTCTCCCTCTCTCTTTGTGTGTGTGTGTCTCTGTCTCTCTATATCTCTCTTATTCTATGTGTGTGTATGTGTCTATATGTAAGTGTGAGTGCGTGAAATTTCTATTTAGGAATTTATTTTACCATGTTACAACCCTTTTAGATTTAGTTCACACTCTTATTTTTTCCTTTGTAGACTATCAACTTTATGCTTAGTAGGTTGTGCTATAACTTTTTCCAAGTTTCCAGCGTGTGCGTGAAATTTCTATTTAGGAATTTATTTTACGATGTTATAACCCTTTTAGATTTAGACTTTAAGCTTAGTAGGTTGTGCTATAATTGTTTCCAATTTTCCATTTTTATTAGTTCTATCCTGACAAGTTTCATTCTTAAAATTTTAGGCTTTTATTCACTAGCATTTCCTCCTATAAGGAAACTTCCACACTTTTTACTTCTTTCTTTTTCTCTTTTTTCTCTTCTTTTTGATAATTTTCTCAATGTTGAGGCTTTGATTATTATTTTAGCAATGACTTACTAAACACATAAAAGAAAAATTAAACCAAAGGCTTTAATACTATGACTTCAAGATAACCTTGTTTATTTTTTTTGGCCAATCTAATGAGGCAAATAAATCAAGGAATTTATTTCTCTGTAATAAAGGGTTGTTTTTTTATTGAAGCCATACTTTTGTTGATGCAACCCATCTTTTTATATGCTGCTTTTCTCAAGTGAATCAACATGAATTCTCAAAAGCTTGCTCCTTTTTATATGATCTTTACATTTTGAAGGGGGATAAGTATTGATACCTTTTTGCAACATGAATTTTTGCTTAGGTTTAAGGGGAACTTTGTACTCATCATTTGAAAATTTGGGTAACAAAATGTCTCTTTAAGTGTAAATTCGATTGCAATCTGACTCTTCTAGTATTTCATTGAAGGTTTTACTGCCTTCTTTTTTTCCATTTTTGGAATTTATAAGGTTTTCATTGATGGTATCAAAACATCTTGTAAATTGACTAAAGTGGCTTTCAAACACCATAATTTCCTCAATATCAAAATCATATTCCCTAGAAGACAATAATGCATAAAAGAATATTGGGTTAACTGGCCATTTGTGAGATGTTTTAAATTTTGTATCATCTTAATGTATATGCATGTATTTGGAATTGGTTCAAGCAATTGTTAAATTATAATGATATATAAATAAAGATTCATAAAAGAGACTACTCTCACTAGGAATAAACAACTAATTATGTCCTTATGGATAAAGCTCAAAATTAACCTTTAACTCAATCTTTGGTTTTTAATGTCAAGCAAGTGAGAACATAATCCCTATAATTTATTGATTACTAGTGGTTAAGCCAAGGTTATATTTTTGTATTAAATTATACCTGAACATTTGGCCAGCTTAAGGCTTAGAATATATATTCTTTTTAATTTCTAAGAAAACATTCATAAGGCATTCAAAAGTATTTAAGGAAACATTCAAGCATTCATCAATCCATCATCATTTATAACATTTTAAATTAATAATAGAAAAGCAAAATCATTAATCCAAAAAGAGCATTCAAAAATTAATAATGATTTAAAAAATTTATGTAAAAGTGTGAATGTTCCACATTAATAGACACTTGTGCCATTAACCTAGGAATGAATTAAACAAATAAAAAAATATAATTATAAGTAAATAATGCTAGAGGAAAGAACAATATTATTAAGTATATATGATTTTCTTCAGGCTCCTTTGTTAGTTGTTTTAAATCTACCATTTTGAGTTAATTGTTTTAGTAAGGGATTATTATTTACACTTGATCTCTCTTCTTCCAACTAAGCCATATGTTCTTCATAAAGGAACTAACTTTTTCCTTAAACAACAAATAACTTTTAATTTGAATGAGCTACGACCTCATCATGATATTCACATGTCAACTTTGGTTTGTACCAAAGAGGATATGGTGGTTTACTCTATTTATCAAAAATTGGTAAAATCCCATTCTATCTCAAAAGTAGCTTATAAAGTTCCACTAGAGTTGTTCCTAATAGCGGAGAAGGCTTTATTTTCTTCTTCCACCCTCTTTAGTTTTATAGCCTACTGTTGCTATTATTGTTAACCTCATTACCTAAGTTTCTCTTAAATGTCATTAATTAGTTGATTGTAGTCAAGTTAGGGTTAAGAAAATGTATTACGGGATGAAAACATGCCTCAATAGTTGAGGGTCTAGTTGAATAGGATAATAATAAGTTAATGCCACTTGTGGAGCATAGGATACTAACATTGGAGGCACTAAATGATAATTATAAGAGAAATTAAGGAGATGCAAGTTTGATTAGAGATACCTCTTTAACTTAGTTTTTACTTTGATTTATTAGATTCGTATGATAATGTTAACCAAGTTTCAACCTAATTTGCCTCGTTTTCCTTCTTCTAGAAAGGATTTTTTTT
>JAOQMP010000209.1:21996101-22008242 GCA_027563575.1 Erythroxylum pedicellare
GCTCCATTAGACACCATTTACTATAAGTTGATTTCTCAAGTCAAGGAAGGTGTTGTACACAGGTTTTGGCTAGAAGATGATGTGCTTTTAATGACTAAGAGTACTCAAGTATATGTGCCAAGCTTTAGTGGATTACGGAAATAGTTGTTGAAGGAGACATATGACATGTAGTGGGTTGGTCACCCAGGAGTTCAACGGATGCTAATGCTCCTATCTCGTTCCTATTTGTGGTCGAAGATGGAGAATGACATGGAATGTTATGTTAAGACATGCCTTGTTTGTCAATTAGATAAACCAAAGATAAAGAAGGAAATCGGTTTGCTACAGCCCTTATCCATTCCCAAGAGGTCGCAGATGTCAGTTTTAATGGATTTCATTAGTGAGTTTCCAAAGGTGGACAACGTGGCATCAATCATGGTGGTGGTTGATAGATTCTCTAAGTATGCAATCTTCGTGCCAATTCCTGTGACTTATCCCTCAGATGTTACAGCCGAGTTTTTCTACAAGAACGTTGTCAAGTGTTTTAGAGTTTTAGCAGATATTGTGAGCGACTGAGATGCTAGATTTACAGGTCGCTTCTGAACATCCCTTTTTAATATGATGGGTTACGATTTGAAGTTTTCAAAGGCAAATTACCCATAAATAGATGGCCAAATAAAAAGAATCAACGGTTTGTTGGAAAAGTAACTACGACATTATGTAAGTGCAAATTAACGTAACTGGTTAAGTTTACTTGATACTGAACAATTTTGTTATAACTTGCATAGATCTTTGACTATAGAGAAAATTCCCTTTGAGATTGTGTTGGGACAACAACCTCTCATACCACTAGAGATTGCTTAATAAAGGATTGGTAGCAAATGTCCTGCAGTGCATAAGTTTACAATGGAGAAGCAAGAATTGTTGGATGAAATGAGGGACAATCTTTGAAAAGCTTCTCGATAGATGAAGAAGCAAGCGGATCTTCAGAGGAGGTCATTCGAATTTGATGTGGGAGATAAATTTTTGTTGAAACTAATCCCACAAATTTGGAAGAGATCTCAAGTAAGCAAGTTTATAAGGGTTTAGTGTAGAAGTACGATGGACCGTTTGAAGTGCTACACAAAGTAGGGAACATGACATACAAATTGAAATTGCCAGGGCTGTTAAAGGTATACCATACTTTTCATGTTAGTTTTCTCAAGCCTTATTATGAGGATGTATCATATTGAAATAGGAGTCAGGTGAAGCAAGCTCCACTGATTGTGAGGAAACAGTTTGAGGATTAAGGGGAGAAGATCCTAGATCATCGAAAAAGGAGTCAACACAAAAGGAAACGATGGACCAAGTTCTTAATTCAGTGGAAAGGTAAACTTGTTGCGGAAGCTACGTGAAAGCAAAATATAACTTTGTGGCAATTCAAGGGCTAAGTGAACGCCTACCTTCAGACTAATTCGACAAGGTGTTGAATCCATCTAGTGGGATTGGTTTGTTAGACCCTTAAACTTCAGAGCACTTCTTAGTGACCTTCACGATGTGGCTTAGGAGGAAGGTTAGCTAGATTACATGCATAAAGGAGGCATACGAAAACACTAAGGCAAACATGGGTGAGTGGGATCAGACTCGGTGCAAATTTTGGTATAGTCTCGAACCTTGTGGAGATTGACTTGACACAGGCTAAGGACTTGGCTCATGCTCAATTGAATAGACCACGACTAGCGGACTTGTTGTGGAAAGTATTGGATCAGGCCAGTATGCTATGTGGGCTTCGACAAGAACACACTGCATCATCAATAGATAGAGGTCGTGAGAAGATCTTGGATGATGTGGCGACAACTAGGAGTTAGAGTTGTAGTAGGACTCAACATATGAAGATAGTGGAGATCTTCGAGGATAAGCATTTGCTTATGCATCAGCAGTAGGGAGTCTTACGTATGCTCAAGTATCTACAGATCCGGATATGCATATACTATTGGGATGCTAAGGAGATTTTTTAGCAATCCAGGATTAGACTACTGAGTAGCAAGCAAAAGAGTTATGAGGTATCTGTAGAAAACTAAAGACTACATGCTCATATATAGGAGATCATATCATTTTGAGGTCATTTAGTATTCTAGTTTTGATTTTGCTAGATGCCAAAATAGTAGCAAATCTACTTCAGGCTATATTTATTTGTTGGTTAAAGAAGCTACTTCCTGGAAGAATGTTAAGCAAACACTCGTAGCTTCTTCTACCACAGCTACAAAGTTTATTACATGTTATGAAGCATCCAATCATGGGATATGGCTATGAAATTTTGTAATGAGGCAACAAATACTATGGCAACAAAGTTTATATAATGTTATAAAGAATCCAATTATAGGATATGGTCAAAAAATTATTATAAGGCTACAAATTGTAAATGGAATTAACATGCCACTTAAGATATTTTGTCAAAATAATTTATCAATTATGTATTCTAACAATAATAAGAGCTCAAGAAAGTCTAAACATACAGACATTAGGTTTTTGGTTGTTAAAGAAAGAGTTCATAGTGATCAAGTGTCCATTTAACATGTCAGGACTAACTTCATGGGTGCAGATTTGCTTATTAAGGGATTACCACCCAAGGTTTTTCGTGAGCATACCACTCGTATGGGTGTAGTACCTTTTGAGTATGTTACAATTTAGTGTGAGTTTGTATCTTTAATATTGTTTGGATAATAGACACATTATATGGTTATTTTATGGTTGACACTACACTGATAAAATCTGCAATTCATTTCCACATTGAACATTTTTTTTGTTCTCATAAGGAATAAGTTTTAAAGAAGGAACAATTGGAAATAGTCATGATAAAATCACATTGCATGAAATTTTAATGTTAACATTCATTCCTGATCCATATCATTCATTTATACTAATATATGTGGCCATTGATGGGTTTAGTTATGCTCGATGTAACTAATTCGCTTTTATCCCTTATTGATATATATGATGGATATAATTGTTCTAAATGCTTTTGGTGATGATTACATATTGGTGCACGTAAAGATTTTGGCATAATATATAATTGTTAAGATTTCATATACATATAGCCTAATTGGGAAATTGTTGGAATAATTTTTAATTAATTTGTGGGCTTGTATATATATTACGTGAATATTGTACATTATGAGCTATCATTAAGTTAGAGCCAAATTAAAGTGATCTAATTAAATTTTGGATTTAAAGCATCTAATAGGATATTGGCTAATTTTATATATGTAGGGATTAGGATAATAATTTTTAATTTGATATCGGGCCAAATTAGAAATGTTAAGGGTTTAGGGTTTTACACTCACAATAATATATCCAGGTATGCTTCCACTTTTATGTCTTGATGATTCAACATGAGTTTTGAGTTCCAGACAAAATTCTATAACGATGAAAGTTTTATTACAACTTGTTAATTACCAGTTTGGGAGCCAAGTACGTGGCATGATCGGAAGGTGTGCCAGCATCAAAAACGGAGGTGAAATTTAGATTGCAATAGAAGCAAAACCCCTTGTATCCACATGTTCTTTGTTTAATTAGCATCTTTCTTTTCGATAGATCCAAAAACACTACATTAAGGACCCAAAAAGAACTGGTGAGCCTTCTGAATGGAGCACGCACCTTGTCCTTTAAAGGTACAACAGCGCTAATCCTTTCGTACCGGTTTCTACATTCTTCTTCATTAAGCTTGATTTTATTTGAGAATGAGAAAGGGATCTATCCGATGATTAAAGATCAATCAATGTAGGCCTTGCACATAATTAATAGTGAGACCAAGATGATCAGGGATTAAGATGCCATATATATGTTAGGTTTTAAATTTATTAATTATAGGTGCGCTGAAAACATCGGTATTTACTGTTACTGAATTGTGCTTAGCAATAATGATCGATATTGCATGTCCATCTCAGATCAAATCTGTTAAGCTGTGATGGGAACTAGAGTGATTAATTCCAAGTGCTGTCCAAACTTGGCAGATAGGAGTTTTTAATCTCCTACGCAAACAATCTTTTGCAGCTGATATTAAGCCAACAGGCCAAGGCTCGATTAATAGTTCAACCTTATGTCATATCGAGATTACAAGTCATTTTTTCACAGTGAAGCTTAAAGCTTTGACCAATATGCAATTTAAATAGAGGATAAAGCTTTGAACATTCTATCACATTTAAGTTAAAAGATCATAAAGTCCAACTTAAATATCCCGTCTTTCTCCCAAACCAGGACCGTGAAACCCTTTTTTTTTTTTTATTTCTCTATACTCTATGCTTGATGTATATTTAAGTGGACATAAACAGTGAACTTGGGATGAGATCAAATTGACCACAAAAGAGGGCATTGATGGGAAAATTGCACCGACTTCTCACTCGACGTATTATCAAATTAAGACGGTGCTTTGTTGAAATTTTGTGTTGCAGATAACTGTCAAAACTTTGACCTTAATTTCTTTGTTTGTAAAAAGTATAGTCACTTTATGACTTTTTACTTATCTAGATGCACTTTTTTTTTTTTTTTTGGTTACATCTAAGAGAAAACTAAAACTACCTCATAGAGAGGACTACAGAAATATCGTCCAAAACTTGTAAATTTGAAGAAATGCTTTATCAATGAAAATGATCATTAATTAATAAACATCAATATGTATTCTTCTATATCTGTTCTTGTCCACCTCTTTCTTAATTTATTCTAGCGGCAATTTACGCCACTATATTCTCTCTTTTCTTCCCTTTCTAGGAACTCCCAATGTATGCCACCAACCCATTTAAAAGCTAGCTCTTTCTTTTCTGAAGATTTCTCTTTCTCTAGATGAATGTGTGTAACCAAAAGGGTATAAAGAATCATTGATATCATTGATACTAACTATCGAAACTATCTTTTTGTCACACTTAACTGGAACCATGCATGTGCATCTAGTTACACCAAATGGCCAAAAAAATCAATCTTTATTGACAATTATTGCATCCCCTTTTAATAATCTTCTCGAACAAATTGCGTTTCTATCACTTTTCCAAATGCTGTGCAAGATGTGATTATATACCTTCCAGCCAATTCCATGCCAACAAAATATCCTAATGTGTGTACTTGAGTAGAGATCACACAATGTCATTAAGGTTAAATGTTGCCGATCCATTGAGTTTGCACACATCTCAACCAATTAATTTTTTAAAACTATATACAGTTTAACCTTGGATAAATAACATGAATTACATTAATTTCACTCCTAAATAATATAAAATATACTAAAGAGACATGATATATTAGGTGAAGATACTAACCACATATGCAACCAAACGCTCTACGGTTAACTTGTTTCTATATATTTACGTAGATATGTCCAAAGGTCACATGTGCTATGGTTTTTCATCAACTTTGTGCTGCTGGTGTTCAGATCTATACATCGAGTAACAATTTTCACTCATCGTCGATCCGTGAGAAAAGCCAATTTTTATGTTTTGAATTCTCTCATGCAAATGCCTCAGAATCTTTGGTGTCTCAGTAATTGGCTAATCACTTGATAGATCTCATCATCTCAGTCTAAAAGCATTGTGTCAGATCCCACAAAATTTGCAGATAACCCGGTTGACATTTTGATGCCCCCTTTGTCTTGAGTGGCCCTCTCTAATTGTTGGTTGCCTGGTCTGTGTTTTCTTCTGGTTGCATCAAAGCAAGTTAATGTAGGAGGAAAGTTAGGTTGTCATGTCTTAAAAGTAACTACAAAATGATGAAATAGGAAATAGGAAATGCTGTTTTTTAACAGAGTCAATTTATATGTTCTATGAAATTGTGTAGCGTCCATGCCAGATGGGATACAGTTCTCACTATATATCCTAGTCAATATTTGACACATTTAGTCAATATACTTTAGCTTATTTTATACCCAAACGTGATAGTTGTTCTACACTCGTGAATCATAGTGGAGCTAGAACATGTCATAGCTTCTACATGATTGTCCTCATTGCCTGCTCTCATAATGCCCAATTATAGGATAGTTAAGTCTTGATGGTCACAAAGGAGCAAGATTGGGTAGACAAAAGTTATCTTGAGCCCAATCATTACTTTCAGAAATAATATAGGATTGAATGTTGTGGTTATGATCGATTTCTTTGACCACTACACTCCGCACAATGTCTTCAAATGTAAGGAAATCCAGGAATAATATGTTGATACTGAGAGCTTGGTCGTATTAACTTTTAATAAAGTCAGTTTGCTTCTCATATTATTTCTTAAAGAATTGAAAGAGAAACAATTAACACAAGATAAATAAGTTTGGTGTTTGTTTTCCGTTAATGAAAAAGAGAAAATATTCTTGTTGAATGAACTTTTAATTATTTTGCCAATTAATGCCTTCTTTTCCTTTTAAATGAATCTAATTAGTTCATATGTGATTGAATTATTGAAAAATCAAAAGATAATCAATTGACCATATGTTATTTCATGTTTTAAAAGAAGTCTTTAATGGTTATAAGGAGGCTTCACCTAATTTATCAAGAAGATTAATTATCTAATTTCCCATTATGGATGATCATCATCACTAATTTCCTTTGAATAACTATTAAAAGATTAAGCATGTGTGTATAGAAGAACAGTTGATAAAAAGAAGTAGGCTCCATAAGATTATGACATGAGAATGTGGCTTTTGAGAGAGCATAAATATGTGTAACAAATGTCAGCATTCTCCACATTTTTGCATTACAAATTAACTAAATTTGATCCAACTTGCATGCCAGAGGAAAAGTAAGGGATTATACTAATTATGTTAAAGTTGGCCTAACTATTTAGTTCAATAGAGGAAGTAGCTTATTTTAGGAAGATTTCAACATTTCCATAAAAGTTGATGTCACAAGAGCCACCGTCATGTGAGTTTGGCATTACTTGCTTATTATCATATAGATAATAGACTACACACAAGCTTTTAGTTCTTTAGCATGGTTTAGCTTATGATATTATTGAAAATGGGATGAAGCCAAAAAATCTCAAGTGTTATTAACGTAGTGTGAAAACGCAGTACTGTAATCCAAGAGTATAGAAAAGGCAGATCTAATCCAAGATCTACAAAGAACTTAAAAGGCAGACGAAAACCTTAAGAGAAATAGAGTAATTTGATTGAAAATAGGAAAAGGTTCTTCCACCAATACAATAAAGAAGTATTTATATGAGTTATAATGACCTAGAACCTAATAACAAGGATAAAAACGTCCTTGTAGTCCTAATAAAAGTAAAATACAATAAATAAATAGAATTTCTATTCTAAAATTTCGCGTCAGTCCACTCCTCTTGTAAAGAACTTAACCTCGAGTTATGCTATGGATAACCTAACTTGCGCTCCGGTAAGTAGGGGTAGATATCCACAACATTAAAGGTTGGGTAGATATTACCCATCCACGAAGGTAACTAAATGAAATATGCATTGTCATTGATTTTCTTCACGATTTTGAATGTACCATACTTCTTGGCCTTCAACTTGTGGTGATGTTCAATAATCCGCTTCTTGTTCATAAATACCATTACTTCACCTCCCACCTCAAACAATTGATTCTTCCTACTGCTGATGTATAAGAGCATCCTTATGTATACCATTACTTCATCTCACTACTCATATGACTTTATATAGCAGATACATTCTTAAGTGTAGGAATGGGCTACAAAATTAAGCATTTGAGTAGTAACGCTTTCAAATTTTCATTAATGAAGCTGCATTGAAAGAATAAGCGGTCTATACTTTCCTCAGCACATCTATAAAGTGTAAACCAATTAGTTAGGTTCAAAAACTTAGCAAGTTTATTTATAGTTGGAAGCTTGTTCATTATAGCAAGTCAAAGAGTGATGGATGCTCGTGGATGAAGATGACTAAACCACACCATCTTAGTCTAAGATATAGATACCAAATCATAGAATAAAACCTTTTTGCATGATTAGTTGGTAAATGCCACTAGATGTGTGTTTCCAAATGTCTTGTCCTCAATTGTGTTAATAGTAGTATGAGTAATTTCAGTTTTCAAATGGCTCGCAATAGGAACTTATTAGATGAGCTCCTTCATCAGAGCTTCTGCTGCTATGGCTTTATTATAAACTCCAAACCTGAGAGGTGAGGCATGAACCACTTCTTCCAAAAGACCTATAAATAACCAATTATCTTGCCAAAAGCTAGTGGATTCTTCATTTCCTATTAGTGAAATTGAAGTTTGGTCTGAATCTTTTCCTTGTCTTGAAAATTTCTTTCAAAGTAATAGAGCGACAGTGTTTCACATCCAAACTCCGCACATTCTTATTTTTTTAAGAAATAATTGTGTATCCATTTGCACCACAATGACTGCTTATTAGAGATGAGTCTTTATAGTCTTTTAGTGAGTATGACAATGTTCATGGTTTTAAGAGAGCATATGTTGAGGCCTTTGATAGTTGTAGGCTACATAATATTTTAGTGGATAGTTTAGTATGTGTTTGGTCGTTAAATTAAATGATTAGCGCATGTTTAGGTTAGGATTATGTTATTTAGTTTGATATTTGTTTTTGAGTGTTTTATGAATTAGAGCATGCTATTGAGCTTAAATTTTATGTATTTGAGGTGCCTTGATGTATTTGTTAGTGTTTGAGAACAGATATTGAAGAACAAAGGAGAATTAGAGGAAGCCCAGAGCCAGGCCCGGGGCCACGATTGTGACAGAAGTTTGGTAGGTCTGCCACAATAGTGGACCCATTTGCCACGATTGTGATAGAGAGCCAAACGATCGTGGTAAATGGGGCCATAATCATGGTATGCACGTTAACAGAAGCAGACTGGCTTCTAAAATGTGACTTTTTAAGGAAATATTTCAAACTTTTAAGCCCAAGTAAACTCTAATGTTTGCTCTAAATGGGAAAGATATATAAAGAAAAGAAATAATCTTAGAAAGAGAGCTTAATTGTCTACCACTTTAAGGAAGATCCAAGGAAGAGGAAGAGAAGAGAGAAGGAGGAGAAAGGAAGAAAGAAGAAGAAGGGTTGCTATTTCTATTGTCTTTCTGATCCATCCTGTCCCTTCCAAGTGACATTTCATTTCATATTTGTTATTCTTTCTTTTAAATGTATGAGATGAATTTGATAGTGATGGATTTAAGTTTGATGATGTTATTATAAACTCCTTTAGGGATTTGTTCTTAAATCAATATTAATGTGATTTCTTTTAATGTTAATACATTGGGTATTGTGATTATTTATTGTATTTACATACTTCGGTAATAAATCAAGAGAGTGAACCAATAGCAAAATGGTTAGATTGGGTAATGGGAGTTAAACAATCTAATAAATCACGTAAATAACCATATCGATATTTTATACAAAGAGAGATCTCGTGTGAGGACCCGATAGTCTATTAGAAGGCTTAAGATCTAATTAGATGTGTGGATTTTTTGTTAATTAAGAGATTGCAAATTTCATAATTCAATTAGGGATTATAATTTAGGGTTTAATGATTATAACTCGAGAGTGAGTAATCCACCCTTCAAAAGTCTAGGACTGATACCGTCTTAACTCAAAAGTAATCATGTTAGCATTTGATGATAAGATAAATCCCCCTTCTTATAATCTATTAATCTTCCTTGTGTGATTTTTTATTGTCCATTGGTGGTTCTTAATTTTGATTTCTTTATATTAAGTTTACAATTTAATTTTCAATCAATCTATATTCAAGAATTTACTTTTTTGTTTAGTTTATATTTTCTTTTTAATAATCCTTTAAGCCTTAGATAACTTAGAATTAGATTAGTTCACCAACTCATCGAGGGATTGACACATCATATACTAAATTTACAACTCGTGCACTTGTAGTCTATTGAGATTTTTGTAAGATTAAAACTTGCTTAATAGCATCCTTGTTCTTTGGGGATGTATTCTAAATCCCATTTCACTTTGATCCTATTAAGACTTCCATTTTCTCCAGACCATAAAAATATGTTCAAGATCTTTTCAATATATTTAATGATTTTGATTTGAAAAGCAATGTGAGTAGCCCAATATATTTTGATGGAGTTTAGAATAGAGATAATGAGTTGAGCTCTACTAGCTATAAAGAGATATTTTGAGTTCCATGCAGAAATTTTGGTGTTGATTTTATCAAGTAAACTACTAAAATCTTTGTTCTTGATCTTAAAGATGTGATTGGAATGCCAAGGTAATTCATAGGAAGAGTTTGATGTTTGAAACCTGTTATAACAATCATAGTAGAATTCTAATTTACATCACTCTTAGAGGAAAGAAACCACTCTTAGAACAATTCACCTGGAGCCTTAACATCTTATTAATGACCTTTAGAGCTTTCATAAGTGCTGAAATAGAATTTGTGTCTACTTTAGAGAGTAAGATAAGATCATCAGCAAAACAAAGGTTCGTATCTTGTAACTTTCTACACTTACAGTGATATTTGAACTCCCTAGTTCTTTCTATAACCCTCTTAAGAAGCCCATTGAAAACTTCCATAATAAGAGCAAAAAGGTAAGGAGAGATAGGATCACCTTGGCAAATCCCTTTGTAGTCTTTAAAAAACTTAATGGGTTGGCTATTAACAAGGATGCTATATGAACTAGAAATAATGTATTGCTTAATACATTAAATGAAAACATATGGGAATTTTATAGATGTGATATATTGTTTATAAATTCCCAATCTACACTGTCATAAAGTTTTTAAGGTCAATTTTAATGTAATAATTAGTATTACCCCTCTCTTTTGAATAAAATTTCATCAATTCCTAAAGGATCAAGATACTATCACCAATACCTTCCAAGAATATAAGCACCTTGAATAGGTTTAATGTGGTTTGGAAGGATCCCTCTTAATCATTAAGCAAGGATTTTAGAAATTATTTTGTAGATAGAGTTGCATCAAGCAATAGGGTGAAAGTCTAAAAATTGTTTTAGCTTACCACTTTAAAGAAGTAGAGTAATTAATGTCTAATTGATCTCTGTAAGTAAGGAACCTTTGTTGAAAAACTCTAAAATAACTTCAATCATGTGATTTCCTATAGGAGGCCAAGATTTGAGAAAGAAGTTGATATTGAAAACATTAGGGCCTGGAGCCTTACTAGGATGAAGAGATTTCAATGTTTCTCTAATTTCCTTAATAGTGACAAGCTTATATACCTAGTTAGTCTCCTAAGTAAAGATACATCTTTGCAAGATTTCTTGAGTAATGATTATATAGAGTGTGTTTCAGTAGGTCTATCCATTATATTAGTAAAATAGTCGAGAGATCTTTGCAGAATCTAAGACTGTGAGTCTAACTTAAGACTATTAGACTCAAGTGAAATAATTCCGTTCCTAGTCTTCTAGGGATAACGCCCTTATGAAAGCAGGAGGTATTCTTGTCTCCACTTCTCATCTAATCTACCTTGATCTCTGTTTCATAAGAGAATAGTTATAAAGTAAGCTTCAGAATAATTTTACAATACAACTCTTTCCAATTCCTATAAATGTATGGATATAGGATTAAGAAAGAGCTCTTATTAGATTCCTTCAAGATCCCTTATGGTTTTGTCAACAAGATGATGAGTATTACCAACATTTTCCTTAAACAAGAGCTTCATCTCTTATTTGATAAGATTTAGCTTCGTTGTAAAAAATTATTTGGTATCCCTAATTCTAGTTCTTAAGGCATTACAAATTCCATCCTCAAAACTTGCTAGGTCCATCAAGAAATTATTAAATCTAAAAGGATATTTGGGAGTGTAGGTGAGGAAAAGAGAATGATCAAAAAGGTTATTATAGAAGAAGATAGAGAAACATTTGGGAAAACTATCATCTAATGGAGATTTTCTAAACTCATATCCAGTTTTTCCTAATAAAACTTATTCTAGATTTTTTGTTGCTACATGTAGAGAATTTGACCCAAGATGGAATATCCAAAATTTAAGCTTCATCGATGCATTTTCCAAAATCTGGAAAAAGAATATTAGCAGATATAATGCCTTCGCCTTCTTCAATTTTTAGGATGGAGTTGAAATCTCTATACAGGATTTACGGATTATTCCTCTTTTTGAGACATTATGGCTTTGCAGACAACCCATGCATATAGCAACATCCTTAATTTTGATCCAAAGAGATGTCCTTTAAAATGAGCTATTATAAAAATAGATGAAGGAAATGAAGATTGGTTATGCTAAGACCCCTATGGAGA
>JAOQMP010000209.1:22041969-22055492 GCA_027563575.1 Erythroxylum pedicellare
TAGATGGGATTTGTACCTCTCTTAAATGAGAGAGATATCATTTGGGCCTCTTGACAAGTGTGACTGAAGAAATGCATAGCTGTGCTCAAATGAATTGATGAGGAGTCATCAATGTCATTTGTTATAATCAGTCAACTTGGCGATCAAGAAACTATGATTAATCAAAAGTTGACATGTACCATACCTTGTGAGTATCTTGATATCGTGTTACAAAGGGACTGAGTTTGTAACTATAGCTATAGGTTAAATCGGATTACCGGTCCTCATTTGATTTGGGTAGTCATAATATCTTGTTAGAGGCCGCTTATGAATTATGGGCCTTGAAGTGTGATCAATCCCATTGCCAACATCAAATAAGCCTACAGAGTCACACACAGAGAGTGATGTGATCTAGGGTTATTCTCTTGGGCCTAATTTGTTAGGCTCTGAATAAATATATGTGGATATATTTGTTGAGCTAGATTGAATTAAGCTGTCGGGCTTTTATTATATGAGATATAATATGGGCCAAAACTTATTGGGCTTCCATAATTCTAATGGGTTTAAAATTATGATATTCTTATTCCTAATAGGAATACGAATTAGGGTTTCTTTATAAATAGAGAAACTTATATCTCATTAGATGAGAGATGAAATCCCTAACCATCTAGACCTAGTTGTTCGTTCTTCTTCCTAGAGAAAAATTGTGCGACATTCAAAAAGTATTTTAGAATGTGCTAGCACACATTAGCCGCTACCCGAATCGTTCATCATCATGTGGATACCAGTAGAGGACGTTCGTGCACTGCAACATCTACAGATCTGAAAAACAAATACCAATCCGCGTCAAAAGGTAATTTTGTACATGTTGTAATTTTCGGTTATACTTCTTGTTGTGTAGTATGGTATTATGGTCTATTCCAGTGCGTATTGTGAATACCCGGGCTATACGCAATCCAACATGAACCTATTGGGTATTATGAGTTGATGATTTTAATGCGTTCATTGAATCATTAATTTCAAACCCATTGTTAGAATTTCGATATAATCCATAACTGTTATGTTGAAATTCATGTGTAATGACTAATGATTTGTAATCATTAGAGATAACATGACCTTGGTTAAATGACGCATCTTATGTGATTGTTGCCTTGATTGATCGGTTTTCCTAATTTGTAATGCTACTGCCTAATTAAATCTAGAGATCATATCCTAGGTTGTTCGGTGGTTAGATTTAATTTATGATTGTATCTTGATTAAACAAAACCTAAGGGAAAACTCTGGTTAATTTTTATCTCACGATTAATAATTGCTAGGAGAGGTTAAAGAACAACAAATTAATGAAATATGAGGCCGAGATTAAACTCAAGAACCGAGTCCCTACCAAATTCCCCACATTTATCATATTTTTTGCATGTTTTCTTTAATTTGTTTTTATTAGTTTGTTTTATTTTATTTTCTTCTTTAAAAATTCAAACCCTCCTTTAAATCTAAACACCAGTTAATTTCATTTAACAAACTTTACACACGCTCTCTGTGGGATCGACTTAGACTCACCATTGCTATAGTAGTAGGTCTAGTTATTTTATTTTGACTAGCGAAACGACACGCAGTCAGCGTGAGTGATGGGGGCCGAGCTTCTCATTCCAATTGGACCTATGTCCAGAGCTAGGACCAACAGACTAAAAGAGGCTCTCTATGCGCATGTGGGTCAATTTGTAGAGAGGATGGAGTGCACTAAGTCTATTAGAGGAGAGCTATCTGAATCACAACCCAAATTGATTCATTTATCTCAAATCCTTGGATTGGATTCACTTGGGACTTGAAGACCATTGTATTGGGATACGCATCATCACTTAAGCTCGAGAGGAGAGGCACATCTATGATCAGACTTGGGAGCTCGTTGGACCAGGCTTAGGCATGTTTTTATTATTCTGTTTTGGACTTATTTTAAGTTATATTTATTTTAGGCTTCTATGTATTATTTAGCCCAAGTCTTTTATTATTTGACCTAGGTATAAATACCCTCTTTAGGGTTAGGGAAAGGGAACGTTTGATCAGATTATTATCTTGTGTGCCGTCGGCCATATTGAGAGGAGAAACTCCTCTTGTTCTTTTCAACTTAGGAATTAAACATCACTTATCAACTGAATCAGATTGTGACGTAATTTTGATCCTAAACTAACTTTTTTTGTTTGTTTTTTTCCCGTTATCTAGGTTGCTCAAGACAAGTTCTTCATGAGGTCTAGTAGGTAAATTCGAAACCCTAGATATTGGATTTAATTTTAGTTAATTCGAATCTACACTCTTCTTATTTCCTTGAATCTAAATTGTTCAAGCCTTCAATTATGTGTGTGCGTATTAGATCTTGTTTTTAACAATTCTGTTGTTCTACAGGGGGAGACTCTGGGACAAAGAGGGCCAAGGTTGAGAATCAGAGGTGATAAGACCAATAATTATGATGAGAAGGTTGGTTTGTTCAATTATGTACGTAAATAACTCAACCTTACTAGATTTGGTAGGATTTTTTATTTTGGTAAGAATATGAACGAGATTGATTATGTTTCTCTTTATGAATTACATCAAGTGTCTCATTATGAATTTTGTAGGATATGGAGGCTTCTGTTGTGAGTGGTAGATGTGAAAATGATAGCCAACAGTCATGAAAAGGGCTTAAAACAACTCTTCTTTACTTGGAAACTGGTGCCATTGATTTCTTGAAACTTTGATGCATTCTGTAGGTCAATCCTAAACTCATCAGCTAAAGATATGTGATTTTGGGAGTGCAAAGATGCTGGTAGGTTTTCTTCTTTTTTACTTCAAAAAGTGTTAATGTTTTGCCTACATAAAGAGAAACTGATTTATGTTTATTTATCTATTTTAGGTGCCAGGCAAACCCAACATTTCTTATATATGTTCACCATATTAGGGCACCTAAACTTATATTTGGGGCTACAGAAAATAGTACTACCATTGATATGTGGTCTGCTGGCTGAATTGAACATGAGAAGAGATCAAATGCATGAATCCAAACTACAAACAAATAATTACGATGCCCCTGTTGTAAGAAATAATTAGTTTCTCCTAGCTAGTCGTTTTTGCAACTATAAATTTTTTGTAATCTCCACATTTATAATTTGTAAGAGGTCTTTGTATTTATTATTTTATCTATAAGAATTGTTAAGGTTGTAATTAAAATCTTGTATGCGAAGAATATTCTTTTCGTTAGTATAATTTAATGATTTTTTTATATACAACACTTCAAATTATCAATTATTTTTGTATAATAACTTAACAAAAAAATCTAAATATTAAATACAATAATATGGATTTAAAATGTCATAAATAATTATAATTAACATGGTATAATATTTAATTAAAACGTATATTGAAAATTTGATTGCAATTTACAAAGTGTAGCTAAAAATATTTGACTACATTTTCAAAAACGTAAGTAAAAATTTTTTATTACGATTTTAGAAATATAGCTAAAAACTTTTGGCTACGTTCCTAGAAATGTAGCTAAAAACATTTAGCTAAGTTTTTGAAAATGTAGCTAAAAAATTTTAGCTACGAAAACTAAGCGTAGCTAAAAGATATTGATGATGATTTTTCAAAACATTGCTAATAGTTTTTTCCTACAAAAATAAAACATAGGAAATAATTATTAGCAACGATTGGAAAAAAATGTCGGCTGTAGTTTTTTGCTATGAGAATTTGGCAACTTTTTTGTGAAGAATATAAATTGTCACTAAAAGTCATTAATGACGATTTTTGTACTTTTAGCGATGACTTTTTTCGTAGTCAAATTCAGTTTCTATTGTAGTATGTGGTTGTATCTTGTTATAGTGAATATAACCACCTTAAAAAGCAGTTGATCAATATTAATTGATATTTTAAAAATTGAACCGAAAATTAAACCAATAAAACAAGAAGTTTAAAGTTTAAAAAATTAACGGGTATTAGACGTTACAAAATCGACTAAATTTGAAGTTTAATTTAAAAAGGATTCTTAAACAAAAATTAATTGATTTATTTTAGTTTATAAGAACATACTAATTTACAAAAATTGATCAATTAATTAATAAATAAATTGATTTTTAACAATAAAATTATTAAAATAAATATAATTGAAACGTTGAAAATTAAATTTAAAATTTTAAAAGTTTAAAATTTTTATAGTTAAATCTGACTTATGCAATTAAATTTTTTAACCATTGGTATCGAATATCGTTAATAACATTGTGTTTTTCATGCTTTAACATGACAATTAGATAAAACAGTCCTTAAAAATATTGAAAGATTTTGAAATCCGCAGCTAAATTTGATGACTCATCACATCTTTTAAACTAGACAAGCTTTTTCGCTTACGACCTGATAAAAGCTCAGCATCACAATGTAAAAGTTCTGATATGACCAGATTGAATCGGAGATGATGATGCCAATGCCTCAAGATTTTAAACAGAAGTAATAAAAGGATCCAATAAAGGTTTTTAATCAAAATACAACTTTCTCCAAGGATGACGAACGTTTTATATGACTGAAAAGGAAATTCTACTGTCTATTAATTGCATTCCTCTGTATGGAAAGGAAGTCCTTCAGTCTCGTAAACCCTTTTTTCAAGATCTTCACCAATCAGAGTTTTTCAAAAGTTAATTGAGATGGTTGTCTTCTTCGAAGTATCTAATTTTATATACCTTTGAACTTGACTTCAGAGTTGAGAGAACCATGGAACTGACGATGAAAGGGGAGTGAGCTGTGGGACACCAACTAGCATATTCATGAAACAGAACAATTTATGAAGCTACAGAATGGAAATTTAGCTACTTTTGAGTTCCTAAAGTCAAAAAAAAGATCATTCATCATTTAAAATCTGATTTGTTGTGGTTGTAGATCAACCACTGGCACTGTCATTACTCATTAGGTGCATGCTCAAGATTCGTTGGCCACTCATTGGGTGATACTAGTTAACACAGAAAAAGAATGATTAAAGTAAAAAAAAAGAGTGAACTTTTCATTTCCATGCTAACCCTAAATATAGCATGCCTCGTACCCAGTCGCAATCCGCATTTTTCTTTTACACCATTTCGTTTTGGCTTTTGATCGATTTTCGCTTGTTATCCACCACTTTCTGTTCCTCATAGTTGACGTTAGGTATATAATTTCTTTCCTACAATAATATGAATACTAACGTTTTCGTCTTTACTAATTCATCTGACTTATTAGGAAAGAGTTCGTACTTAACAATATTACTTTATACTCTACAATATTCGACAACTAGATTAAAGTTAATGTCGTAATAATATGAAGATATAATTCTCTTTATAATGAGTATACAAGTAAGAAATTGAATTGAGATTTTTAAATCATTTGACTTTGAGATTTTCAAATGTCATATGGATATTGCTATGTGTTTGATGTTATTTATAACATATTTTAATCAAAGGTAACTCAAATGATAGTCATTAAATATAATATAAACTATACAGAAGTACTTGAGTGACTAATATAAACTTTATCTTAATTTATTGGGAAGAATGTTATGTTATTTTCAATGCTATAAAAACCAGATCGGACCGACAGATTCGACTGAAAATAGTATAAACTTGCTAGTTGTCTAGTTCAGTTTTATTTTACAACCTATTTATATAAAAACTAGTCGGTTTATTAATGAACCAGACAGTTTGTTAGTAAACCAGACGGTTTGTCATTGAATCCATCAATTTTATATAATTTCATAAATCAAAATTACTCAATCATTCTTGCTCTACTCTTTACGCTTTACCTTCTCTTCTAAGTTCTCAATTTCTCAGTGCTTCATTTTCTGGCTAAAGCACAACAATTGCAAATTCATAATTTTTAAGCTTTACTAATCTTATGTTCTCAGTTCTCAAATTCTTTTCAGATTTATAAAGTTGATGGATGGACAATTACTGTTAAGTGCTTGACACAAGCTTCCCCTCTCCTTCTAAGCACAGAAGTTGTGAAAGATGTGCAGAAACTGTTCTCTAATATATTAATTTAGCACCTATTGGTCTTAGAGATTTTGTCAAGTAGGTTGCAGAAGTTCGAAGATAAGATGATGGGGAAATAATTTTTACCCATTGGGCTCAATAATGAGGTGGAGGATTTTGTCATTCTATAACATGCGGAAGAGGGCTGGGGAGTGAATTTTGGAAGTGGACAGGGGTTGTTTGGGAAGGAAAAAAGCGTTGTTTTTTTTTTTAAGATGAAAATGTATTAATAAAAGACAAAATGGTAATAATAACTAAAAAAGATTAGAATTACTGTGTAATCAATTTATATATCTAACTCTTTAATGCTATCAAGAATTTGGTAGATGAGAATATCTATTCGTTTGGACTTGCATTCAAACGTTGGTAATAACATTTGGAAAGCTTTGTTGTTAGGGAGGGGACGGGACGGAGGGGAGACAAGGCGTCAGAGATGGTAAAGACTGGTCAATATGGATACTTCTCAAGCTCACTTGCTCTTGCTTTAGGGATTCGTGGAATCATGGGTTTTAAGTTATTAGCTGTCTACAATTGCCTAGTCCGTAACTTTTTTTTTTTGAAAAATTAAAAAATTAGATTGATAGATTAAAGACGAAGAGCAACATTAGGAGGAGAATAGTAGATCTCCTCAGTCTCCTACAATAGAAACGACAACATGTTACACAATACAAACACACCAATTGGAACAATAGCATAATATGGCACCATTGCTTATTCAAGGCAGGTCGATTGTAAAAGATGTAAAACCCCTCACATTTGCACATCAAAAATGCTAGTGTTTCCAAATTTGGGTTACGAGGATAGAGGTAATCCAAAAACTTCTCGGCCTGCTTTCATGATCATATTTACATTATGACAGCCAACTCCCGAAGTAACGCATTATATTTTCACCAAGATAGTCCATAAAAATAATCAACTAAAGACATTATTTATACTTCATCTCCATGGAAAGATTGGGTTAGACATTGCGTGCTAAGATATATTTCCTTGTTTATGATAGTCGTTTAATCCCCTATTGTTGGTATTTGGGATTTTTCTTTCTCTTCTTGGCTAATTTCCTTTTTGCAGTTTTTGACTACACACAAAAATCTTTTGAAATGTCAGGGATTTTGGCTACATTTGATGGAGAATCACTATCCTCTGGTACTAAATCTAGACTGCTTTCTTAAGGGGAACTTATTTTCTGCTCTGCATTTTAGGGGTTGGTATTCCTAGCCCCCTAACTTACCATACTGTAATCACTGGAGTTTACCATTGTTGGCTGTTTTGCATACTCCAACCTATCCTTATAAATCTCATTTTTTCCCTAATAGTTGTTAATGGAGTCAACATGTTGGCCTAATCCATCTGATAATGCTCTAAATATTGTGAGGTGAAATGATACACCTCATTTTTTTTTCCAGATCATCGTAATCCACTTCAATAATGCTGCGAACATCATTCTTCAATCCAGTTGCTTGAATTATTGCCTTACCAATAGCAGAATATAACATAACTTCACCATAAGCACCTTCCTTACTACTTACATCCTCTACACTACGGAGATTTTTAACAACCTCAACAGGGACTATATCAGGTACTAAACCAGCAACATCAGCCATAGAACATTCAATCTCCTCAAAACCACCATTAACAGCATCCATATCGCCACGAAGAATAATATCTGCCTTCATTAAGGGTGCTTCAGAGACAACTCCACTGTCTCCAACTATTGCACCAACCTTATCATCAACTACAATAGAAACTGGTAACTCCTTATTAACATGCTAAATATCCACAACATTATCAATATTCACATTAATTGCATTATTCTCCCTCAGCCTCTTTAGAAACATTGTCAAGCTGCTCATCTAGTTCAGTCATAATAAAATTCTGATCATTAGCCTGCTAAATATTCATAACATTAACTCCATTAACGACACTATACTCCAAAGCTGTGTCCTCCACTTCCAATAGCATAGAAGAGATTGCTCCATTGTAGCCAAATTCCCATCCGTTAAAGGTATATTGGCCTCCAAAATCTACTCCTTCATAATTGATTTTTATTTCAAATTCTTGCCCCTAAATCCCAACTCCATCTCCTTGCTAATATGGCTATGATGAACCACTAACGTAGGGGAGCCAACTGCTTCCCTTTTGGATGCCTCTGCTTCGCCAAACCCCATAATTTCTAAATGATTCCCTATTTTAAACCTATTCCCCGTCGGTTGACATGTTTTCTTCCCAATTGTTGGCTTCCAAAGGCAAGAAATATTAACCTCAGATTTCATCAATTCACCATTCTCGCCTAACTTCATTATAGGCAGTAGATCAGGGAGTATCGTGTCCCTCCTTACTTCAATAAAGATTTTGGCATAGCACATACATTCCATGTTGGTTGTTTAAACATCCATGCTAATCGGTTTACCTAAGGAGCTCGCTAGGAAACTTAAGACATCCACACTCCAAAATTCTAACGGAACGTTATGAAATTGGACCCATAAAGGGATAGTTTCTATTTTACCTTTGTTAAAATCAAATCTAGGTCTCCATCTTTGGATGAACAATGGTTGCCCACTAACATGTTATGGCCCCTGTTCCAGTATTTCTAGAATGTTACTTTCAGAGTTGAACTTGAAGATGAATGAGTCATCATCCCGAAGCATGACTTTCTTTAATCCTTTCTTCCCCCACCGAGCCTTTGCCCAATCTTTCATAACTGGAAAAGCTATTTGCTTATTCCAGAATACCCCAACCATCGCAGAAGCCCAGAAATTAGCTCCTACTTTAAGGAGTTCCACAGGAGGGGTTAAAATTCCATCTTTTGTGACATTTTGGAAGTGACGCAGGGCACCTTGATTGCACTGAATCTGAGGCTTGGATTTCTATGCTCCTACACTGCGCTTCACACTCACCGTATCTGTCTTCAAGTTGGAGTCTTGGTTCATCGATTTATGCCTTGACAATTCCGTATGTGTAGAAGCCTTACCCACCTTTGTTGGGGACGCATTAGGATGCCTCTCCTGGAAGCCTCAACGAACTATACTGAGAGCTGGGAATTTGTCTTTAGAGAGGGAGGTTTCCACATTCTCCATAGGCGACAGAGGAGCTCACTCCGCCAAGACAAAAGGTACAGCCACCGTGGAGCTACTATGGAGCTTGCGTGGGTAGCATTAAGAATAAGTTCAGATCTGGAGGTGGTGCTCTTCACTCCTCTCGCAGAAAGTCGCCACACCTCACGCTCTCAAATCTAGGTCACCCATGCCTCACACCTCGCAGATCTGTTGTCACCGCGCCGCACGCCTCACGTCTCCCGTCTCCCACCTCATGCCTTGTAGATCTCCTTAAGATGAGAGACCCACGTCGCCACTGTATCTTCCTCACGCCTTGCAGATTTACTATTGAGGTTGGGCTCTTCACTCCTCTCGCAGAAATGTCACCACACCTCATGCTCTCAGATCTAGGTCACCTATGCCTCAGGCCTTGCAGATCTGTTATCGTCACGCCGCATGTCTCACGCCTCACGTCTCCCACCTCACACCTCCCAGGTCCCCTCTGGTGTCGGGAGTAGATCGAATTACAATGCTAAAGACTATGTCTTTTAGTTACGTGGTTATAATAAATGAGCCGCCTAGTCCGCAACTTATTTGTGACTATATTTTAGCCTTTGTAAAAGGATAAGTATCAAATTCATGTTCCAATCATATGGGATAATCAAAAGATCCTTGCAACTTTGGTGTCCCAATAAGATTAAGATTGTTTATCATTTATGGTATGTTATTAGAATATGTTTCATATGGAAACTTTAAGATTTAGCAGTACATGTATGTGTAAACTTAACACATTGATGCACTCCTTTTATTTAAATAAAATATTTTATTTTTAATTATTCTTATCATTTTTACTTTTTATTTATTATATACTAGTTTTATAACGGTTTAATACCGGTTGAACCTTTAAAACTTAAATATTTTGTTGACCAGTTCAATACCCAGTCTGATTTTTAAAACATTGGTTATTTTCAATTAACATTAAATTAAAAAAATCATTGACCAAGGTAGAGTTACACTTTGAGAATAATTTTCAAATGTTGTGAATTGAATCAATTACTAATAGTAGAAAGCTAACATAATTAGACACTAATAGAGTTAACATAATTAGAAATTAATAGAGTAGATATTAATTACATACTCTATATCTACTCGAAACATTATATAATGATATGATTGAATTATACCAAAAAAATAGACATGAAAAGGTTGATCAAATCTATTTTAATATTCTTAATATTTAGGTAGTCATAATACGTTATTAGACGTCAATCTTATTATTTGAATGTAAATTATTCAATTATAAAATTAAAGATGAATTAAAATAATTTAATGTATATAATCCTAATTATGATTTAGGGTTATAATCATATCCATTGTCAACATGTTTAGGAATCTATGGTTCGCATACAAAAAAGGTAGAAGAGAGAAAAAAGAAATTTTGATCAAGTTAAACTTGTAAAGTTTAAGAAACTTTAGGATTAACTATAAAATGTTTAATAAATAAGGATCAGTATGAGATATTTGATTTTATTTGGACTTAATTGATATTTAATTAGAATTAACTACAATTCTAAATAAAATTTAGTTGAAATTATAATTTTGTTTCAATTAAATTACTAAACAGTACAAACATTATTATAAATAGGATTAAGCTCTGAAAGAGCTACACTACAACAAAAGAGAATTTCACCAACGAATTTTTTTCATCACTAAATGTCCAAAAATCGACGCAAATAATAATTAGCGATGATTTAAAACCGCTAGCAAATTCATATCCAAAGCCACGTAGGGAAAAACTATAAGCAACATTTTCACCAAATCATCCCTAATTCTTTTTCACTATGATCTGTTTAGCAACGTTTTTAGAAATGTACCTAATAATTTTTAGCGATGAAAGAGAAGCGTAGACAAAAGTGATTGGTAACGAATTTGAACATGTAGCCAAATTTCTTTTGCTACATTTTCTAAAATGTAGTCAAACTTTATTAGCGATGATTTCATAAACTTAGTCAAATATTTTTAGCTACCTTTTTGAAAACGTAGTCAAATCTTTTTAACTACGTTTTGAAATTCTTAATATACATTATTACTAAATATTTTATGATATTATTTATAATTATTGGTGACATTTTTAATCCATGTTATTGTATGTAATTTTTAGGTTTTTTGTTTTATAATTTATTATACAAAATATAATTAAAAATTAAAAATTAGAAACATTGTATATAAATAATAAAATATCATTAAATTTTAATTACAATTTAAAAAGTACTTATATGCAAAATAGAAAATACAAATATTAGTTTAATGACTAAGATTCATTTTCATCGTTACTACTTACATAATTCAGGTCATGTAATTCTTTTGACCAACTTTTAAAGCTTGACCAACTTTTTTTTTCATTACATTGTAAGTTTTGTTCATTACGTTCTAATTTAGCCTTAAGAGACTAATTCTCTTCTTGAAGATGGTCTTGATGATAATGAACCAGTTGGATTAGGCCCAAACCCTTTTTGTTTTGCTTTATTTTTCTGCTACGTTTTGGAGTTTATATAAGTTTTTTGTTATGCAAATAGTGTGTGGCTTCTTCTTTGTGTTTGTGTTTGTGTTTGTGTTTGGAAGATGGTGAATTGTGTTTCTATGTTGGATTTGTACGGGTTGACCTTTTTTTTTTCATCTTTCATGTTTGTTTAAGGAAACCTTGCTAACTGTTTAATAAAAGGTATGTTAGAGAATTAAGGTATTTCTGCAATGAATGTTTATATACATATTTACCATATGATTGCTTTTACATTAAATCAATACCATTGATAGTATACACATGTATCCACCGTAAGGACTTTATTTCAACGTTTCATAAGGTTATGACTAAACATAATAATTAAAAGTCAAATGTTCAAAACCAAGAATATTAGCAAGGCATCAAAACATATATAGGCCATAACAAACATAAAGAAATATCCTAATATAAGACAATACACTTCAAAGAAAATATATGTTGATTTGAGTGTTTCAATATTTTACGACTCAAATCTTAAATTTTATTTGAAATCACTTTAACTTTACACTATGCCTTATCATTTGATCATCAAAGTTTATAAAAATGTGTAATGCTAGCTAATTTAATCATTTGACATATTTTTACTCTTATTCTTAAAACGCCAAATCTTTTGGCATACACTAATTTCAATTTATTGAAAAAAATATTTTATGAAACCATATATATAATGGACTAGCTCAAAACTAACCAGCTAATTATTAAGATAAATTAAAGCTAAATCACAATTACATAACTATTTACATTAGAGGATTCTGCAAGGGATGTTTATATAAATAGAAGTAATCAAACTTTGGAGCAGTAAGGGATGTTTATGTATCCCCTAAACATAGTACATGCAAACTTAACGTTCTCAACCTTATCATATGACGTAGTCTTACTTGATAAATCACAAAAGTCACATTCCTAGAATTTTGAAACATTCAAATAAGAAGTCTTATGTTGACTTTTTAGAATAAAACTTTTAAAATTAATTCATCACGGAATGTTGACATGGCAACTAGGTTTTTTATGGTGGAAATGAGTTCCGTTGGGATGAATCGGACAAAATTCTTCTTAATGAAGAATAAATTGATGCAGAACAAATTTCCTTATCAAACACTAATTACCCCTTGCCTTCTATGATCGACCTTTTTCTTCAAGTTTTTTAGTGTCATCTGAACTACCTATATTTCTTTATTATTTGTATCTCATTTTCTTTTAGGAAGCTATTATATGAACATTTGATTATATATAATATATGTTGTGTTAAGCTTCCTCGAATCTTTAAGAGAACATATATGAAAATGGAAGCAGTAGCGATGTCCTGATGGTTTGTACAAGATTAGGGAAATAGGTTGTTTTGGAACAATGGTCAATTACAAAAACTATGTCTATTTATTGTGACAATGATGGAGTTTATCAGTAGGGTATGCGTATGTTCAAATTTGGGTTCCTAATACCTTTTGATCTGGCTTTTATTATTCTTTATTATCTGCTCATTAGGTGAAATGCATGGTACATACGATTCATCTAATACCACCATCTATACTACACCAAGGAAATCGTTCACTACATCTTTTGCAAATTTGGTTAAAACAAAGAAGTTATTGGAAGACAGTGTCAATAACCTAAACCTTGAGTGAAGATCTTTAACTGTTTTAATTGATGGCTTGGAACGAGCAAGGAGCCTTTTTAGAAATCCAGACATTGGGAACCCCTTTACCTTTTTTACAGAGTCTAATGTCACTTGGAATTCAAAAAATAATTATTTATTTTCATTTTCAATGGAATAGTATGTATGAAACTTTATTTTTTATTTTGTTTATAAAAATTGTTAAACTTATAATTAACATCTTGTGGTACTTTCCATATATCATTATATTATATTGCTTACCATATTTCAATATTTATATGTATTATTATTTTATTGTTAATAAATATTAATGATTAAGAATAGTA
>JAOQMP010000209.1:22063148-22075644 GCA_027563575.1 Erythroxylum pedicellare
TTAGTTCATGTGATGAATGGAGAAATGAATGCAAATAATATGTGATATTATGTGGTTGCATGTCATTTAGAAAATTGTCAACCCTAGGCTTTGCCATACATTCATTATGTATGAGATATATAATAAAACAATATAGGATGGATAATAAATTGCATCTAGACAAGCTGGTATTTATTAAAACTTAAAGACAAAAAAGATTGAGTGGGAGAGAATGCTTTTGTGAGAGCCCACGGTCTCCATGTGATGGCTTATTTGCATGTGGTTAAGTGTTACTCCCCATCGGAGGACATAAATTCATAAATTCTAGATATGGTGTGGTTTGGGTCTCCTAAAGGATAAGTCCACTTATTGGTAGCAAATGTGACCTCACACTGGGGCATGGTTTGCAAGTATCTTTAATGGATGAATCAAATGGTTACACACTCAACATAGTTTATCAGTAATCTGCCCACCGCAACTCTGTTGATAAATGTATGGATCAAATTATAACGCTTCTCAAAAAGTTAGGCATGAAGATGCTTAGTAGTTTTTTTAGTGGGAGAGTTCCATTTTTTCTTTTAATGGATAAGATGTCCTACCGTCATTTAGTCCGTTATAGATAAGAAAAATAACCGTCATATAAAATTTTAAATTTTTGTTAAGTTTTGTTAAACCTATCATCATACATACATGCATCATGATTTTATATAAAGTTCCAATATTGTTGACTAGTATGCTCATGTTTTAATAATTTATTTTTCAGACATAATCAACTTAAAATGAATCCACTCACTTTGCTCTTGACAAATAACAAATTGGAAAATGAAGAAAATTTTAATGAATGGAGACGTAACCTTGACATTGTTCTTTAATATGAATGAATTTCTTGGGTATTAATTGAAAATGATCCTGCACCACCCGGTGGAGATTCAACTCCTAAGTTAGTCCAACAACATGAACAATGGCCAGATACTAATAAGACTACTAAGTGTTATATTCTTTCTTCTGCAAATTGCTTGTATGAAAACTTCTAGTGCAATGGTCCATCACCTATATGAGATGTTTAGTGTGAGGACCAAGTCTTTAAGGGTGAAAGCTATCCAAACCTTTCACAATCTCAAACTAAAGCCTGGTGAACTAGTGCCGGATAACATGCTTAAGGTAATCTTTATGATCACTGAGTCTGCTATGCTTAGGACGGATATGGATATGGACACGCAAATGATTATGATCATCAATAACTTAAACTCTTTTTTTCAGTAGTTTAAGTTGGACTATGAGCTCAACACTAAGGATTACACCTTGAGTGAGTTGATGAATACCCTCTAGAGTATGCAAGAGATATTAAATATTAAAGGTCATGGGCCATAAACTAATCTAACATCTTCTTCTAAGCCCAAGGGTAAGGGCAAGCAACAGAAGAAGGGTCTAATGAAAAGAAGTCCCAAATAGGGGTCAAGGCCCAACCCATGAAAAAGAAGGCTAAAGAGAACATCAAGGGAAAGTGTTTCCACTATGATGAGATGGGCCACTGGAAAAGAAATTGTCCAATCTACCTTGATTCTTTCAAAAGTAAACAAGGTATGGGTTTCTTAAGTTTGTTAGGAACTAAAACTGTGTTAGACTTATCTGATTCTTAGATATTAGATTTAGGATCCATTAACCATTTTTACAATTCTATGTAGGGGTTCTAGCAAAGGAAAAGACTACTTAAGGGCCAGTTTTAAGTCAGGATAGCAGATGGATCCTATGTTTGAGCAGAATCAGTGTGAGTAGTTATTTTGGACTTTCCTAGTGGTCATAAGTTATATTTAGAGAATGTTTATTACAAGCCAATGATTGTAAGGAACATGATTTCTGTTTTTTGTCTAATAAAATATGATTATTCCTTATATTTTAAAAATGTTGTTTCAATATATGATAATAAAGATTTTATTGTAATGCAATAATTAAATAGGGATTTTTATAGAACCTATGAAAGGCTCACTAAACACCACAGAATTGATAATATCAAGACAATCCAATGTCTCTAGCATTAATTCAAAATATATGTGGCACTTAAGAATGGGTCATATTAATCAAAAAAGACTTGACAGGTTAGTAAAGGATGGGATCCTTATGGGCTTGGATAATGATCCATTACCCACTTCTGAATCTTGTATTGAAGGAAAAATGACCAAAGCCTCATTTCCTTCTAAAGGAAACATATCTAAATCCATGTTGGACTTAGTACATACTGATGTGTGTGGGCCATAAAAATACAAACTAGAGGAGGTTATGAATACTTCATAACCTTTATAGATGATTACTCTATATATGACTATTTGTATTTGATGCATAAAAACAGTGAGTCCTTTGAAATATTCAAAGAATTCAAAGCTGAAGCTGATAACAACTAGACCAGCCATTAAAACAACTTTGATTGGATCGAGGGGGTGAGTACTTATCTGGAGAGTTCCAGTAATATTAATTGACAATGGAATACTTTCCAAACTTGTCAACTCCTATAACACCTTAACAAAATGGGGTAGCTGAGAGGAGAAATAGGGCTCTATTAGAAATGGTAAGATCAATGATGTCCTACGCTAGCCTTCTAGAATCGTTCTAGGGATATACCATACAAACGACAACCTATCTTCTTAATTTTTCTCCATACAAATCAGTTTGTAAAACAAGTAGGGAGTTGTGGACTAGCTCGAGTGCATTCATTTCGGCACTTAAGGACTTGGGGCTGCCCACCCATATTTTAAGGCCTGAATCTACAAAAATGGAACTAAGGTCAAAAGTATGTTTGTTTGTAAGATATCTTACGGGTACTCGAGGTACTATTTTTACAGTCCTCAAGATAGGAAGGTATTTGTGTCGACAAATGCAACCTTCCTAAAGGAGGAGTTTGTGAGAAATCACAAAGGAAGAAGTGAAGTAGTACTTAAAGAGTTAACTATTTCATCCAAACCACAAGATTATTTGGATATAGCAGAACAAGATGTCAAAATGGATTCAAGAGTTGAATTGGAAGAGCAACCTAATCATCAAGTAATGCCTAGAGATAGTGAAAGGGTTGTAAGACAACCAGATAGGTATCTAGGTCTAGGAGAAGATGTTATAGGCATTTCAGACTAAAAAGTAACAAATCTCATTAGTTATACATAGGCTATTATTGATGTTGATCTAGAAAAATGGCTCAAGGCAATGGAATCAGAAATAGATTCCATGTATGTCAATGAAGGCTAGATCCTTATAGATCTACCACCAAATGTAAAAGCCATAGGGCGTAAGTGGATCTACAACAGTAAAAGAGGATCAGATGGAAAGGTCGAGACCTTTAAAGCTAGATTGGTAGCTAAAGGCTATACTCAAAAGGAGGGTATAGACTATAAGGAGATATTTTCTTTGGTTGCCATGCTAAAGTCCATCTGAATTCTTTTAGACATAGTAGCCTATTTTGATTATGTAATATGGCAAATGGATGTCAAGACCACATTTCTTAATGGGTATCTTGGGGAGACCATTTATATGGCCCAGCCAAAAGGATTCATTAAGCCAAGTAATAAGTATAAGGTATGCAAATTACAGAGGCCCATATATGGGCTTAAGCAAGCATCTAGTCCTTGGAATATTAGGTTTGATAAGTCTCTCAAAACTTATAGGTTCATACAAAACCAATATAAGCCTTGTGTTTATACAAGGATACAAGAAGGCAATGTTACTTTTCTAATCCTGTACGTTGATGAGATTCTACTCATTGGGAATGATGTAGGAATGTTATCTACAATTAAAGGATGACTAAATGAACAGTTCTCAATGAAGGATCTAGGAGAGGCTAGCTATATTCTAGGGATCAAACTTATAAGGGATCATAAGAACAAACTAATAGCCTTGTCTTAAATAACCTACATTGAAAACATGCTCCATAAGTTTGCCATGCAAGATTCCAAAAGAGGTTTCACACATACTAGAAATGGACTCAAAATTTTAATGAAGCAAGCACCTAAGATAAAAAATGAGGTCGAACGCATACATAACATTCTATATGCTTCGACAGTTGGAAGTTTAATGTATGCCATGCTTTGCATTAGACGAGATATCTATTACGTAGTAGGACTGAGGAGTATATTTTAGTCTAATATAGGAATGGAACATTAGACTGTGGTGAAGTGCATACTGAAGTATCCTTATAGGATGAAGAACTTAATGCTTGTTTACTCTGGAAGTGACCTTCTTCCGACAAGATATACATATTTTGATTTTCAATCAGATGTTGATTCAAGGAAATTAGCTTTTGGTTCTATATTTATTTAAAGAGGTCTAGCTATAGTTTGGAGGAGTGTAAAGCAATCTTGTGTTGCTAATTTAACTATAGAGGCTAAGTATGTTGCTGCTTGTGAAGCAGCAAAAGAAGCAGTTTGGCTTTGTAACTTCCCAAATGATTTTGAGGTGGTTCTTGAGGTAAAAAAGGCCATTACACTTTATTGTGATAACAGTGAGCTAGTGGCTAATTCTAAAGAACCTTGGAACCATAAAGCTGCCAAAAACATTGAGGGAAAGTATCATCTCATAAGGGAGTTAATATAATGTGGTGAGGTGAAAGTGGTAAAGATTCCTACAGAGCAAAACCTTGCTGATCAATTTACAAAAACACTATCTCAAAACAGTTTTGAGGGTCATCTAGTAGGAATGGGAATGAGAGATATGTGAAACTTGTTTTAGGATAAGTGGGAGATTATTGGAGTTATGTAAATACAGTGCCCTAAAAAGCAAGTGTATTTACTTATAACTTAGTTTTCTTTTAGTTACTTTTGTAATGAAAGTATTTATTATTAATAAAAAAGTTTGTCTTTTATGAGCATTCTATATTTAGTCATAAGGTGTTGAGATTCTTTTGTAAGTAATATACATATACATAGAGATGTATGGGAAACATGTATATTATAAGAACCTAAATAATGGACTCACAGTTGAATAATCAAGTTAGTCGCTTGATTATAGTTTAGACTGTATTTTTGTAATTTATCTCCGTGCAAGCAAAAGTGTTTACTTCAAGGGAATGATGAGTTTCATATCATGATAGTAGTTGACTATCGATAATGGAACTATTAAATGAATCTGTAATCAAGTATGTTTTAAAGAATAAAGTGGGTCATTACTTTAATCTTAAAACATACAACCTAAGCATTCGTTTTTTATGGACCACAATCTTGATGAGTGGTGAACTCATATGTGTTTCATTACAATTCTTAATATGATCGGAATAGATTTTTACATAGTATCAATATAGTTTTGCCATGTTGGAATTATCAATTGAAACATTTATTAGGGAACATTCATTCAAATAAAGAGTTTATAGTGATATCATCACTTCTAGATGTTTTATGGAGATTGGTGATTAAACTGGTGCTAGTAGTTTGATGGACTAGCTACCCATCAAGTCTTAACGCTAAGATGAGATCTTGTGTGTTGATTACCATATAGAGTAAAGCTGGAATTCTAGAAGGAAAAACCAATATAAGGACAAAATGGTAATTTTATCCTTTATTGTGCGGATGACTATAATATGGTTTATATTAGAGTTTGCAATTGGACATATTATTTGAAACATATGTTCTTATAATATTTAGTATTTCAAGAGTTCAACTAATTGTCTTTAGTGGAATGACATTTAGTTAATAAGTTGGAATTAATTTTAATGAGATTAAATTAATTATGGTCTTAATTTGAGCTTGAATTATATAAGTCCAACTAGATTCCCTATTTGGCTTCTAGGAAGGTTATCAAGCAAAGTAAGAAATATAAATAGAGGTTTTTAAGTCTATGATTGTTGGGTTTAGACTATTTAATTGTTAATTAAAATCCCAAATGAACATTTAGAAATGGGATAGACTTTAGTTTAATTTGATTTATTAAATTAAAACAAACTTATTAATGATAAATATAGGAGGAATTTCGCTTTTAATGGACTAAATGTGCAACTGCACATTTTACAATGATTTGTTATATTAAAGATGGTTTTAACATGCTTTATCATCATTAAATGGAGTAATGATGTTATCATTAAATAGTTTAATGGTTGACTTTTAGTGATAGCATGCAACCTTTTAGCATTCATTGGATTAAAGAAGAAAGAGGAACATTTGATGGACCATCTTCCTTTTTTCGTCATAAAGCCGAAAATGATATGTCTCATTTAGGTTAATGGTCTTTTCATATAGTTATCTTAAAGAAAAATGAAAAGAGTCTCATTTATTGTTTTTTTATGATTGATTAAAAAATGAAGTGATGCATTTGATGCAAATATCTTCTTTCTTTTGAGGTTTACTGAAAGTGAGATGAAGTGAGAAGGTGTTCTTGGATTTTTGACTCTCTCTCTCCTATCTTGCATGGTATAGATGAAAATTCCATGAGAGGTGTCTCATATTTGGCTTCATTCTTCTATGGAAAAATCTCTTCAAATGTTTCTTCTCCTTTCCCACCAAAGGATCTTGTTAACCTAGTTTTCCAAGGAGAAGAAGTGGTAGATCAGATTGGTTGAGGATACAATAATGAGAAGAGGATACATCACCTTGGAGTGGATACATTGCTGAGGATAGGATAGCACAACGAGGAGTTAAAGTCGTAGTGAAGGAGTTGGAAATAATTTTTATCTTTTGTTTATACAAATGTTTATCCTTATACCGTATCATGTATAGCTATAAATGTTGATTTCGTTATACTACTTCTGCTGCAATTTTTCAAAACTTTCTAAGGCAATCTAGTAGCAGTCTAGTATTGTTAATTTTGGAATCAGGAATGGCTCAAAGGTCTACTCAGCTAATGTCTAAGGAGTTTAGATAGATTGTTTCTGTTAGCATCTCATTTCATGGTGGATGTTTTGAAATAAATAGTAAACTTTCAGATGTTTTTGTAATATAGATATATGAATTATGAGATATAATGACAATGTAAATGATTTTTAAGAGATGAAATGAGAAATGTTAAACTTATGATCACTTATGTTTTGTATGAAGCCATAATAGTGAATATGATTACTCTAACATGCCATTCCCATAGGGTATGTTCTTGAAAGTCCTTTGAATGTTTAGGTATATGCTCTATAGTAGTGGTATGTTACAGGGGGAGAAATTTGTAAGGCCCTAAATTAAACATTAGTTGGAATGAATATGTCTGTGAAAATAAATGAGATAGGTGTTAAAATTGTGATAAGAATTGGATGTGAATTGTGTATGTCTCGAATTTCTAGTTTAACGGATCATACTTAGTGACTTGGAATTAATTTTTACCATTAGACAATTGAGGTGTTAAAATGTACATTTCGACTAGGAAAATGTTAAGCGGCAAGATAAGTTGTACATAAAAATTGAATGACATTTGGCATAGTTAAAGTATTGACAAATGGTAGTATAATTGAATGACAAGTGGCAGTATTGATTAAGGGATAAGTGGCTTGATTAAATTGTGACAATTGGAGCCTAAAATGGAGAAAAAATGGAAGTCACGCATTGATGACATATGCTAATGCATAATTGAGACACTTAGTAGCATAGGTGCTCAGTTCTTGGAAGGAAGTTTTTGCAGCCCCCATATTTGCTTTTGTCCACCGAAATCATCCCCTTTTCTTTCTTTGAATTTTACTTCAGTTTTGATGTATTATCACACTAAACTCCTTAGTATATATTGCATAAAGAAGCTACCTTAAGCTATCTTCTATGCTGTTGTATTTTGGATGTTAAGATCATCCTAGACCTACCTAGATTTTGGAAGTGTATTGTTTACATAAAGGGCCAATTTGGGTGGTTCTCTAAAGAAGGAACTTGAAGTTAATTAGGTAAGGAAATTCTAACTTAATGGAATGTTGTATCATGAATTTTATGTTACTTGAATTGGAATGGAATATTTGTTGAATTAATGATATAATAAAGTCTAGAACATGATGCTGGTTTGATGGATTTTGTTGCATGAAAAACAATGACTTGTGAGTTGCCAAATAAGTAATTTTAAGTTAAAATTGGATATGTGATTGATGAGGAGTTGGCATATAAATGAGGTATACTTGAAGCATGATTTAATGATTGTTATGATGGTGTTTTGAAATTTGGAAGAAGAAGTTTAGATATAGAATTCATAGGAAAATGGGTAGTCCATGATCGTGGCTCTCATCCTATGATCATGCTATCACGATCATGGGAGGGCAAAGCCTTAACATGGTAATCTTTGTTTTACGTAATTGTTGAACCATAGTAGGATAATATACCTTACATTGGTATAATTGAAGTTGATTAGGGTTTGTAATGAACCTAGTTTGAGATTTGATTAGTTGGTTAAAGGTTGAATAGGTTTTCGATTTTCAATTGAGGTAATAACTTATGGAAGTTGTTATTTTAATTACAAGTATCTAATTTGGAACTAATAAGTTTTTAAAGAAATGAAGTATGTTTATGAACATAAATGTGATATAAATGATATAAGTGATGTGTTAATTATGAATGTTTGTGAATTGGGAACTTAGGTGAGTACATGTAAAATGTAATTACTTAATGTCTCATTGGTATATTGATGGAAATGCTTAAATTAACAAGGCATAATGAGTTTTTTCAAGTGTGAATAAATATATTTAATTTAAGTATAAGAAGATAAATTCATAGTTATGTATTATGTCATTGTCAAGTGATTCTAAAATGTAAAAGGTTTCGTTTTAAAATTACCAAGTCCTAGTTGTGGGTAAATAGGCATGCCTAGAAGGGTCTATAGTTTCTCCTATAACATGACACTAAGGTGTCCCCTGATTATTAACAATATGATGTCCCCTAATTATTAATACTATGGTGTCTCCTGATTATCGACACTATGATATCCCTTGATTTTGAGACATAAGTCTGATACCAATCATTGTATCTTCTATTGTGGTCCCCTTATCCACTTTTGTAAAAAGGACTAATAGGCTAATCTATTTGTGTTCTGATATAGGATCCGCTCTAATGTAAGCTAAATTTTGTTTTGACCTAAATAAATCTAATCTATTACATGTTATGTTTTAACCTGACATAATGATATCATTTTCTAAGATTTTGAGTTGTGTTCTGAAATAAGATAAGTTCTGATTTGATATAAGACACATCCTGATCTGATATAAGTTATACTCTGATATGAAAGTATTATGTCCTATTCTAATACTTGTACATTCTATTATGATGTTTAAATGTTTTGTTCTGTATTGAAGAATAATATTATGTTTTGAGACATATAATGTTTGGATTACTCTTTAACATGAACAATTAAAGATTGCTTGTGATATGACCAGATTTTGTATATGTGAATTCTAAAGTCGCCAGTTTATATCTTGTTTAGTTGTTCCCCACTAAGCTATATGCTTAGCATGATGGTTTTATCTCTGTGTAGGTTCTGATAAAAAGGTCTAAAGACTAGGAAAAAGATAATTGTAGTTTCCAAGAAAAAGATATTTTGGTTTGGAAATGTTCATTTTGTTTTTAGGTTGTCCTCATTATGATGAGACCCTTATGTATTTTGTGTATATAGTTTGAAATAACTATAATACATGTTGGATCCGAATTTTTAAAGCATGTATTATGATGTTTATACAATTTGTATAAGGTTAACTGTTGTCGTGAACAAATGAAATATATTATATGTTTGTATAAGTTTCTTGAAAAACTTAGAATGCTATGGATTGTTTAGTTCTACTTAGTGTGGCACTTGTATATCCTCCTAGGGGGAATGTGGGTGTTAAAGGTAGTCTCTCTAGTTTTTAATGATGTCAATAGATTAAATTTTAAGAGGTTTTTTAGAGTCATTTATTAATAAGAAAATTAATAAAAAAGCTTATTTTAATTAATGAGAAAGCAAAGAGAGATAGGATGCTAAACCTTGTTAACAACAATTAATAATAAATTAAAATAATCAATAATGAAATTATACCTTGATCTAGATGCATTGTTATTTAATTTCATAAAAGTTTATTCTTAATTTATTTTTCTATTTTTGGTTTTAATCTATTTCAATTTCACTCTTAAGATATCCCTATCCTTTATTGGTTTTTATAGACTTGACCCAACCCATTGTTATATAGAATTTATTTGTGATTATAGTAGGACTATATTTGTTAGTTTTGAAACCTATTAAAGACAATCTATAGTGCTTAGCTTAAGGAGAATAGTTAATATGAAGTTAAAGTATTAGCGACAGATTAAGCATTTATACCTGACTAAGTGGTAACAAAGAATTGTGCATAAGGGAGGGATAAAAATCTTGAAGCCAAAGGAATTAGAAGTAGGGAACTCTTTCAATGATTACGGTGTTTGGTGAGTAATGAAGGCGATATCCTTTATTAGGATTTTTGTCATCATTTATAAAAGAAATCTGTCACAAGCCCAATTTAGGACATGATCATGTTCCAATTTATGTACTTCATTACTTCTCTAGTCTTAATTTTATAGAGTAATATGGACATAGACATGTTCATGTTTTAGACCATGTATCACATTGTATTTCTTTGCTCTATGGTATAAGCTCTACAGAAGGACATATCTTCCATTCTAAATTTTCAGTAGGAACCTTCCTATGGTTGATCTTTTAGTCATCCATTTCTATCTAAAAATATATGGACTATAAAACGCCCATGTTTAAGAATGTGTTCAATTAAGAATGATTTTTTTTTTGTTTTGCCTTATCCTCCAATATTTGGCCAGTATCATTTGTAAGAAATCTCTATATTTAATAGATAATATAAAATAATTAAATTATGGTAATCTAGATGCAAAATAGGTAAAAATACTACATATATTTTTTATACATTATATGCACATTTTAAAGCTTACTTATAGATGCATTAAACAAGTTGAAATTCAATTTAAAATTTAAAAGATTCTAAAAAAGAGTAATTGAATTTTTGTACATGATTAAACCTTATAATGATAAAATTCCAAACAAAAGGTCAACAATTTGTCATTTGCCATTAAGGTTAAGCTTTAACTTTGATAGAATTCAAACATTAAATGGATCTATGTTCTTATTCATAATTGCGTACAATTAGTTAAAGATATCCATCATTTTTTTAAAACATGTTTCACCAATTAAGAACTCCAATACCTCAAAAAATCATTCCATAACATTATGGTAACTATCATAACAAATTTTTAAGGAATAGTAAAATATAATAAAATTATCCAATTTTTTCATATGAAAATCAAATTGAATTCCATTAAAGATTAACTCATTCTTTTTGTGTAATCTTAAAACAATAGCTCTTTAATTTTTTAATATCCCAGTTATGCTTATGTTTAAGTTTTTACTAACTCCCATTACATAAATGTAAGCATAACTCAATTAAAGAAACAAGCAAAAGTAGAATATTCATAACATTTTGTTTAACTATTCTTAAAATAAATAATATGAAAAAATTTAAAACCCTTCCAATTTGAAGTTCTCTATAATATACTATCAAGATGTTTCTACTTGAACCTCTCTATAATGAGACTTTCTCATAAAGCTCTCAAAGGTTAACCAAGTGGTTGACGTAATGCTTAATTGAGTGATTGATGATGTCGATGTCATATCCGAGCTAACATCGGGAAGCTAGCCCTCCATGGTTCTCTCACGGTTAAGAGGTTTCTTTGCCCTCTTCATTCTCTCTAGAAGTTCTCCCCTTCTCTAGTTACAAAAAACCAAAAACTTCCATATATAGTTTTTGTGACACTCTTAGTTTAAATTAGATTCTCGGTTTAAAAAATTGTTGAGGTGGCAATGGTCATACCCATGACTTGGTGTGTCACGAGTGTTACCCATGCATGGGTGTGAGAGTGGTCTCATGCCCATGCATTTGGTTGCACATCTGTAACAAACACACTCACGGTTGTGCAACTTTCCCAGCTAGCCTTGAGATATGTTAATGCTTCATTCTTCATTTCTTTTCATTTTCTTATCTTCTTTTTGATTTTAAACTTCTTCTTCATTGTATATTTAGCATATTTCTCATCTTTCTTGTCATTTACTTGTTTTCTTTCGCTTTTAATCTTCATCTTCTTGCTCCATGAAGACAAAAGATTGTGAATCTTTAAAAAATTCCTTAAATATGGTGCTTTCAACTAACTTTAGCTCTTTCACTTCCAAATTGAGCCTAAAACCACATATAATTCAAAGTGAGTATCTTAAGCGTTTTCTTAGAAATAATCACTAAATATTATGGAATAAATTTATAATCAATTAAGCACATATCAATTTCCTCCACATTTGGCTTTTAACTGTCCTCGGGAAAAACATATAAATTAAGATCGTAGACCTAAAATATTTACTCATTTCTCATAAGTTCTAAGCATACACAATCATAAGAAAAAATAAATGACTTTCAAAAACCATGGCAAGAATTCTTCAATGCTTCTACTCATGATCAATCATCATTCATCATCTTTAGAAACTGATCAATTTAATAATAAACTTGGAAAATATGTTTCTCAGATACATTCATCATCATTCATAATTAAGACATTTCATAACTTTGCATATAATT
>JAOQMP010000209.1:22082826-22092964 GCA_027563575.1 Erythroxylum pedicellare
AAAAATGTGGTCTCGAATAAAAATTCAATGCAAAATTAGGATGTACATGTCATGAAGGTCACACATTATCAAAAGGCAATGAGACTGATATGAATGTGTCAATCAAATAAGGCTCAAAATCTCACCTGATTTGTCTACCATTGGTCATTACTCTTTTAAAGATAATGCATATCGACCAATCATAAGAGCAAAAGTACATGCTAAAGTTGCTATGAAATTCTCTAATCAATCCACACTCTAATCATGATTATACAATCCTAAAAGCAACATAAAATGAGAAAAATGTTTGTTTCAATTGTTTTATTCTTTCTCTCATTTTGATTGAAAACTTAAAAATAAGTAAAAAAAACAAATATAAAAACACACATGCATATAAAAAGTAATGCGGAAATGTAAAAGAAAAGAAAGTTACTTCCCTTAGGTTGCCTCCCAAGAAGCGCCTTTGTTTAAGGTCGCTGGCTTGACTCCTTCTTCTCCTCGCGTGACAAAATTGTGATCTTCGGGTGTCACATACAGCTCCTCCACGTGAGATAGTTCTAGATAGGGCCTTATTTGATCATTATCCTCCCTCAGCGTCTTCCCTATCCTCAGCTTCTCAATCCTGACCGAGTCCATACACTCCGGAAATATTTGGAACGTCTCTTCACTTTTTTCTTTATCATTTAACTCCTCCAATCTGTTATGTAAAGGTAAAGAGCTAGTTTTAAAAATAATCATAGACTCAGTACTTACCTCCAAGCTAAAAGATATGTCCTTTTTGGCTTCTAACTCCTTCTCCACTTCTTCGACACAGACAATTCGTTGAGGGTTGACCTCAAAATTCTCAAGCTCCTCATCACTTTGTAAAGTTTCCACATAGATGTCCATTGAATACACCTTGGGTTGATATGACTGCTCCTCTTTGCTTTGCGATTTTAGGTGATTAAGGCTCATTTCCATTTGACCCATTAGGTGTTCTATCCTCTGTTGGCTTGCTTTTGTCTCTTGTCGGAATTCTTGCAATTCCTGGTGCCTATTTTGTTGTAATTGCTGTATAACCTGTAGAAATTGTAAATTGTTAGCAGCAATATTATTAACAAGTTCTTCTAAAGATGCACCTGAATCATGTTGGCTCTCCGAATCTTGGGCGCTAGACCATGTGTTTTTTGGAAATTACTCTACATCCTTCTGGAATCGTAAAGTATTCTCCTGCAATTGCAAAATCAACTCTTCCAGAGATGGGCCGAAGTTGTGATAGGACGCTTATAGTTTGTACGAGAATTGTTGTGTGTGTTGCAGACTATCATAGAAGTAATTCTGATGATTATCCCATCTACAAAAAAAGTTAGCTTAATCAGTCCAAACATTGTTATAAGATTGAGAATATGAGTTATAAAAGAAATTACTTCCGTCCATATCGAATTTTTTTAAACACGAAACAAAAAAGAAAGAATCACAAAATAACAAGAAAGAAATCAATTACGAACAAATATATGCAAAATACCAATTAACTCATAAACAAAAACTAAAACACCGCACTCCCTGGCAACAACGCCAAAATTTGACCGCGCGTTGTTTCTCTAGTGAAAATAAAATAACTAGACCCACTACTATAGCAGTGGTGAGTCTAGGTTGATTCCACAGAGAGTGTGTTTAAAGTTTATGAAATGAAATTAACCGGTGTTTAGGTTTAACGGGAGGGTTTTGGATTTTTAAAGAAGAAAATAAAATAAAACTAACTAATAAGAACAAATTAAAAAAAACTTGCAAAGAAATGATAAATGTGGGGAATTCAGTAGTGACCCGGTTCTTTGGTTCAATCTCGGCCTACACCCTGACTAAGCACATTTCATTAATTTGTTGTTCTTTAACCTCTCCTAGCAACTATTAATCGTGGGTTAAAAATTAACCTGAGTTTTCCCTTAGGTTTTGTTTAATCAAGATACAATCGTTACTTAAACCTAACCACCAAACAACCTAGGATACGATCTCTAGATTTAATTAGGCCGTAGCATTACAAATTAGGAAAACCGAGTAATCAAGGCAAGAACCACATATGATGCGTCATTTAACCTAGGTCATGTTATCTATAATGATTACGAATCATCAATCGCTACACATGAATTTCAACATAACAATTACGGATTATATCAAAATTCTAGCAATAGGTTTGAAATTAGCGATTCAATGAATGAATTAAAATCATCAATTCATAATACCCGACGGGTTCATACACAAATAACTAAACAATAACGAAAATCTGATTATCCATACACAAAACCCAATTCAATCAACATAGAATAACACAATCATTTCCTAATGAGAGAAAGAAACAACAAAATAATAAAAAGTACTTAACCCGGGTCATCGGCATCGATGTCACCTCCGAACCAAAGTCAAAATCCCTAACCCTTCATGAGTCTTTCTCGAAAAAAAAGCTTCAACCCCTATTTTAATCCCTAGCCAAAACTCCCCTAATTTTTGTTCACTACTGCAGCTCTCCTCTTGATTTCACTGTAGCTTCCACTATTCTACTAGTTGGTTTTTTTTGCTTGCGCCACTATAGCGTGATTGGACAAATAAGGATTGGTGTTCACTTAAATGTTCATGTATACAGCCTCCACTCTCCTCATCTGCGGCTCTTCTCCAAGTCTGCGTTGCCAAGTCGTCCGTGGCCCTGAGGCGCAGCTCCTCCCTTGCGTCTGTTGCGCCTCACGCCTGCTGCCTTGTTCCTCGTTCCTGTAGCGTTGATAAGACAATTAAAGATGCAACTCCTTAAAACCTTGCTGCTCACATCCAACGAATGCAAAAACGCAGACGTATGCATATACGTTCAGCGTAAAACACAGACGCATGTGCGTCTGTATTTAACGCATATACGTTACCCATTGTGCCTCACTACCTTGCTTCTGCGTTTTGCTCATGTGGCAGTGTCGTTTTGGCTGATTCTTTACTTGGCTTATTTCTTCTTTAGTCTTCTTTATATTTATCTTATCTTTTAATTTTCTTCTTCTTGCTGACTTAATTGTCATGCCTATGCAAGTTGTGTCATGGGCATGAGAGATGCCTCACGCCTATGACAATTTCATGTGTGGGCGTGAGCCATGTTCTACACTTTTCATTCTTCATGCTCTTCATTTTATGTATTTTCTTATCTTCTTTTGCTCTAATCCTTCTCCTTCTTGATCCATGAAGACAATTGAATGTGAATCTCAATAAGACAACTCAAATATAGTTCTTTCGTCTCACTTTAGCTCTTTCACTTTCAAATTGTACCTAATACCAAATATGAACTAAAGTGAATGACTTAAGCATTTTATATCATTAAACACAAAGTGTTATAGAGTAAATGCATAATCAATTAAGTACATATCAATTTTTTCCACATTTAGCTTTTGACCGTCCTTGAGTAAAACATCATAATCAAAATCATAGACTCAAAAACATTTACTTATTTCCCATATATTCCAAGGATATATAGTTATAAGCAAAGATGAATAACTTTCAAAAATCATGACAACAACTCAACATTCAACGCTTCTACTCATGATCAATCAACATTCATCACCTTTAGAAACTAAGCAATCTAGAGGTAAGCTTGGATAAAATGTGTTTAAATAAGATAGATCCACGAGTACGCTCAAACACCATTCATGATCGTGACATTTCACAACTTTGTAAATCATTTCATTTCTCCACCACTAAGGTTCATCTTATAAAACCCTAAATATTTTTGCAAGCACTTAGGCCATAGCGTAGTATATGAGGTGTCGACCCCAAAAGGAATTAGTGAACTATTCGAATCCTAATTTGTCTAAGGCTTAAAAGTGTAATTAAAATGAAAATAAAAACTAAACAGCAAAGTAAAGAATCGAATATGGAGTGATTGAAATGAGAATTCTAAATTAATGTAAGAAATCAAATTTAAGCACCACCAATTGACAATTGAAATTCAAACAAGGAAGATTAACAAGTTATGAGAAAGGGGATTTATCTTATCATCAATGCCAACTTAGTCACTTTTGTGTTAACATGGTGTTAATCATAGACTTTTGAAGGGTAGATTAGTCTCTCTCGAGTTGTAATCACTAAGCCCGAAATCATAAACTCTAATTAAATTAAGTTACTAAACATGTAATCTCTCAATTATCAAACAATCCTCAACCTAGTTCTTAGTCATTCCAATAAATAATCAAGCCCTCACATGAGATCTCTCCTTGTATAATTACCTATTTAATTATTTACGTGGTCTATTAAATCATTTAACTCTCTTTAACTAACCTAATCATTTTACATTTGGTTCACTCTCTCAATTTATTATCGAAGCATCCAATTACAGCAAATAATTACAACATCCAATATCATTAACAACAAAAGCAACTAGATTAACATTAAATCAATTATAAATCCCTAAAAGAAGTTAGAACATCCTTAACCCAAGGTTCATCATCATTAATTCCATCTCGTACATCAAATGAACAAAATAAAAGATGAAAAGAATAAAAGATAACTTGGAGGATTAGAGGTTAAAACAGCTGAAGCTCCACCTTCTTCTTTCTCTTCTTCTCTCTCTTCCTTCTTCCTCTTCCTTAGCTTTTTTTTCCAAAGTGGCAAATAGAGGCTCTCCTTTCTAGATCATTTTGCTTCTTTTATGTAGTCTTTTACTAATTAAGGTAAAAACTAGGTTTTACTCAAACCTAAAAGTCTAAAATAACTCGTGAAAATTTAAATTTGGGAAGCCGGTTCCCATCTATCCTCAGGTAGGCCATGATTGTGGCCTATTGAAAAAGTCTTTGTCAAGATTGCGGCCCCCCAGGCCATGATTGTGGCCTGTTGAAAGAGTCTCTGCCATGATCGTGGCCCTGGGTCCTCCATTGGGCTTCCTCCAAATCTTCTCTATTATTTGATATTTGATCTCAAACATTAGCAAACACATCAAAGCACCTCAAACATACAAGATTAAAACTCAACAGCATGCTCTAACCCACATAACACTCAAAACACAAAGATCTAACTAACTAATACAATTCTAAACCTAAACATGCATGAATCAATTAATTAACAACTAAAAACATACTAAAATGCCTATTAAAACATCATTCGACCTACAACTATCAGTTCACATGCATAATCATGAATCAAAGGACTTTTCAAGGTTGTAATGTGGGCAAGGGTAAGGTGAGATTTATTTAGGTAAAATTGGATAAAAGCCATCAAAGCTATTGCAACAAGAAAAACACTCAATAGACTATTAAGTGCAAAAACCAACATTCACTCAAAATTGTGTACTTCAACTAAGGTGAACGCAAAAACTATGTTTCCTAGCTTAAATTCAAACTCTCACAGCATAAACCACATAAAGCATAACTAGCTAGAAGGAATCACTCATACAATTGATGACAATACATTGAAACTACAAGGAGTAATCTTTTAAAGCCATATCTACCTCATATGCATTATAGTCAAATTACCCATTCCATACAACTTTAGGAAGAGACATTAATAATAAATAACTTTGTAAAACAATTTTCTTTCCTCCTAGATACTTTTATTTACACATTTTTTCTTTTCATTTCTTTTTCATTTCTTTTGCTTTTCTCTTTCTCTTCTCTTTCTTTTTATTTAAAATTGAAAGAAAATACATTAATATGGGAATTTCGTTGATAAGACATCAAATAACATCCCAATAATTATAACTATCCCATACATACGCACACCTCCCACACTTATACTCTTGTATATCCATAATCATTAACAATAAAAAAATGCTGTATTAGCTTTAAGGCTTAGGTAGAACATTTCATTAGGTTTAAAGCATGTAATATGGTTAGTACAAAAAGAAAGGCTAATAAAGCTCAAAGGGCTTAACAAACGGAAAACTCACATCAAGGGATAAGCTATTTGACTAATGTAGTTTATAAAAAGAAAGAATGACTATATCATTTCCATGTTAATGCATATGATACAAATGTGGTCTTTAATAGAAAATCAAAGCAAACTTAGGATGTACATGTCATAAAAGTGACACATAAATAAAAGATAATGAGATAGATATGAATGTGTCAGTCTATAAAGGCTCAAAATCTCACTGGCTTGTGCCTACCACTAGTCACTACTCTTCTAAAGATAATGTATATTGACCAATCATAGAAGTGAAAGTATATGCTTAAGTTTCTATGAATTTTTCTAGTCTATTCACTCTCTAATGATGACTATATAGTCCTAAAAGCAATAGAAAAATAAAAAAATGTTTGTATGTTTGTTTGATTATCTCTGTCTCTCTTTGTTGAAAACTTAAAAATAAGTAAGAAGAAAACAAACTTAAAACACGCACGCATATAAGAAAGAAATGCGAAAATGTATAGAAAAGAAATAAACTTCCCTTAGGTTACCTCCCAAAAAGTGCCTTTTTTATTATCACTGGCTTGACTCCTTTTTCTCTTAACGTGACAAAATTATAATCCTTGGGTGTCATCGCTTGAGCTTTCTTCACATGAGGTTGTTCAAGATAGGGTCTTAGTTGATGACCATTCATATTCAACATCTTACTTATCTTCAAAATCTCAATCTTTATTGAGTCCCCATACTCTTGGAGTATCTCGAATGTCTCTTCAACTTTTTCCTCCTCATTTAATTTCTTCTATCTACTATGTAGAGCTGAAGGGTTAATATTAACAATAATAAAGGACTCAATATTTACTTCTGAGTTAAATGATATTTCATTTTCTACTTCGAGCTCCTCCTCCACTTCTTTGACATAAGCAATTCCTTAAGTAGTTCTCTCAAGATTCTCAAGCTCCTCTTCACTTTATAAGGTCTCTGCACTAATGCCCCTTAGGTACACCTCGAGTTGAGATGGTTATGTCTCTTCGCTTTTTGATGCTAGCCGGTTGATAGCTTCTGTCAACTGATCCGCCTGGCTTGCCACATTCTGGAGTCTAGACATTGTATCTTGGTGGAATTGCACCATATTTTTCTTAAGTTGCATCATATCCTCCTGGGAATATTGTACACTTTGTTGCATACCCTATTGAAGTTGAATATTGTTAGCACTCATAATATTAAGCAAATCTCCCAAAGATGTACTTAAGTCATGACAAGAAGTTTCTGGTCTATATGGGAATTGTCGTGTGTCCAGCATGTTATTAAGGAAGCAATTATGTTGATTATCCCATCCATAACTAAAGTTTATATGATCACTCGAGACATGGTTGTAAGATTAGGAATATGAGTTATAGAAAAATTACTTTCGTCCATGTAATTTTAATTTTTTTAAGACACAAATGCTAAACAAAAAGTGAAAAGATCAAGAAACAAATATAAAAGCTAATTATAAACAAATATATACAAAACGTCAATAAAAATCCATAACTAAAACTAAAACTTTGCATTCTTTGGCAACGGCGTCAAAATTAACGTAATGCATCATAATACTACTCAAAATAACTAGACCTATAACTAGAGCAGTGTTGAGTTTAGGTCGACCTTACAGAGAATGCGTGTAAAACTGTTGAAATGAAAAGAATCAATGTTTAGGCTTTTTTTTAGGGGGGTTGGTTGATTTTCAAATAAAAATAAAATGAAACTAAACTAATGAAAAAAATTAAAGAAAACATTAAAATGATGAAAAGTGACGAATACGTTTGGGGCCCGGTCATCGGTTCAATCTTGGCCTACACACAATTAAATATATTTCATTGAATTGTTGTTCTCATACATCTCCTACCAATTATTAATCATAGGTTAACAATAAGCTTTGTTAACTCCAATTTTTCCTTAGGTCGTGTTTAATCAAGAAGAGCTCGTTAATTAAATCTAACTATCGAATAACCTAGAACAAGCTCTCTAAAATTAATTGGACGGTCATAATATGAGTTAGGAAAATAGATTAATAAAGGCAACAACCACATAAGTTTGGGTCATTTAACCTATGTTATCCCTAATGATTAAATGCCATTAGTTGCCATAAATAAATCTCAACATAAAAATTACAGATTATATTGAAATTCTAACAATGGGTTCATTTATAAAAACAATTAAATAGAGCATTCAATCATCCTTACACAACACCCAAGCATTAAACATAGGATAACATAACCAATCCTTAAGAGAAAGAACAACAAAAAATGAGAGAAATGCCTAATCGGGTTCTTCGATGTCGATATTACCTCCAAACTGACGTCGAAAAGCTAGCCCTCTATGGGTCTCCGAAGGAATGGAGCTTTGCCCCTTCTTTTCTTTAAAATGGATAGTCTTTGCTCCCAAAACCAAAACCCTAAACGAAATATAGGTTTTACCATTACAAAATAATGTTTTTATACTAAAAACTTAGGTTTTAAGTGAGTTGTCATTTCTCATGGCATGACTGTAATTCTCATGACCATGAACTCCCTTGCATGGGCATGAATTAAGTGTCATGCCCATGCATGTGGCGTCATGGCCATGATAGATGTCTTAAGCCCATGAAATAATTTTCATAGTTGTGAGAGGTGTCTTATGGCCATGACAATTTCATGCATGGCCGTGAGCCATGTTTTACACTCTTCATTCCTCATGCTCTTCATTTTATGTATTTTCTAGTCTTCTCTTTCTCTCATCCTTCTCCTTCTTGCTCCATAAAGACAAGTGAGTGTGAATCCCAAGAAGAAGGCTCAAATATAGTGCTTTCGACTCACTTTATCTCTTTCACTTCCGAATTATACCTAAAATCAAATATGAACTAAAGTGAATGCCTTAAGCATTTCATATCATTAAACACTAAGTGTTATGAAATAAATCATAATCAATTAATCACATATGACTTACTAACTTAAAGGAATCGAATTTTATAGTATAATTTATTATTATAAATTATCATATCATTAATTAGATTTTAAAGATCCAAATAAAGGATGATCAAACTACCTAAATTCGTTAAGTTAGAGGCTTGTGTGGACATTTTTGTCACAACATAACTATACAATGACATATAACCTCCTAAAAAACCATAAGTGCATGATATATTCCTCATTTCTCTATTTTGTTAGTAATAGATGCACATGGCATAACAAAACTGTAACATCCCGTTTTCATGCTAAGAGTTAGAACCTTAGATTTCTATGATCGATAAATAGCAATGATAGATTAGAAAAATGCATTTCATGCTCATGCATAATGTTAGCATACACACATGTGAATTTGATTATTGTACACATTACAATGAATTATCTATGCACTCATTTGACATTTTTTAGGTATAAATGATTGTTTTAATGTGATTATGATGTGAATTATAGATTATGTGTCTTAAAAATTGAGTTAGAGTGTATAAGTAGTGAATTAGAATTTTTGGTGAAATATGAGAATTTTCTAAAATTTAAGGGTATTTTTGGACTAGGAAAAATGCCAAGTGGTAGAACAATTGATGAATAGTATAGTAGAAATAAGAGTCAAATGGTAGTGAAAATTTTTATGAATGACATTAAAATTTACTGACAAGTGTCATTGAAAATTGGTAGAAAATTGGGTTAAAAATTGGAGACAAATTAATTAGTTAATTAAAAGACCAAAAAAGGACCATGAAAAAATGACAAGTGTCACTTGCTATACCACTTGTTTTAAATTATGATTTTTATTAAGTGAAAAACCCATATTTTGGTCTTTCACTTGCTATTTACTCCTCTCTTCGTTAGCTTCTCTCATCTTCATCTTCCTCTCCTTCTTACGACACTCTCTTCTCCAAGTATCAAAGTTGAACCTTGCTTTCTTCCATCACTAGCCAATTAAATACCTTGCTATCTTCTTCTTGTTGCTAAAGGACCCATCCTATTCTACCTTAAAATTTGATTATTTTGTATGTTAGAGGAGCTAGGGATCTTGGAGACTCTTGAAGAAGCTTTGGGTAAATCAAGTAAATAACATATTAATCTTTATGGCTTTGTTAAATGAAGCATATATGATGATAGTTAGTGGTAAATGATCATGATAGAGGAGTTGAAATATGTATACTTTTGATGTTTTAATAAATAGATGTATGTTCTATTTTAATGTATTAATGGTATCTATAAGTTGTTTTAAGGGATGATTGAGAGACTAAATGGTAATGAAGAGTGATGATATAATGATGAAGACCTTAATAGTCATAAATGTTCTATTTTCATATAAATGATAAATCAAAGAT
>JAOQMP010000209.1:22097466-22122243 GCA_027563575.1 Erythroxylum pedicellare
AATATTGGTGGAGAGTTAGTGGACTGAGATTATGATGAATTTAATGTTGATAATAATGATGTGGTAAGTATTAAAGATATTTTTGATGAAGAGAGGATAAAACCAAAAATTCTTCTTTAATGTATTAATTAATTCCATCCAACTAATCAAGCTTAAACATTTTTTTTATTCAGTTGCCACATTAATGGAATTGAGTATCTAAATAGGTTCAATTTTGTATACTTTAACAATAAAAGAACTATAATGATTGCTGGTATGCTAAAATGTGGCTAAAGGGTGCATTGAAGCTTGGCACAATCATAAGGATGGATTGTTTAAAGAGGGCTATTTTAAGGGAATATTAGCAACGAATATCTTATATGAAAGCATATAGGGCCAAAAAAAAAAACAAAGAAAAGGAATTAGCATGAGTTTGGGAGATGAAGGAATCAATATGAAAAGTTGAGATCTTACTTTATGCAATAATGGGACATAATAAAGGTAGCTCATTTTTTGTAAGGTCACTTGATAAAACTTTTGATAGCTATTATGTTTGATTAAAGCCAATGAAGAAAGGCCTTACATATGTATGCAAACCAATAATACACATATAAATTCCATTTGAACACAGTCATAAAGGGTAATTTCTAATAGTAGTTGATAGTGATTCTAATGACAATATATACTCACTAATTTAGATAGTTGTTAAGGTGAAAAACATAGAGACGTGAAAATGGTTACTTGAATATCTTGTCTAAGTTAAAGGTGATCATGGAACATTGGAATTCATATCTAATAAGAAAAAGGTCATATTTATCAATACTATAATCATGTTTGATTATGTATATTGCTTAGGAGAGCACTAAACAAAAGATTTAATTCGAAGAGAGAAAGCTTGACTACTTATATGATAAATATACGTCCAAATCCCAAAAGAAAATTAGAATCAATAAAAAAGAAGCTTCAAACTATCTTCACATTATGTTGTATAGGTACAATTTGAAGTCGAGCATTATACCAAAGATCATCATATGGTTAACTTAAGAAACTCATTTTATATATTTGGTAGGTTTGGTCTAACCAAAATCCCTTGTGGACATATGGTTACAGATTTTACTTGATAGATGGACACTAAAAGAATATATAGAAAATGTTACTCTAATGAGGTATGTTTGAATGCATATTGAAAAAACTTCATATTTAGTGAATAGGTTTAGCCTTTACTAGTTGAACAACATAGGCATTTCATAAGACCAACAATCTTTTAAATTAAATAAAGCATATAAAAAAAGAGGACAAGGAAACATGGAAAAAAGGAAAACAAGTTATGTGTATGACTTAAAGACCATATCACATTTGAAAGATGCAAAAAAAAAAACAACAACATAATTTTAAGTTGAAAACCACCAACATCTTAACCTTAACAAAAGAAGAGATGTAGTAAAGCTAACTAGCAATTTTTCATCTCATTACCTTTTATTACATACTATATACTTTATCTTTTTATATTCAATATACTAAGAACTTCGTTTTATTCAATGTATAGCTAACTTTTTCTTCCTTTTGCATTGAAAGGTAATAGCCCTACTTTAACTTTTTGTCTTTTACACAAACCATTCTTTTGGATTGATTGCCATTATAATGTTATATTTATTAAATAGCTTGTGCTTATTATTATTATATGTCTTTTCACAATTATTTTTATTCACATTTCATACGATAATCACATTTAATTATGTTTATATGCATTTTTGTCTTCATATCACAAAAATGGCTTGTTTACTAATTGGACCACAAATATAATTTTCAATAATTTTAAAATGGTTACATAATCCAAACTAAAAGTTCTAAACATCAGAGTAGGTGACAATATAAATATAACATTCTCTAATATGATTTTAACAACTTACCAAGAATTAATGCAATCACAAGTCTAAACACAATCCTAAAAATAGGAAGTAGAATCCAAATCCTTCTCATTTTCTTGGTAGCAGATAACTTATCACTCTTAACAAGTTCAATATTTTTTCGCTTAGTTTATTATTCACTCTAATACTTTGAATTTTTCATCATACCAAATAGAAAAGTTTCAATTCTTGCTATCCTACACAACAAAACATGTTGTCATTATCTTAAAATAAAATTAATTAACTCAAGAATTAAATAAATGTAAAATAATTTAATATTTAACACACTCTACGTTTTCTACAATCAAAAGAATCTCCTCTCATGATTCTTTCTTATCCAATAAATCTTCAATAGAGCTTCTAATCTACAATAATGAAAATCTTGCACATGTTTAAGAATATTAGAAGAGGCAATTGTATTCTATTGTATTTAGTTTATCATACAACTGTTTAGCTTATAATACATTTAAATTAAAATAAAAATTAAATTCAAAATTATGAATAACCCTTGTTACATAACTATATAGCATATAACAAAGTAAGTTTTACTAAAAAAGTTGAATAGTGTCTTTATACTAGCATAAGATGTTAGTTGTTAGTTGATCTAAAGTTACCAGTAAGAGCTAATAGACCAAAAATATATAACCAAATCTTAATGAGAAATTTTCACATTTTAAATAAAAATTATAAAATAAAAGAAATCTTGATAACTATGGTCTATCCAAACAAACAAACAGGGTGAATGAAAGAAAATAATTAAAATTAGATGCTTAGTTACCATAAAATTATAATAATTTGACTTTAGCAACTAACAAATTTGGATAACAATAAGTTAGATTTTTTAAGATTTAGAATTTTAAATATGAGCTTTTATTGAATTATTTCCTGCATCTAACTTAATGAATTAGAGTGTAGTATCATTTTGGTCTATCTTCTATTATAATTTTTAATGTTTGGTCAAAATAAAATAGTTTGTGACAATGGGTTATATTACAAGGTAATTAGTAAATTTTACAGTATAAACTCTTAGAAAATTTTTAAAAAAGTAGAAACTAACATACCTATAGCATTATTTATCTGGAAAAGGTATTTGTTGGTGCATTAAGAGTAAAGATAGAACACATCTGGGCTTGCATACCACCCTCTTTCCTTTCTCGGAGGTCGAGAGTTAAGCTTGAAAATGATATTACAGGTAGATAGCAATAAACAAATTGGTGATAAGCCTGAAAATGAAATGAAATTCGCAAGTTTAGTCGATGTGCATTCTTTATATTGGTAAGGTATGCCCTTCCCTATGGTCAAATAACTTTACAAGAAATGTATAAATATTGTCTTATAGGTTAACAATTAAGATCAACCTCAATGAATATTTAAAATGTTTCATGCACTGTCCTCCCCGTTCGAGCATTCGTGGATACGTTGCCTTGGATATGTTTAGGTTTTGTGACAAGTCGTCTAGTCATAGTTTAAGAAATTTTATACAACTCAACAACATGGTTACGGTTAAAGGACAACAATTTCTTAATCAGTTTGGATTAAGATATTAGCGCTTTTCTCGATTGATAATTCATAGGCAACTTAAAAAACATGATTACGTTGGTAATAATATAAAAACCAATCTGAATCATTTTCATGAGCATTAGAATTGTAAGCTTTTCTTTTTTCCTAACGTTACTCCATTGATTGAATCTAGTATGGTATATAATATTAAGATTTGACTACTTGAGAGCAAACAATTTCACATATATTTAGAACTATTAGCCATAGTTAACCTAGTATAAATAATTTCAATGTATGCATATTTTTTAGATTCCATAAGCTAAATGTATATAGATTCACCAATTCTCACATAATACGTAAGCCAGGTGTAACATCCTCGAAGTGGTTCAAGGGAATTAGAAATTAAAAGTAGTTCAAGTACAATGAGCAGAAGAAAACAGCGGAGCAGTGGAAAAGAAAAAGAGAAAAATGAAATGGAAACTATAAACAGATACGTGGCCCTGAATAGGTACTAGAAGCCAAATCCTAGTTCTTAGTAACAATCCTCCACGGCTGTCACTGACCCACTACTGCTTCTCCTTCTCTCTCTCGTTCCTATTGATTTTCAACTGTTTCATATAAACCAGGGAAGCGCCTTCTTCTGCACAGACAGAGAGAGGTATTATAGAGGGTTATAATGAGATATGGTAGGTTTAAGTGTAGTCTTAGAGCCCCAGAAGAGTGGTGTTAACAAGAAAACTCCACAAGTTATCAACAAAGCCACTATGATTTTCACCAAGCCTTCTCCTTTTTCTTCTTCTACCTCTTACTGTTCTTTCCCGGTCCCTTCTTTTCTTCAACAGTGCTTTCTTTGCAGCCAAAAGCTCTTGCCTGCCAAGGATATATACATGTACAAGTAAGCTGCTGCCATGTTCTTTTATTTTCTGCGAAGCACGCAGATCTTAACCCGTGAAGGCTCAAGCACTTTAATTTTCAACCCATAGATGGGATCTTTTTGTTTCTTTTGGCTAATCTTTTTAATGGGTTTCGTCTATTTTTGTGTTATATATCCATTTAACTACTTGTTTCCTGATTTATGCAGAGGAGACAGAGCGTTTTGTAGCGTCGAGTGTAGGTGCAAGCAGATATTTATGGACGAGGAAGACAGTCTAAGGAAAGGGAACTGTTCATTCACGGCCATGAGACCAAGCTCTGCCCCTTCTTCATCTTCTTCTTCATCATCGTCATCATCATCATCAGTCGCCTCTCGCAACCGGAAAAGCACCAGAAAGCGACCGGAGGGTGGTTTCGTCTATTGAAACCTGTGGGAATGAGTACTAAAGAAGGAGAGACCGATAAAACGAGCAGGGAGTAGGGTAGTTTTTTGTTTTCGTTTATTGGTCGTCCTTCTATAATTATATTCAGGTTTTATCCTGTCTACCTTTTGGAAGTGAAATTCTCGCCCTCTTTGATTACGTTATTTTGAATGGGTAGCATAAAATATATTAAAGGCGCCGCATTACATATGATGAGCTCAATCGATGGGAGCTCATGGTTTGCTTGTTTCCTAATTACACGTTAAAAATCTAAAGGACGGTTAAAAGGATATATTTAGCTTCTAGGTGGACGAGCTTTAAATGAATGTGATTAGTCATGGTGTTTACGTTAGTTAACTGTTGCAGTTTCGTTCTCATTAATTCAAGAGCTTTAAGGTAAATATAAAGGGTGCTATCATTTTCTTGGGACAGACAACTCTCTTGTTTGGTTGCTAAGAAAGATGGCGATGAATGGTAAATAGGGTTGGATGCTTCTGATGCGCGCATATTAGTCCAATTGTAGAGGTAATACCTTAGATTGCGCACTCAGAGGACAGGGTGCCACTTAGAGGGAACAATTTTGTTGGAGAAGATGGCAAGGGAATCAAGAGAACAACTTTATGGTCCCCATAAGAGACCGTTTTGTCAAAAAAGCAAATTCAACTTTACATTTTTTTCTCTTGTATTTCTTAGTGAATAAGGTATCCTTTTGCATGGCACGGTTGCATGTACTTCTCCTATAGCTTGTTTGTTAGTGGCAAAATAGCAGTACTACTTGTCCTAGAAAAGAGTTTAAGGTTTGGTCCTAATGCCACTGTTTAGTTCATTGTTTAAGAACACACGGCATAAAGATACAAGGGGCAGGTAGATGTGTTTAATGGGACTAGAGACCACTCCCACCCCAGCTCAAAATTGAACCAAATGTACAAAGAACATTAATGTAAAGGTTGACAGCAACAACTTAAATGAGGAAAAGAAATAGCTGAAACGATATGAAATCATTAACTGTATAATCACGATAGAGGACGAGTTCAATGGCATGTGCTCATATTGTCAAACTATATGATAAGAAATACGTTTAATTAGCATGATTATTGTAAACCAAACTATATATGTGCTTTCCCTTTACATGTATTTTTTGCAAAAAGTGGGAAACAAAAGGCAAAGCTAGCTTGGAGAACGAGGACTGAATCTGGAAAACAATGGGAAGAATTTCGTGACATAGGCTGAGTGAAATGTACAATATGTTGTCACAAAAAATGTACAATTGTGTTGAGAAGCTGATATGATATAAAAAGATCCAAGGACTTGGGACCATGGAATCGTATACTTTACTATGCAGCTTTGATCTAGTTGGAATCAAAATAAATACGAGGACAAACCAAAATAAATAGGAGTTGTAGGGGCCTAATGGTTTTATATGGAATAAATAGGGTTGCACTTGTCTTTATATCCAAATCCCCTACCTGGAAAAGGGACAGTTGTACGCTGATGCTTATCGCCTACCAGTAGCACTACGAAGACAATCCCAAGAATATATAAAAAGAAAAAAAAAAATGGTGAAAAGAAAAGCTTACTAAAATCTAATCCTGGACTCACATTACTTGTCTACACATTTACGTGAAGAATGGTGACTGCTCCCCTTCTAATCAAAATGTGTTTCCAATCATTCTAGTTTCGGCGGGGCCACACAACAATAACAATAAAAATCGGGGAAACCAACAACGGCATCTGAAAAATGGCACACAAAATTGATTAGTTAGAGCTGCAATTTGTCCACCGTTCAAACACGTTACAAGTAAATGCAATATACAAGTGATTGTCTAGCTAGAGTTTCCATTTCAGTGGCTTTCACGTAATACATACAGGCACTATGTCTAGCCTCATAAACTTCTCGCCACCATCTCCGCAATCACCATGATTAACCAGATTTGAATAACAGAACAGCTTTCTGGTCCAAATAGAAGTAAACAAAGTGGTTTGTCTCGTGTGTCACGTATGAACCTGTACATGGCAACATAGAAAGCAAATAAAAAGATGCAGCATGTTATTGAAACTTTAAAATAACATGTGCAGGGTGGAATTTTCTCTAAGCAACCAGCAATGTTGATCATGAAACATTCATTTTTGACAAGATCAATTCCCTTAAATATATTGTTATGTATTTCTCTACCACAACATCATAACAAAATGTTTCGTGAATCCAGTCTTCGACAGAAACTGATAAAACTCTGATATCACATCGACAGCATCACAGAAACTATTGTTGAAAAAGGCACCCCTTCTAACTCTTCAAAGAATCATTTTTCCCACAATTAAAGCAATAGACATATATCATGAAAACATCAGTATTATTTTTCCCACTGAATCAGTACATCTCCGCTTCATTGTTGGGAATCCTAAGTGGAGTACTTTAAATTGCTAATACAATTAAACTTTGAGGTACAAAATATTTGTTTGTTGGAAATATCTATTTAAACAAAAGTTTCAAATTTCGACTATATCAAGACACTATGTACCAAAAATGGTGCTTCTAGATTCTTATTCCAGTTGTTCAACCACAGATAGCAATCTTAAATTTCCATTCCAGCTTCCAATAAAAATATATTCCAGTCGATTTTACAAGCAACCTCGAACTTTATCCTAGGAAGAACCAGTGAGAAGGTTGTGCTGTGGAAAAAAAAAAACAGAGGATTGCCACCCTCCAACTAGAAAGATATGGACAATCTGAAGTAAAATCTCACATTCATTGCAGAGTTTAAGCTTAGGAATGGATGACTGGGTCAAACAGTAACGCATTAGAAATAAGATTAAGCACTTCAAAGAGTTTCGAGCTTAAGCAGCATTATCAAGATAAAGATGAAAACATGTTATATTTAGATAATTATCTCAATTTTGCAATCAGATAGTCTGCATCCATATTGAATTTCGGTTAAGCTCAAATATCAACTTTCATGCAGAAGGATGTTTAAACCTGCTTTAATATACAGATATAAGACCTCAGAGACACCAAGATTAGCTGAACCTTATAAGTAGTACAAGAAATAAAATTAACACAAGTGCATGATCTTGCAATATTTCCATTGCCAAACTATGCTGTAAATACTAATAGTGTAGTTCCAAGGACGCCAACTTTAGATTGTGAGAAGCAGATATTCTAGAACCAAACTAGACACAGTAAAATCCCTTGATCCCCATTCCAATCCCACAAAATAAAGTGAAGAGAAGGACCAGAAATCCTTTAAACTTTCTTAGACTACCAGGAAGCAGAAACTTAGCCGTTTTTACTAACATTGCTGCAGGTAGAAGCCAAGAGGAAATCAAGAAGCCAATTCCAAATTATTTGGTGTCCTCAGGTTCAGTTCAAAGACAAATAACTTTCAGTGGCATGGAATGAGATAAATCTACTCAATCATCATTCGCTGGGTTCAGTAAGTTAACAGTTTAGTAAACCTGCTCATATAAAGGAAAGAAGAAGAAGATCAAATTTCCAGTTTAACTATCAGTATCCTCAGTGAATTTTCAAAAGTCAATGAATGACATGTAATTAGCCATCTTGCTCCCAAGCTCAGCCTGGCACTTAGTAAACACTCTCATGGGAAAATTAAGGATGGCTCAGGATATGTTCCATGTCTTAGCCTAACAGGAAAAACCTCAATTCTGCTTTATACGATCACACATCCGCATTCATCCAATCATAATTGCATTTCAAGCATTCAACTACAGGACACTGTTCAGAAACTTGAAGCAAAAATCTCACCCGCAGTTCACTTGGGGTAGAAAAGATCATTCGTTAAAGCATCTACAGTGAAGACAAGTGTACATCCTCCAAACAAAGAATAGATCTATCATTTCTACTTCCCAACTATAGAATAACGCTTCTCATCCAGTAAGCAGCAAGCCCAAATAAGAAACAAAGCAAATAATCTTCCACAAGTCACTTTAAGTGCCCAAAAATAAAAGTCACAAGTGCTAAATCTAAGGCAACGCCAAATGGGAATAGCCAAAAACAGCAGCGAGTTTGAGGATTGATTACCGAAATTGCGCCCAACAATGCAATGCCAAGTGGGACCGTGTTTTCTATCAAACTCCTTCTTTATATGCTCTGCTACATCCTTCTCTACATTGTGCTTCTCAAAAGCCTGAACCAAGTCAAATACAATACTGAAAAGCTCAAAAACAGAAGAAACTACAACATGCCCAGATGAGAATCCAATCCAAAAAATAGAAAAAGGGGCCAACTTTAAATCAAATTTCGATAGAGAGAACTAACAGCGATTGCAATATCAACTGCCTCATTTTGCAGATCTTCCTTCATATCAGCATTTTTTATGATGATTTTCTTGGTGGGGGGTGGTGCCACGATCGGAGAGAGTTTGCGGTCGTCGGAGTTGGGTTTCAAGAGGAGACTTCCGGTGATGCTTCTCTTTGCTTCTTCAGTAGTCATTTCTCGGAATTTTCCTTTCCTTTGATTGGAGGCAAAAGACAGAGAAGCTCCCTCTTGTTTTGGTTAAAAGTTAAAAACAGGGCCTGACCTTACTTTTATATCGCAAGTCTTTTGTTTGCTTCTGTATGCAGTGAAGTTACGAAGTTTGTGTCTAATCTTTATATATATTATTATTAAATTGAAACAATAATTAATTATCAAAATGATTAGAAAAGTCCAGAGTTCACAAATTGAAATTAGTTTTACACAAACAATCTTCAAATAACATGTTTGGTTGAAATACATCAACTTGATTTAAATTCAAACTCTATCAGCAACCGTGCCTCTGAATATGTATACAAAGATGTTTTTTATTTTCTTAAAATTTTAATAAATAAAGGTACATTTTAGATTTGTATTAAAATACAAGTTCAACCACAATTTTTTGATAAATTTTAATATTCATAAAAATATACTCTTCCTTTATCTTTCTACTAACTTATAAATCTTGGTAGGTGCACTATGAAGATTTTGTAACAATTATATTTTAATTTATAATACTAGCTATAAGTTAAATCAAGTTCATTACAATATAAGTTTCATTAATTTTCACAATACTATGTTGAAGAAATAAATAATTGATAGTTATACACCTAAATCTCATGGTGTTGTTTAATACAAGTCTCTTTAATGAGAGTTTAAGTTTAAAAAATTTTAATTAAATATTTTTAATGTTGATGATTTAGTTTAGTTGTTAGACGGTAGAAGTACTCTTTTCATTTACAAGAATTCAAATAGTGTAGGGTATATATGATACGAGAATTTTTAAATATTTATACTCTTTGATTTGTTAAAAAAGGCAATATTTCTATTTATTATTAAAAAGGATTATGTGAGTCATTACATACACTCGTATCTATAAGTTTCTCTACCTGTTAGGAATAAAGTTGCATATTATTGAACTTTCTCAAACTTTGCATATTAACAAGACTTTTACTAGGTTGTTGTTGTTGTACAATAAAAATCTTATACAGTGCATTTTGTTCTTAAATTTGAAAATTTTATTGTCATGTTAATAGGACCAAAACTAAAACTAAAATCACTATTTATAAAGATTAATTTATGAAAGTATAAAAATTTCATTTTTCTTTCATAGTGTGATCGATCTAATATGAAACTAACTTTTGTAGTATCTAACTCCTCCCTTTTTCAAATAAATAATAAAATGAAGGAAGTTACCTTTTTTTACTTGAAAATCCATTAAATGATATTATTGATGAAAACTGAGATAAACAAGTACCATCTACATATTCTAAATATAATACTCATGAACTTCCATTTATTTCCATTTTATATCAAAATGGCTATAAAAAAATCTTGCATGTTTCATGCACATATATGCAAGTATAATTTAAGTAGGTATCATAACATTTAAAATATTACTACCAATTATCGATTAATCTTTATCCCTTTTGGTTTTCATTAAGCTTCTAGTAAATTAATTTTATTCCACATTAGAAGTTATTCAATATGGACTCATAAAAAGGCTAGGATATCTTGCAATACATACTAGTTCAATGTCATTCTCTAAAGTTGATTTCCTCAAAAGTTCATTCTCCTCTAAAGGGACATCAAGGACTACGAGTCCTACAAGTATATATGGAATCATGTTTATAATAAGAGCACAAAATCTTTAAGGTTTGCAAGAATTCAACACTTTTAATGCTTCTATTATGGTTGACAGGTCAAGATCACTAGCTGTGATGTAAGAAATAAATGCCACCTAGAATGTCGGATCAATTAAGCAATAATATTATATTGTAAAAGAGACCCTTGTTTCACCATGCTTTTACTTCTTTTCCAACCTAAACTTTTCCTTCCTTAGAAAGAAGCCATATAGTATAAAATATATAATATTTTTATTGATTTTTTGCTTAGTTACAACAAAAACAAGCTTTGCTTTTATAAACTAAGCAAAGAACATGAAGATAAACAACTTCAGAGAGAAGATTCCCATAATACAATAATGCACACTATAATACAAAAGCTAATAATAAAAGCAAGAATTATTGAGAAACACTAAGTCTTAATAATATTCCTAAAAGATAAGAATATGCTAAAAAGATAAGAAGAAATCTTTCTAATAAGGAGGTGCAGAGAGAGAGCATAGTCCACTATTATCATCATCTGAGTCTGACATATCCTCGTTCATTTTTTCTATTTCTTGGATAAAGCGGTCTATTTATGAATCAGTCTAAATAGGAGGCTATGGATCCTGGGCATATTAGAAATAATGTTAAATCCAATAGAAATAAATTGATCAATAAAAGAATAATACCCAACAGAAGGAGAGATAGGCTTTGGAAGAGCAAAATCTTCCAACTATGGACTTGTAAAAGTGTAGGTAGTTGCTCTGGGATAATGGTACAGATGATCCAAAAAATGATACAAATCACTTATCAAATCTTTATGGTCTTTAGGCTATTCAGCAGAGGTGTGCCAAAGTTGGATATGATTAATGATGCATATATATCTTGTCACAACTAAGCTATAAGGTCGGTGGATGATAAAGATAAAATAGGCTTTTTGATCGGCCAAAGGAATATCCCATAACTAGTATCTATTAAAGATATGTGCAATTTGGAGGCACCATTTTGGGGGAGGTTAGAACCACTCAAGGAAGGTCCAAAGAAGAGAGTCAAAATTTGTGGGATCAACAAGGTGTCTGTACACATACAAAGGAGAAAGAGAAATGAGATATACATATTGGGCAGACAAAGCCCAAAAACGCCACATTAATGGATTTGATTTAGAGAGGGAGTCATAAAGATGGTAGATTCCCCTATAAGGTGCTGCAATATCAAAGTGGTGGGGATGTGGTGGATCATTCAGAGTTGTTAGAGCAAGGTGAAGATAATAGAACAAGCTCTTTCGACTAAGAGTAGTAATGTCTTTTAATATGGTTGGCAAAGTTTTGGTAAGTAGAGGTAAGGTTTTATTATTTTCATATATTGAGGCAACTCCATGATAGGAAGGAGAAAAGGATTGATTTTTTAAACAGGGGAGAGAGTAAATGAATTGGTTTGTGAGGCTGAGAGAGGAAGCCTACATGAATATTATGGGGACCTTTCATATGATAAATGGTGAATTTATAACGAAAAAACCATTCTTGCCATCGAAGAAATTAACTATCAGGTAGTGTCTTCTTTTTAGGCTCGAGACTCTTAGAAAAGCTATATTGTCGATTTCAATTAGAAAGTGATAAGGGCTAAGGTGGAAGTTGAATTTTTAGATGCCTTTTCTTACCATTAAAATCTATTTGTAAATAGCATAGTAATGCTTTTTTTTTTATTCTTTGAACTGGCCACTAGTATAGCCACATTAATGTCTTTTCCCATCAATCTCTTTAAGTAAGATAGCAACCCAATAATGGTGACTTGCTTCTGTTTGTAAAATACATTGGCCTTTGTCAAGAATCTTTAAAGTAGGTAAATTCTGACAAGCTTGCTTTAAATGCTGAATGACTCTAGTTTGTTCTTTACTCCATAGTGGTGGATTCTTCCTTAACAATTTTGATAAGGGAGTTATGTAATCGGCTACGTGGGGGGTGAAATATCTGATGTATTTAACAATTCCATGGAATATGAATCTGCTCAGTGTTGAGATTTTCATTAAGAAAGTGTAATGGATTATTATCTATATATGGACCAGGCTAATAATTTTCATTTGGAAGTTCATAACTAAAAATTCTATTTGGGTTATCCCAATATGACTTTTCTTGTATAAGAGCATAATCCCATATTACTTTGTAAGATCCAAAAATGATTGGAGTAGAGCCTTACAATCTTCGTGGGTTTTGGAATATAGGAGTATTTCATCAATGTAGACTAAGGTACTAGAGAGAATGGGCTCATAAATTTTTGTCATGGCCCTCTAAAATAATGAAGGAGCAACTTTGAGTCCAAATGACATATCAGTCCGTTGGTATTATGTACTTGAGGTAGATAAAGTTTTCTTATACTTATCTCGTGGATCTATCCACAATTGCCAAAATCCTGCTTTTAAATCAAACTTTGAAAAGATTGTAGCTTCTTTGGGAAACAATACTTGAGTACTGATCTTTGACAGTTGAAACTTATCATCTTACAAGAACACATTTAGAGGTTTATAATCATTTACCAAGCTCTTTTTCCCTTGCTTCTATTTAGATCTTTTATTCATGTAAAAAGTCTAACAAGTTCAGTCTGATTTTATAGGCTTAATCAATCCTTGTTGAAGTATGATAGAACCTTCTTCTTATGCTAATTTCAGATAATCAAGGTTTATACCTGGATGAGTATCCTTGTTAGGACTGATATCTTTATTCTTCTTGAATTGTAGATAAATGAAGAAGTGAGGATTTTTCCAAAGAGGATTATAGTGTGAGAACTGTGCATGGTTCTTAAGATAGTGTTCCAAAAACTAGTCTCTTAATGCTTCATATGGGGGAGGAAGTTGTGTCAGTTCAAGTACATTGCGTATCTCCATATAGGCACAAAAGTTGGCATGATATTTAATTACTATAGTTATGATTTGTAATGGAAATGCTTTACAGTGTACATCCTTACCAATTAGGATATCTAAGCCAGGTAGATGGTTGCTAAGTATACCATACAATCAGGGAAAAAGCGGATCCCTATTTTCATTTTGGTGATAAGCCTAATTTTGAATGAGTTTCCATTAGTAGTAGTGAAATATTCATTATGAGACATCTATGCTTCAGATGGTAAGATGTTAGGCTTCATAATACTTCTGCACGATCCAGTATCCATATATCTAATAGCCTTGATTGGCTTGTCATATTTATCCTACTGTAATAATTAAATATGGACATAAGGACGAGAAATAGTTTGAGCTTACCTTCAAACATTTTTGTTATAGCATATATAACATATCATCCTCAGTATCTTCATCTTCATAGATTGGATAATCAAAGGATTGATACTCTTCTTTATAAGAGTCAATTAGACCAACAAATTTTATTTCCTCATCTTCACTAGATTATTCTTTAATGAAGTCTTCAATGTTTCCATTGTCATGGGTAGACATTATAGCCTCAACGGATTCTAATAATTTTACAACCCTTTTTGTTTTGTTAGGAAATTGACGAGCATAATGTCTTAGTTTGCCACAAATAAAACATCAATTTGCCTTTTTTTCTTAAGTAGTTCTTCGTTTAAAGAATAGGACAAATTGGTGTTGTTTTCTCCTTTTGAATGGCTTATACTTTCTGTCATTATATGTGTGGGATTTGCGAATTTTCTTGTAGGAGAACTTCCTGTGATTATATTTCTTCTTAGTAAAACATTCACAGTCTTTTTTCTCCTTACAATTAAGCTTCAAATCAAACTTTTTACAAGTATTTTTTAGAAGAGGACCGCCTTTCATCATGTTCTTGAAGAATGTTTATTGATCATAAAGTTTATTAAGAGAAGTGAGAGCGAGGTGATATATTTCTCCAAGAGATATATCTCTCATGTCTCTTCATAATGTTGTATAGATTTCTAATTGTAATCCATCCTAGAGAGATGAGATAGAGAGATTAGATAAATGTATAACGAAGATTGACATTGTTGAATCCATTAAAAAGATAGTATCTTTCCTGTATACATTGAAAATGCTTTTACAAATCTCTATCTAGGAAACAACATTTCATCTCAAAATACTCTTGCTTGGTTTGGATATCAATGAGTTGGAAATATCAAATAAATTCTTCATGAATAACTTTAAGAAGAATTGTTGTAGAGATAAGTTGAATATACTAGAGTCTGCGATAGTCATCTAAACTTTGCCACCATTCTCATAAGGTACCAATAAAACGAAAAGTAAATTCAGACAAAATATCCCGTAATGGGTTATTTGGTCGACTCATATACAAATCAATCCATACTCCAAATTCATGGAGGTGTTCTCTCCATTTTTAGGTGGAAGATCATCAGATGTAAACCATGGTCCTGAAGTAGGTCTAGTAGGTGGTATTTGTGCTGGTGGTGGTAAGGTCTGAATGGTTCGGTCCCTGTAAATTAAGCATTACTAATTTCTAGTTCAACTTTAGTTAGTTCAAGCATATTAATCATAATCTGAGCTAGATTAGATAAATCAACAAATTGTTCTGATTCTTCTGAAGGATAGTTCAGTTATTTTAAAAGATTGCTCAGATACATTATAATGCTTAGGGGTCGATTCTCCAGATGTTTATAGAGTATATGTTTGTACAAGAGTTGCAATGAACTCTTATTAAGGAACTTTATCCTTCCCTGTGGATGGACATTGTTAGGTTTTTAGTGGTGAAGAAGGTAGAGTTTTGATCTACAAAGGTTTTTTCCATGCTTCAGCAGGTTTGGTATATGAAGATGAAGGATCATAAATCTTTTTAGATTTAGGTTTTGCATATTTAGGGCATTTAGGCTTGCTACTCATAGGATGGATATGCTACCTAACTAAAGGATAATTGATTTTGAAGATTTTGTCATAATTAGCAACTTTAGGATAAGTTGGAGGTGAATAAACTAGTTGTATAACTAAAAAAGTAATTGGATAGGCTCTATACAGTATTAGACTATTATGTTTGCATATCGGCTTCCATTCATTGAAGCACTTCTTTCACCCTTCAAAGTTCTTGCTTTTTATTAGTAAAATCATGTCCAAAATACTATGTTTCAATATAGCGCCTAAGATCAACATCAAGTTGTGCCATCTGATCGTTCAAAGATGTGTATAGTTTTTGGACTCTTTTTTATGTAGCTTGAGTTTATCGGTTAAGACCATCAAGCTTAGAATCAATTATGTGAAGAACATTATTTTGGGCCACAACATTATTAGTTTTCCAATTAAGTACTTCATCAGGAGGATTTGATAGAATGGTTTGTTAGGAAGTAATTCCTAGAGCATGTATATAAGGGTTAGATATAACTCTATTATGTTAATCTGTATACTGCTCCAGAGGAGGAAATTCATCCTTATATGGTTTGTCCATCATACAAGGAATTAGGGCTGGAGTAGGTACAATAGGAATTGAAGGAATAATTAGTTGAGGTTTGTTGGGTATTGGATCTGTAGTAAATAGATGTTCCTTTCCAATAAATTTGAGTAGTTCCTACATGTCCTTAAGTCTTAGTTTTGGGTTTTTAAGCCTAACTTATGGTTTAGAATCATGATCATAGTCATTATCTCGAGGATAGAATTGTGGAGAAGGTTGACAATGATGGATTGCTCTAAGTTGGTTCCTTCTTCTTTCTTTTCTCTTCCTCCTTTGAACATAGATCTCATCATCACTATTTAAATCATAATAACAAATGGATGGATCTACATCTTAGAAAAAATGTGAATGATGATGGTTGATGTATACAGATTCTCCATCATATTTGAAGTAATGGATTGGAAGTTCATCTTTTCCTTCTTTGTGTGAGAATGCTGGCTGAAGCATCAAAATAGGGCCAGATGTACTTGAGGGTCCAAGTTAATCTTCACTGTGCCTGGTATAGATAGATTTCACTTATCCATCTCTTAGTTTCTTGAGAATAGGAGTCGTTGTATGAAAGGAATGCCTTTGATGAGCATAGAAAACGTTTTGGTAATCAATGATTCATTCTATAGGCATCAAAATTTCAAGCTTCATTAAAGGTAATGGTTTAAGGACTTAAATGATGGCAGTTTAGTCGTGAGCTTGATTTGCTACAATATACAGAGCATCAGAGGTAGAATTTGGGAAATTAAGATTTATATCATGTTTATGTAAACAATATATCATTTGATGATGTAAAGTAGTCATAATCGTTGTAGGATCTTGTTCTGCTTCAGTAATCTAGATCTAGACCTAGAGTCTTTCAGATAAAGTGAGATCATCGAAACTGATATTGAAATTAAGGATAATGGTAAGGATTTCACTTCCATTATTAAAGGTTGTCAATAAAGTACCAAGTCAGTGTTCTGATTTAGTAATCTAGATCTGGACCTAGAGTCTTTTAGATAACGTGAGATCATTGAAACTGATATTGAAATTAGGGATAATGGTAAGGATGTCGATAATGGTAAGGATGTCACTTCCATTATTAAAGGTTGTTAATAAAGTACCAAGTCAGTGCATTTTAGTATGTAGTATATGTAATGTCAAGAAGAGATATCCTAGATGTAGTAAGGAATCCTTTTCTTCCATAAAGTGTAAAAATAAGGTGAATAGCTCAAACTTAGAGATGGGTATGATTCTGCTCTCTCCAAACAGGGATGAGTCCTTTGGAATTTTCAATTTAACATATTGTTCAGTAGTAGTAGATTTTAGGTTGCACTACTCTAAACTAAAACTCTGGATGATTTCTTTAACCTTTATACGATTTCTAATAAAAGTGGTCCTAATACTTCTAGTCCAAGAACGATTTTGAGAATATATATTATAGGGAGTGATCAAAGGTAAAGAAGTGTCAATGATACGACTTTCCTTAGGAAGATGGGTAATTTAGACAAGATTTTTTATTTTTAAAAAAAATAAAAGGAATTGTATTAATACTAGCGAACAATACAAAACATCATTATAATGAGTTACTTAATCTGCCTACAAATTCAAAATCCTCTAATAGTTACAAAAAAAGAGTACATCAATTGATTATAGCAAATTAACTTAGCTAAATGTTTGTTGTTTATTGTTGGCAATAAAAGCTGTACAAATAAGTAGATAATCCGACCATTATAATGAAGTAAATGAGTAGTAATTGTCTTCCATTGAGCACCCAAAAATGCAGTCCTTTCAAAATATACAAAGTCTTCATTTTTCTCTTAAAGAGGCTGACCAGAATTGACTTCTATTCATTACTAATTCTCTCACCATAGACTTTTTAAGATGGTCATTTAACCCTTTTATGTTCCATATTAGAATGATCATTTAAGGGAAATACCCCTTCTTTTTGGTTTTCCTTCTAGTTGATCTTCTTTTGGGGTTAGGGGAACTCTCATGAAACCTTTCTGCTATCTCAATAATTCTGTCACACTTTGGTTATATCAGCCAAGTTCATCTTCTATCTCTTCTTCCACTGATTATGAATCTTGTGTAGTAGTTACATCTTCCTGGTTATCAGGTTCTTGTAGCCGAGAGGTGTGTCCAGATTCTATATTGGGCTTCCTACCTTCAGTATCTGGAGTATCTATAATTGAGTTACTCGGATTCTTATTAGCGCCAACTTGTACACTTGCAAACTCATCATTATCCACTAGAGAAGATTCAACCCCCAATAACTCATCCTGCCATCCAGTTTGAAAAAGTCTTCATATAGGGACCCATTTCTTGGTTGAATTATGAGGCTTCTAAGGATATGTCACCTTAACTTCAAATTTCACAAGCTTCGGTGTTTCACCCAACTTAAGAATTAGTAGAAGACCAGGTAGCATATCATTTCTTTCAACCTCCACATATAATACCAACCTTCAATTGTCCAAAGTTCTAGCGGTAAATTATGAAAATGCACCCACACAGGAAAAATTCTACACATTCCCTATCAAAGGTCATCCTAGGTTTCCATTTCTGAATAAACATGGCTTGGCCTTTGTTGAATGATGTGTTGGGAAAATTTTACAATTTATAAGCCCTTAAAATTCTACAAGTACATAGGTCATGCATTATAGTATGTGAGGTGTCGATCCCATGAGAAGTTGTGAACTAATATAATCCTAATTAATATAAGGATTAAAAAATTAATAAAATGAAAAATAAAAACTAAACAGAAGAGTAAACACGTGAAGATGGATTTATAGAAACTTGAAGTGCAAAATTAACATGAACAAAATCATATTGAGCACCACCAACTTAACAATGGAAAATTACACAAGAAAAATTACCAAATTATGAGAAAGGGGATTTTTTTTTTCTATCATCAATGCTAACCTAGTCATTTTTGTGTTAATGAGGTGTCAGTTGTAGACTATCGATGGGAGGATTACTCTCTCTCGAGTTATAATCGTAAGCCTAAATAATAATCCCTAATTAAGTTTATTACCGAATATGTATTATCTCAATTACTGGTAGCCCTAACCCTAGTTAGTTCTTAGGCTTTCTAAGAAGCAATCGAGTCTCACATAAGATCTCTCTCTATATAAAAACCAATTTGATTAATTACATGGTCGGTTGGATCGCTTAACTCTCATTAATCTAACCCAATCATTTTACATTTGATTCACCCTCTCGATTTATTACCAAAGCATAAAGTTATAGCAATTAATCACAATATCCATTGATATTAATACAAAAATAACTAAATTAACATTAAATCAAGTCAAAATCCTTAAAGAAAAGTTAGAACATCATAATCAATCCCAAATCCATTGTCATACAATCCATCTCAATCTCATACATTTAAATGAACAAAAATGAAAGATGGAAAGAAGAAATAAACTTGGAAAGATGGAGGTTGAAGCTACAGAACAGGTCTTCTTCCTTTCTCTTCCCTCTCTCTCTCTATATTCTTCTTCTTCTTAGAGTTTTCCAAAAGTGGCAGACAATAGAGATGCTTTCTAGGTAATTTTTGTTTCTTTACATAGTATTTTCCATTTAGGGTAAACCTTAGGGTTTTCCCATGCCTAAAAAGTCTGAAAAGTCCCTCAAAAACATAAATCCGGAAGGTTGTTCACGTCTTCTATTGCGACCATGACTATGGCCCAATATTTTGCTCTCTGTCACAATCATTGTAGAGGAAGCCACGATCATGGCAGACCCACTAGGCTTTTGTCACTATCGTGGTCTATAGGCCATGATCGTGGGCCTGGGTTGGGTTCTGGACTTGGTCCAATTCTCCTATGTTCTTTAATATTTGATCTAAAACACTAACAAACACATCAAGGAACCTCAAACACACAAAATTTAAGCCCAATGGCATACTCTAACCCATAAAACACTTAAAACACAAATGTCTAACTAAACAACACAATCATAACCTAAACTTACACTAATTATTCAATTTAACAACTAAACGCATATTAAACTACCTACGAAAACATTATACAACCTACCTCTATCAATATTCCCACATTTAAACTTTTGTTTATCCTTAAGAAAAGACAAAACAAGCAAAAAACATAAACCAAACATAATTAACAAAAAAACACACATAGTGCAATACTGGGACAATGATATTAAATTTTATAAAACAAATTTAACTACAAACACGATCCCCTAAGTTTTTCTAACTGATTCACATTCATTTACTCGTATCACTTGCATACATACATTGATAATTATTTAGTTAATAAAAAATTGTAACTATCCCTAAGTAGGTTTTCATAAAAATTCAAGCTATTCACAAAGATCGGTAGGCTTATTTGACAAAATACTAATTTTGTTGATTTTGATTCACATGAACCTAGCCTTTTACGTGAAGGAAAACATTTGTGATAAATGTCGATTCGGTTACTCAACTAGCTCATGTTTTTATTAAGCAATCTGGTTGGAATGTATTATAGCCTTTTGAAGTGAAGGTAAACATTTTTGATGAATGTCCCCAGGTTACTCAGCTATATCACATTCTTAACTAGCTACTAGCTCTATTTATAACCAGAGGCTAGTAAAATAGTTATTTAATTAAGATTAAACTCTCCTTTTTATTTTTATTATTACCTACTTCAATTCTTTTACCTAGTAATTCTCATAAAAAGATACTAACGATGCTACTTATTCGATTAGCCTAAAATTATAAATGAATGTGACAAATTCCTAGGGTGAACGAACTAATATCATATCCTAATTAACATGCATATTAAACCGAAACAACCTAGGACACTAATTCTACAAGCTAATAAATCTTAGCAACCTAAAAGACTATGTTCAAAGATAAATTGATTCCGTTAAGTCCTAGCCATTGACACATTTACATGAATCATATCATGCAACCTTAAGCAAACGCAAACTAACATACGATATGCAAAATTCACATTCAAAATAAAAGCATATATACACACAACCTTCCTCACACTTGGATAACACATTGCCCTCAATGTGAGAAGAGCAAACAACATCACTTAAGGTGGGAATAAAAATGAAATAATATGGAAACATAATGATAAGATAAAGACATAAACGAAAAGATAAGGGTTAAGAACATAGAACTTATCATGGTGATTAAGGTGGTGATGGCAATAGTATTGAGACCAAATCCGCTTGACACCGAGAGTGTTTTCCTATCTTATAAATGATTCAAGAGAGTAAGAGAATTAGTGATTCAACCTATTTCAACTCATTATGGAATTGAAAACAATTCTAACTACATAAAAATTTAAATATAAATACTAAACATGCTAATTTATGGTCATTGGCTTGACCTTGCATCCTCCAAAACTCAACTAGGATCAATTATGAGTGGCTTGCTTTCACCCGTTTTGCCTAATTTTAGCTTTGTAACCTATAAATAAGCTACAAATTGTAAGATAATCAAAAGGACAATATTGATAAAATTAAAAAAAACCAATTAAGTTCAGCAATGTTATTTTTACTAACAAACTGTCAATAAAATAGGAAATAACAAAACTCCTTAAATCTTCTACTGAATCCAACAACTTGTCTATAAGAGATGAGTTGTTCATATTCTTCCTCAGTCACCACTACCTCTTTTTCCGCTTCCACTTTATAAACAAAGACTTTCATATTTGCTTCAAGCTCTATATCCGTTGATATTTGTTCTTCTTCTTCTTGCTCTTTTAAAGATTCGACCACATTAATTTTCCTGAATGAGGGTGGAGGAGGCATGTATAGAGGGTCCTCATTCTTTTCTTCATCCTCATTCTTATTCTTTTGGTCTTCTAGAATTCCTTCTCTTCTATTTTTCCTTTTTTTTTAATTTCGTATGATTGGGTACCACAATCATAAGAAAGGGTAATAAATCTTTAGATTAAAAGAATTTAACTAATCCTACCAACTCCCCGGTAATGGCACCAAAACTTGTTGAATGTTGTGTTGGGCAAGTTTTACAATTTATAAGCCCTCAAAATACTGTAAGCACATAGGTCGTGAATTGTGTTACGTGAGATGTCGATTCCACAAGGAATTGTGAACTAATCTAATTCTGAGTTATCTAAGGCTTAAAAAAATTAATAAAATGAAAATTAAAAACTAAACAAAAGATTAAACACGTGAAGATGGATTGATAGAAATTTGAATTGTAAAATTAGCACGAACGAAATCAAATTGAGCACCACCAACTTAATAATGGAAAATTACACTAGAAGAATTACCAAATTATAAGGGAGGGGATTTTTTATCATCAATGTTAACATAGTCATTTACATGTTAATGAGATGTCAGTTCCAGACTATCAAAGAGAGGATTACTCTCTCTCGAGTTATGATTGTAAGCCCTAAATAATAATCCCTAATAGGTTTGGTATCGAATATGTAATCTCTCAATTACAAATAACCCTAACCCTAGTTAATTCTTAAGCTTCCTAATAAACAATCGAGTCTCACACGATATCTTTCTCCACATAAAACTGATTTGATTAATTACGTGATCTATTGAATCACTTAACTCTTATTAATCTAACCCAATCATTTTGAATTCAGTCCACTGTCTCGATTTATTACCGAAGCATGAAGTTACAGCAATTAATCACAACACCCAATGGGATTAATACAAAAATAATTAGATTAACATTACATTAAGTCAAAATCCCTAAAGAAAGTTAGAAAATCGTAATCAATCTCAAATCCATTATCATACAATCCATCCCAATCTCATACATTTAAATGAACGAAAATGAAAGATGAAAAGAAGAAATAAACTTGGAAAGATGGAGGTTGAAGGTGCAGAACAAGTCTTCTTGTATCTACTGAGTTTCCTGTCGCTATCGCTGTCATAAGATTTTCAATTTTGTTCAAAAGAATAAGTTTAACATTAGGTGGAAGGTTAGCAACAAAGAGAATTAAAGAAAGATAGGGTCACTAGGCAAAAAGTCACTTATGGCATACGACAAAATCTCTTACTCACTTTCATCTAAGATAATGTATTCATAGTAAATAACATTCATGACTATGAATACTCTGGTATAACACAAAAGCAGTTGTCTTTTACTGTTAATGATCATATTGATATTCCATTATAACACAAAAGTACATGTAAGATAGTATACCACCAAAAGCATCTCGCGTGTTCAGGAGCATTTGTCAGAGCTTTGCTGGATTGATCTCACCAACATTGTTGGACTGTCTGTAGCAGCTAGGGGTGTTCATGGTAGGGTAAATTGACTAGTTTATAAATAACCTAAATATGAACCTAAATGTCAGGTTCGGTAATTTCACGAACCTGAACCTAAAGAACCTATAGGATCGGTTAACTTATTTTTAGGTTTAGTTCTGAAGGTAACCAGAATCTCTTCATATCAATATCTATGACAAAAATTATAAAAATAATTGGTAAAAACAAATACAAATTATTCATAAAAGTATGCATATAAAATCCATCAAAGATTAATCCAATATGTTAAACCCAAGCAAAGTAAAAATAAGCCAAACAATGTCGTATAAAAGATCCATACTAGAAAAAAAGAGAAATTATTAAACAATTATTCTTCGAGTAGGATGGTAGGATGATCCACTGTTATACATGAAGCCACATCTGTAGAAAAATAAAGAATAAAAAGGTTTAGACTCAATATTTTTTAATTGAAAAAAGAATTTTTTATTTATTTGTATATTAAAACAAGTAAAGTAAATTAGATTACCTGATTCAATTTGCGCAAGTTCTTCAAGTCTCTCTTTCACGTAAAGAGGAGCTTGTGATTTTCTCATCCAATCTTGTCCATAAACAACAGTCTCCTCCATCTTTAGAGTATGAGAGCTACAAAATGAATCAAGAACTTGACCTCTTGCTAAAACCCGACTCAGATGCAATAGTAGATACAGGCATAGCCAAAACATCTCGAGCAATTGAAGCAAGCACTGGATACTTAGCAGAATTTAGTTTCCACCAACTTAAGACATTGAAATTCTTATCTTTGGGTTCACAATCTTCAGCTAAATATTTTTGGCAATGAATTTTTTCTATTAATAGTTTAATACTTCGATCAATAACTTTGACATATATTAATTACTATTTGAAGTAGAAGTATTGAGTGTTATGCATTAATTGTTACTTATAATAGCAGTGTTTAAGATTAATGTTTAATAACATAAAATTAAAGTAGTTTTCTTCCTTTTCTTCTTTTTTTTTAACTCTAGAATTAATATAGTAAATACTAGTGAATTTATTATTATTAATATCCTCTTAAATTATATATAAATATATGATAGTTTTATTGGGTGTTTCAGGTTCAGATTTAAAGCTAAACCTATAAATTAGGTTTGGTTTGATTAACCTAGAACTGCAAGTTAGAAACCTGAACCTAAACCATAAACCTGATTTTTCAGGTTCGGTTAACTTTGTTTACAAGTTTAGTTTATGCAGTTCAGGTCCGACTTACAAGTTTGTAGGTTTTTTTGAACACCCCTTACTAAAAGTAGTAATTACATCGGATGACCCACTGCAAGATTATTATATGGATGATCTATCAAATGTCAATGATTATTCTCATCATAGCAAGGGTGCAAACTGTTGGATCGGAAAAACAAAGCATGCTATATTTGGAGAAACGGTAGATTTCAAAACTTTTAAGAAATCATTACT
>JAOQMP010000209.1:22122343-22137696 GCA_027563575.1 Erythroxylum pedicellare
CAATTCCCAAGATATTCCCGGAAGATTATTTGAAAGATCAAGAGACTTTTATATTAAAATCAAAAGCTTTAATGCCTCTCGATGAATGTAAAGACTCATACAATGAAGTAAGATGAATGATTATGCATGGTGAGCCTTTTGGGTCATCAAATTGACAAAATGAGCTTATAAATATGAAGATGAATGTTCTTATTTTGACCTTCATTTCATCAGTTACAAACTTCAACTTTTCTTTATTAACTTCATACACTATCTTCTTGAGCTTATGGCTTCATTTTGTTCTAATATTACTTTTTATCAAAATAATAAACACATTATTAATAATTATGTTTTTTTATCATCAAAATAACAATAGTAACCTCCCTTGGTTCAATAATATACCCTTTTTATGATGAAAAAATATTTGTGATATTATAAAATGATAATAAAATTAAGTGCCCAAAACATAATTCAAGATAGTGTTTAGCTTCCCCGTAATTCATATGGGTCATTTGAAAACAATCTCTCTACTAGTTAGGGGTAAGGTTGCGTACTATTGGAGCTCTCCAAACCTCACATATCAGTGAGATTTATACTGAGTATTGTTGTTGTTGTTAATTCATAAATAAAACATTGTTCGATATGAAAAGTCTAATTCAATAACAATAAAAAAGAGACATTCAAAATCAAAGAAATATTTATACATAAAGATATCATAAATTTACTCAAGCATATCATCTATAAATGCTAGAATATAAAAATGAAAAAATAATCACTCCCCCTTAATATTATCACTCCCCTAAATCTAATGTCACCAAACTTTCTTCCCCTTTTTGGAATCATAAAAAAGAAATCCAAAAATGCATAATGTAAAGTTCATACATCAAGCTAAATTGGTTAAAAAGATGAATTTGATTAAGATTGTCAAGCTTTCTCGAGAGTACTATTGAATATTTAAAAAGTCAAAACAAAAGGTCAATTAAAAGCATCCTTAATTGTGTTTAATCTAAAAAATCCTAATTTTGGTATTATTCCAAAGTTAAAATTTTAATTAAGGGATCAAGAGTAAGTTTTAACAAAATTAAGATTTGGAATTATAACAAATAAAGTATAATTACAATATCCAATAATAGATTTAGAAATGTCTAATTTATAAAGTCCTAAATTTTAAAAAATGATGGTATAAAGTAGCCAAATTTGAAAATCTAAAATAATAAATAAAATGAAATTACACTTGAAAAATTAAACGAATATAGTAATTTATGAAAATTATCAAGTAATCCTAAACTTGGGGTTTATCTAAAGAGAATGTGAATTATAAAATCTTCAATAAAAAATACAAAACGACAAAATTGAAGGTGATAACTATTTGCAATGGGGTGTGGTGTTTTTCAGAGATACAGGTGAGTTATCTAGAGTGTTGAGGAGCCTTGAATAAGACAAAAGAAAGAAAACAAAAGCAAGGTGAAGGAGGGGGCATTAAATCACGTGCACTGGTCGACCACTCAAGGAAATTGGTTAACTAGTAAATGGTTGTGTTTGAACTCTATATATGGACCAAATATGTCATAAGTTAATTGTCTTCCATGAAAAAGATATTGGTTAACCGTTGAAGTACATTGGTTGACAAATTGGACTGTTTAGGCGACTAGAAAAGCAACCAAAGAACTAAAAAACTCACTAGAAAGCAAAAAAAAAGAGTTTAAAGATACCGGTCTACTACACTAAGATATTGGTTGACTAGTTAACCAGATAGCTTAAGGAACCATCTTTAAAACTTAAATTAAAGCATCAAGACTTCAAAATAATACTAGAATACATATTAACTAACTAAAAATCAATAAAAAAAAAGAATTTGATAGTATGAAAGCCTTATAAAAAAATTCATATTAAATACAAACTAATTTTCATCTAATTAACCAAAATATAACCCAATTGATGTAAATTCTAACTTATTGACCTTATTTTATATACAGTCTCTAATTTTAGGCACTAAGGTTCACACATTAAAGACAACTAATCATAATTCAAACTCTAATTATCATCAACAAGGATTTATATTCAAATTGACACATACACACAAATAATCACATATTTCTAAATTATAAACTAATAATTACTCATGTTAAACATTACTTATGAGAGATTTGAATGAAAATTCTTCTTGAATTCTCAATTAATTAGTGGCATCTCATCATTCTCACTTGGTTCAAGAATTTATGAAGTTTTGACGGTTAATTATAGGAGCCAAATTCTCCATATCCTACAATAACATCTTCAAGACTCTTTTAGAGGCCATGATATTAGATTCATCAAGATAAAAAGATATATATTCTAAAAAGAATGCTCAATTCAATAGCTATCCTCTCTAATCCAAACCATTTGCTCTTATTTTTCTGATAGTCTTATAAATTAAGGTAATCAATGTGTTGTGGGAACCTAAATAAACTTGGTTCCTGATTGTTTGATTCCTTATTCTTTTCAATCTACACTTTCAAAGCTTTGTTTAACATTCTTTGTTTGATAACATAAAACATATCAATATGTCCAAACTTACCTGAAAAATGATATACTATGTTAAATGAGTAATGATGATGCATAAATGCATTGCTTGGAATTTTATGTGTGTAAGTATAATGAGGAAATTTTCTTTGGACAATAAATGCATTGATTGGTCTCCTAAGATGGTGAAAAGTCCTACCATGATTATATGTATGATGTTTACTATGAATGAAGGCATGATGTATTCTTCTATAGGAGCACGAGTGGTTTTGCATGTTATCTTAAAAATTATGCCTATTCTTTCCTTAAGAGTATTGAACTCTATACCAAGGTTGTGAGTTATATATGAAAGCATGACATTTGCTCCTAGTTCGGGACTTGGTGAATGTGCATGTATATGTTTGGATTCATTTGTCATTCTAGGAATTTATTCTTTACCATGTAAATGTTTTCCTTTGATCAAAATAGTTTTACGAAGCACTTTTACATTTATATCCAGTTCCATACCTATCATTAGAACTTTTTGATCTCTTAACATGTTTTCAAATTCCACACTTCCCTTTGTAAATTTACATAAAAAGTTCTTTAAAGCATCAATTTCCTTTTTCGTTCTCACACCTTAATGTATTTAAGTCATGATTGTCATCAACAATCACAATTTTGGGTGCTTTAATACTATGTAATTAAATTTTCATCTTTTCATTCTCACTTAAGCATACATCTAACTCCTTTTTAACTTCCTTGAGTTTGGAAGAGAATTTCTTCCTTTTTTTAGTCATAATTTCTAAACTTTCTAATAATTCATCATATGTAAAATCACAACACTATCATTATTGGATGTTACCTTAGCTTTTTCTATAACAGTAAAGCACATATGAGCTACTTTTTCCTCCAAATGCTTGCTTATGGATTCACTTGTACCAACACAAGTTGATGCTTTTATTGCTTTCTTCTTGTCCTTCTCCTTTTTATATTTTCTCTCATATTCTTATTATCTTTGAGTTGAAGACATTATGACTTTATATAGCCAGGATTTCTACATTCAAAGCAAGTAACAGTAGAGGAATTATGCTTTAAATCATTTTTACCTTTGTTAAAGTCTTTTCTTTAGGAGAATTTCTTCTTCAAGAACTTTTTAAATTTTCTTATAAGCAAGCTAATGTCTTCTTCTTCGCTTTCACTAGATGGTGTCTCTTCCTCTTCATTTAATTCTTCTTTTAAGGCTTTAAACACTAAATTCTTTCTCTTGGAAAGTTTTATCTCTTCTTATGTCTCATGGAGCCTTATTTCATAAGTAAGGAGAGATCCAATAAGTTCCTCCAATGGTTGTGTTATTAAATACTTGGATTCTTGTATAGTGGTCATATTAGCTTCTCACATCTTTAAAAGTGGTCTAAGTAGTTTCTTACAAATTCAACACTAGTATAGGTCCAAGACCTTTAAGAGCATTAATAATATCAATGATTCTAGGATACATGCTAGAGATGCTTTCATTATGCATCATTTGAAACAATTCATATTGATGTGTTAGCATGCTTACTTTACTCTCCTTAACTTGATTTGTGCCCTCATAAGTAATTTATAATGTATGAAAAATGTCATAAGCCATGTCACACATCCTATTAATTCATTCCTTTCTAAAGCACCAAATAGGATATGTATAGCCCTACTATTTAAGGATACTAATCTCCTATCTTGCGATTCCTATTCTTCTTTAATTTCGGCACCTTTTTATTGTCTACAATTTTTGTAGGAATAAAAGGACCATCAAAAAATATTTCCTATAAGTCTATACTTTCGACCATTATAAAGAATCGCATCCTAGTTTTCTATAATCATTGTCGTCAATGAAAGGTTGTCTACTAATGCTTTGTCCCTCTTGATTAGATGATGATGATGATGCTCCTAAATATGTCATTATGATCTTTGCTATATAATTTCGTCAGAAATACTAGTCTAATAGACCTACTCTAATACCACTTGTTAGTCTCTAATGGCACCCAAGATGGGGGTGAATTAGGTGTTTGCAAAATTCATCAATTTTCTAAGCAATATATTTAATTGACAATAACCAATATAAGTATGAGAAAATTACTTATTATAATTTAATCAACCAATTGAATGATAATTTAAAAAAGATAAGGAAGATAGAATGCAAATCAATTTATAGTGGTTCTGCAAACAACTCTTGGCTATGTCCACTCCTAAGACTCTTTTTGAATTTCTACTATAATTATTCTTTCAAGGTGAAGAGTAACCTTTGTACAATCTTTTTCAGTAAAGAGGAACCCTTTTTAAAATGTTCTTCCAAGTTGAATAAGAACCTTAATGCTATTTGGATCACCCCTAAAATACAATATTCAATACCCCAAAAAAGTATTATAACTCAAAAATATTTATTTATTCACTTGATAATTTCAAAATGGATCACTCATACAAATATGATAAAATGATGATCAAATAATTAAAAAACTCTTTAAAAGTCTATATAAACTCCCATGATCTTCTTGTTACTAAAAATAATGAGAAAACACTTATTTATAATGTTTTAGTCCCAAAATAGTCGTTAGAGGCAAGAACTAGCCTTTACAACTACTATATACAATGTTATATTGGTCGACTAGTACATATATTAGTCGACCAATATATAAACCAATTTGTTACAAACTTATGGTACATCAAATTTAACAACTTGAACCTATATTGGCCAACCACTAACCCTATATAGATCGACTGATCACTCAAAAAATATGATTTTAACAACTTTAAATGCTCAGACTCAATCCAAATATGATTAAAACACTTCCCAAAAATTTTTCCAAAGATTATTTGAAAGATCAAGAGAATTTTATATTAAAATCAAAAGCTTCAATGCCTATCGATAAATTTAAAGACCCATGCAATGAAGTAAGATAAATGATTGTGGATGTTGAGCCTTTTAGGTCATCAAATTGACAAAGTGAGCTTATAGATAATAATAATAAATGTGAAATGACCTTGATGAGCCTTGATCTTCTTTTATTCTTATTTTGATCTTTACTTCACCAATTACAAACTTCAACGTTTCTTTATCATCCTTGTACTCTATCTTCTCGAGTTTATGAGTTAATTTTTTTAAATAATGCTTTTCATTAAAATAACAAACACATGAGTGGTAATTTTGTTTTGCTATCATCAAAATATCCATTGGAACCTCCCTTAGTTCATTATAAACCTGAACTTAAAAGCAAATCATATACATTCATATATAGTTCTAAACCTAGGTATCAATTCAATATTCTCATGGAAAGAATCGACATATTTTTTTTATAAAAAGACATATGATAGCAGGTAATCTCACTCACATTCCTTTAGAACGCAACATTAACTTAGAAGCAAGCATCAAGTAGTCATATCTATAATGAGTATTACGCATATAAATTTTCTTAGGCCTTCACAATACCCAAAAGAAACAATCGACCATTATATATATATATATATAGAAGACCAATTAATGTATGTATGCATCAATAACTACTACACCAAGTCATATCATTTATATAACTTGAGATGCCTTTTTATGTTAAATATGAATATAATGATAGATTTTGCTTCCTTAATGAAAGAATAACAAATATACCCGTGAAAATATCAGTTAAAAAGAAGAAGGAGACTACTAATTTAGGACCCCAACTAATTTAGATACCTCAAACACAATAATTATTTTGTTTTACAAGTCTTTAGGAAAAATAGGAATGAATGGTATGTGGATAGCGGATGCTCAAAGCATATAGTTGGTGATGTATCTTAATTTTCATCTTTTAAATAATAAGATAGAGGATTTGTCACATTTCGAGACAATTTCAAAAATAAGATAATTGGAATTAGAAAAGTTGGTAAAGAAGATCATATTACAATTAAAAATGTGCTTTTAGTGGAAGGATTAAAGAATAATTTATTAAGTGTAAGCCAAACTATTTGACAAAGCTTACGAAGTATGTTTTAAAAGAAACTCATATATTTTCTGGAACCATTAATAACATAAAAATTTATACAGTTAATCTTACTGAAATCTCTAAAAAGTGTGAAGTGTTTAATGATATAAATAAAGATGCATAAGTTTGGAAAAAGAGGTTTAGGCATGCAAGCATGAATCTTATCTCCAACCTTAACTCCAAACAGCTTGTTAGTCGACTTTTGAGCATTAAGTTTAAGAAAGAGATGTGTGGAGGTTACTAAATAGGAAAAACAAATTAAGAGGCCATTTAAGAGCAAAAGTTGGTAACTTTTACTAGACCTTTGCAATTACTTCATATAGATTTGTTTGGCACCATCAAAGTTGTTATTCAAGTTAAAAAAGTTATGCTTTTTTTCGTAAATGATTTTAAGAGATTCACATATGTGTTATCCCTAGCTATCAAAGATGAACTCTTTAGGGCATTGATAATATAATTTCATTATAAGCAAGAGAGAAGGTAACATTTATACAATTATTTTAATGATGCCTCTAATAAAAATGTGAAATGTCTAATATTTATAAGTGAAGATATAAGAATTTAGCATAGGAAGCTTATACATGCAAGCATAGATCTTGTCTCTAACCTTAACTTTAAACAACTTGTTAATGGATTTATGAGAAATAAGTTTGAGAAAGAAAAAGTGTATAAAGCTTTCCAAACGGGCAAACAAATCAATAGCTTATTCAAGGTTAAAAAGAGTAACATCTACTAAACCTTTATAATTACCTTACATACATCTGTTTGGCCCCAGTAGAGTTGTTAGTCAAGGTAATAAAAGTTAAGTATTTATCATAGTAAATGATTTTAATAAATTCATATGTTTATTATCTCTAGCTAATAAATATGAATTCTTTAGAGCATTTGTTCAGTTTATTAAGAGATTTTAAGATGAAAAGAAACTCTGCATTGTATCAATTAAGAGTGATCATAGTAAGGAACATGAAAATAAATTGTTTAAATCTTTTTATGAAGAAAGTGACATTTTCATAATTTTCTACTCTTAGAACTCCTCAATAAATTGGAATCATTAAAAGAAAAAATAGGACATTGCAAGACATGGTTACAACAATGATAGATGAATATTGTATCTCTCAAAGTATTTTTAGGCAGAAGCTATAGTAACCACATATCATATCTAGTAGAGTCTATATAATACCAACTATGGATAAAACTCCTTATTTTAAAGTGTTCAATTGTAATTGTTATATTTTGAACACTAAGAATAATTTGGGTAGGTGTGATTTAAAAGTGGATGAAGTAATTTTTCTTGGTTACTCCTTAACTAGTAAAGCATATAAAGAATAATCTTGCTATTGAAGAATCCATGCATATTATTTTTGATGAATTAACCATTTCGCTTCCAATAGAAGTCTTGAAAATAAAAATGTAGATTTATCTAAGGATTTGGAGAAATCAACCCTTAAAGAAAATAAGAAAGATCACAATGACACCCTATAAGAGCAAATTATTGAACCAAGTGAGGGAGATAAGAAGGATGAGAAGCTTCCAATGAATTAGAAATTCAAGAAGAATCATCCTTTGAATAAAATTAAAGGTGATGCTAAAAAATGAATAATTACTAGATCTCAATTTAGAAAAATATCACGTCTTGACTTTATCTCAAATGGACTCTAAGACTATAGAAGAAGCCCCTAGTGATTATTATAAATGAAAAATTAAACCAATTCGAGAAAAGTTAGGTTCGAAACTTGGTTCTTAAACTTAAATACCACCAAATCATAGTTATTAAATGGGTATCTAAAAATATTAGAAGAATTAGATTGTATTATGAGAAACAAAGCTAGATTGGTGGCTAAAAGATACAATCAAGAGAAAGGCATTAACTTTAAGGAAACTTTTGCATTGGTAGCTAGGTTAGGAGCTATTAGGTTATTACTTACATTTACATCTCACATGAAATTTAAATTGTTTTAAATGGATTTCAAAAGTGCCTTTTTAGATGAGTTTATTTAAAAATTTTACATTAATCAACCTCCCAATTTTGAAAATTATGGTGCACTTGACCATGTTTACAAACGTGCTTTATATTTTAGAGCTCTTAAAGACTGGTATGATAAGTTTTCTTTTTTTTAAAAAAATGGGTATACTAACGGCAAGGTTGATACAACACTCTTTATTAAAATCCATAAGTATGATATTCTAATTATGTTGATAATATTATCTTGTGTTATGAATGAAAGTATTGTAAATATTTTATAAGTGTATGAGTAATAAATTCAAAATAAGCTTGATGAGAGAGCTCAACTTCTTTTTTAAACTTTAAATCAAGCAAATGAAGGAAGGAATCTTCATTAATAAAGTGAAGTATATCGAAGAACTATTTAAATGATTTATAATAGATCAAGCTAAACTATTAGGGATAACTACAGGCATCATAAATAAGTTAAACAAATAAGAAGAAGGCAAGCTAGTAGATGTAAAGCTCTATCAAGGTATGATTAGTATTTTTCTTTATTTTATCATACCTCACGGCTAAAAGTGCATTGTTTACAATAGAATACAGAATAGTCCCTAACACTCTTAATCCTTTAAATTGAACCTTAACATTTTCAAAACATTCAAAATAGACCCTAAATGCATAGAAAATTTAATGGGCTTGACTCCTCTTTAGTTAAATGTCACCTCAACACTAACGAAACATTTTGTATTTTTTAATAAAAAGTAGACCCACTACCACATGGCAAGTGCAACCCACTATTTGAAATGTATAACAGTAGGTTCCACTGCTATGTGGTAAGTGAGACCCATTGTTTGAAATATATAATAGTGGGCCCCACTTTCACGTGCCAGTGAGACCCATTTTTTGATTAATTTAAAACTACTTTGTGGTAATGAGACCCACTTTCTATTTAGAAAATATAAAAATTAATGTCATATCAACATAAACATGGCATTTAACTGACAGAGAGTTATCCTTGTCAAATTTTCTATCCATTTAAAGTATATTCTAAATATTTTAAAGACGATAGAGTTTAATTTGAATGCTTTAAAATGATAGGGTTCAAGTTGTATTGTACTGTAAAAGTTAAGGCTCAAAATGCACTTTTGGCCTCATAAATAAGTTAAACAAGTATGAAGAAGGCAAGCTAGTAGATATAAAGTTCTAGCGAGGTATGATTAGTAGTTTATTTTATTTTATCATAAATAGGCCTAATATTATATTTAGTGTACGCTTATGTACTAGATTTTTGTTGAATCCTAGGGAAACCCACCTCATAGCCGTCAAGGATATACTTAGAGTTGGAAAACGGGCTCAGGCCTAACCCAAAATCAATGGGTCAGGCCTAGGCCCTTTGCCACTCATAGATATACTTATATAACTATTTAGCATATTATCATTAGGACTTTGGTATCCAAAAGAAACATTTTTAAAAATTGGTTATTAAGATGTGTACTATTTCTGTTGACTTCCTAGATAAGAAAAGCACATCCAACACTTGTCAAAGTCTATGAAATTCATTAATATAATGATCTAGTAAGAAACAAAATTCAGTTGCATTATCAATTACGAAAGTTCAATATATGGGGATTAAAGGTTTTTGTGCACAAATTTTATGGCTTAAGCAATAACTTAGGGACTATAGTATGGATCTTATGAATATACCCATTATGTGTGACAACACTAGTTCTATATGCCTCAAAGAACCCCATTCGGCACTCTAAAAGTAAGTACATAGGAATTAAAGATCATTTCATTAGAGATCATGTTTAAAATTAGGATATTGAGTTAGAATTTATTGATACACTACATCAATTAACTAACATATTCATTAAACCAATGGGAGAGGATACATTTTGTGTGATTAGGAGATAATTGAGTATGACTTATTGGAATTATATTTGATAAGGATCTCAATAAGTGCTTAAATTTGATTTTGGTTGTTGTTTATTTGATTTATTTTTTATATTAGTTTGGTAAGATATTAGATAATTGACTCTTTTTGATATTTCTAAAATGGTGAGAGAAAATTAGTGATATTAGATTCAAGGAAAGTGATTATTTTCAATATTATCTTGAGAAAGTGATATTAGATTCAAGGGGAGTGATTAATTTTGATGTCGGTAATCCTTATACAATAGTTAATATGTATATAAAAATAAATTTAAAATTTTTTATTTTACAATGCATGAATTTAGGCGAAACTATTTACTTATATTGCCTTGGAATAATAAACCGTATATGTTTGATTTTTTCATTATTTATCTAATTTCACAAAATATTGTGTCATCATCAAAAGGGGGGAAGAATATTGAATTGAGGAAAGTTACTATCCATGTTTTGATGATAATAAAATATAAGTACTACTAATGAGTTTGATTTTTGTGAAAGCAATATGAAAACAATAATGGGAATACACAAATCAAGACATATCTTAGTAAGATATTAAGAAAAGTTAGAGTTCAAGTTATTCAAATGATGAAAAAATCATGAAAAAGGCAGAACAAACACAACAAAGTCATAAATTAATGTTTATTGTACTTCTTACTTGATCATTTTGATATTTTAAAAACTCATTATTTGTAAATACATCATCATTTTAACTCGTGAATCTTTTCAATCATCGAGAGGAATTAAGATTTTGATATAAAAGAAAATCCTCTTCATCTTTAAGACATTCTATGAAGAACATTTAGAGAAGTGTTTAAGCCAATTTTGCATTAAGAAAATAAAGTTTAAGTATTTTAAGATGTTGGATAATGAATTTAGGTGTGTTGGTTAACTAGTAGGATAAGGTTGTTAAAACTTATGTGCCAAGATTTCGCCTTATGAGATTTAGTATTCTAGAATTTAAAATGACTACTACCTTAACCTGAGTTTTATAAGATGTAATCACGTTTTATGAATTTTAACAGTTTGAAATTTTGGGTCTGTTATCCTAAAAGCTAAAGTCTATAAGGTGTGTTTTTGCTCATAAATTTTAGTATTTTAGAATATAAGACCCAAATTTTCCATAAACAAATAAAATAACTACTCCAAGACAAGCAAATAAAACTATATATAATTAAAACATAGTTAATAAAATTATCATATTTTAGGTTGCCTCCCAAAAAGTGTAATTGTTTAACATCATTATGTTTGATGAACCTTTTTCTTCTCAATCTTATACGTATTGGGGAAATGTCAAATAAATATTTACCACACTTGAAACTGGAATCTCTTCATAAAATAATTTCAATCTATATTTTTTAACCTTGAAGTTCTTCTCGATATCAAAACTTTTAATTTTCACAGCACCATAAGGAAATATATTAGTGACAATAAAAGGATCAAGCTGCATGCCACGTGCATCGAGTGGATAGGGCTTTGGATTGGTGAGTCATGCTCATAGTCATGGTTCGTCTTTTCATCTTTTTAGTTAAATCAATTGGTCGCAACTTGGGCATCTACAATCTCTATAGGCTTTGTAGAGAGTTGGTTTTTTTTCTGGTGATAGTCTTTGATTTGGTAAAGTTTATATGCTCTAGTTAGCATGGTATCTCTTTCTCCTTGTAGTTTTTCTCTGATGGTGTTGATGGGCGTAGGAGTAGGCCAGTCAAATGGCCAATTGCTTCGCTGAGATTTCTTGCTCAAATCTGCAGTACGCAGTGGTTCAAATTCACATTATATGAGGTGGTGATCGACTGGTAGTACTCACATTAGGGATTTTGGTAGAGAGAGACAGACCCACATTTGGGAGGACTAGGATTTAGTCGAGAGCGTCGGGGCTTGGTTTGCCCGTGTCGGCCAATATCTTCTCTTCTTTACTTGCATCTACAATCTCTGTAGGCTTTGTAGAGAGTTGGATTTTTTCTCTGGTAAGTCTCCGGCATAGATATGGAAAGTACCCATAATCTGCAGTCCTTGATAGCAGAGGAGGATGAAGGTTTGTCTTTCAATATTGCCTTGGATGAACTGGCTCAGTCTTATGAATGGTGTTTGGTAGGCATGTTTCTCACCTATAATGCCATAAATTTCAACCTTATGAAGTCAGTTTTAGCAGATACCTGGCATCCTTTAGGAGGAGTCACAATCACAAACATTGTTGCGAAGTGGTTTTTATTCCAATTTTATAATAGGGTGGATTTTGATAGAGCTATGGATGGTACTCCTTGGTCGTTCAATCACCATCTCTTAGTTTGGAGCACAATTGAGAATGGGCAGGATCCACTACATGTTCCTTTGCTCTTATTAATGTCTAGGTGCATGTCAAACGGTTAAAACTGGGGTTTTTCAGTTAGGACGTCACAAAATCTCTCGACAATTTCATCGGTTCTTATGTAACCTATGATCTGAAATATAATTCACAAACCTATGAGACTATTATGAGAATCTGGTCCCAACTAGATATTCGGCATCCCTTGTATAGGAAAAAGAAGTTGGTCGATGCAAAGGGAGAAGCTTTCTATGCTCAGTTTAGTTATGATCGGAAACATGTGTTCTGCTACCTCTGTGGATTAATTGGCCACACTGATTCTTACTGCGAGTAGAGACTCCATAAGAAGCCGAAAGAGCTTCATTTCGAATGGGATGATAGTTGAAGCGTTTCCAACAGGAGAGTCTCCAGCTCCGACAGCCAGTGGTTGAGAGAAGAAGGAACCTTGGGTCTTGCACAGTTGCTTATGGGTAGGATGAATGTAGTGCCTGCTAACGATACTGCAAAGTTGCACTAGCAACTTTTTCGACATTCCTTATTTGGAGGCCACTCAAATTTTGATAAGGATGAGGTTGACGAGGAAATTATGGAAACAGATTCTGTGGGTCAGATGAGCATGGATGACTTGGGTGAGGATGTAGAGGTGGGCCAACTTGAAAAGGCTAAAAAAAGTCCCAGAAGTGATAAAACAACTTTTCCTTCTGTCGTTTCTACTCACATGGTTTCGACAGGAGGTTCAAGTGTGGGATGTTCTTCTTCGACGTCCAAGACAACGATTGATATTGCGATGTGAGATAGCCGACAACTAGGATACTTATCAGCTGGAACTATTGAGGAATTGGCAATCCTTGGACAGTTAATGCACTCAAAGATTTATCTTTTAGTTACAGGCCACAAGTTATTTTTTTTATCGAGACGCACATGCATGTCCAAAGATTGGAGGAGGTGAAGTTACTGATAGGGTTTGAGAATTGTTTTTGTGTAGACAGAGTGGGTATGGGAGGAGGTTTATGTATCTTTTGGCGGTCTTCTATTGCTCTTATTGTGTCAGCTTATTCCACTATTTTTATTGATTGTTGCATTCCAGCTGAGACTGATAACTGGAGGTTTTCTGGATTCTATGGGTACCCGGAAGCTAGTCGTAGAAGGTCCTCTTGGAATCTTTTATGTGCTTTAGCTGCTAGAAGCTTATTGCCATAGTTATGTATAGGAGACTTTAACGATATCACTACGGATGTGGAAAAACAAGGAGGCCCACCAAAACCGAACTTTCTTTTGACCGATTTTCAAATGGCTCTAAATAATGTTGATTTGGTTGACTTGGAATCTGTTGGCTACTTCTTCACGTTTGAAGGAACGAATCCTCATGGGGATATAATAAAGGAAAAGTTGGACAGGGCAATGTCCAATAGTGACTGGGCTTCATTATTCCCCAATGCACTTGCTTTCACTCAAGTTATGCCTGTTTCTGATCATCTTGCTATGGTGGTCAATTTGGCTTATATCGATACTGCTCCTATTATCCGCCCTTTTCGAATAGGCAACTCATGGTTACTAAAGGAAGAGTTAGAACTGGTGGTTATGAAGGGATGGAATTTGAATCTCCATATAGACTTCATGGGCCGACGTGATTCTCTTATAGCTGATGTTCACTGATGAGGAAGAGCTCGAAATAAAGAGTTCTGAAAGTGGAGGAACATTTTAATTAGGCAGGTAGAACTTGATAGAGATGTATATGGGGGTACTAGTTCAGCAAAATTGAAGGAGGAGTGGAACAAAATCTTGTTGACTGAGGAAATTAGAAAGAAGCAACAGGCTAAGCTTTTTTGGTTCAAATATGGCGATAAGAATTCGAAGTTCTTTCATAAACAAATAAACGGTCGACATAATGTTAACAAAATCAAGCAGCTAAAGAAACTTGATATTCTGTTACATCTAGTCGTGGTGAGATTGAGGAGCTGGTTAAAGAATATTTTGGGGATTTGTTTCAGGAAGATGTGTCCACAGCTAGTAGTAGGTTGTTCAATTCAGTACAACAGAAAGTTACAGATAGTGATGTGGCTGGGCTGTTGGCACCATTTAAAAAGGAGGAATTCAGAGCGACTTTATTTAGTATGCATCTGGACAAGGCTCCAGGTCCAGATGACTTAAACCCTATGTTCGTATAAAAATATTGGCATATACTAGGTGATGCTATCTTCGCCAGTGCTGTGGATTGGCTACGAAGAGGTACTTTGCCTTCTAATCTTACTTTGACAAATATTGTGCTGATTCCTAAAATTACTGTTCCTGAATCCGTTAAAGATTTTAGACCTATTGCATTGTGTAATGTTATTTATAAGATTCTCTCTAAGGTTTAAGCGAACAGATTGAAGAAGCTTTTGCCTCATATTATTTCTATGAACCAGTCAGCTTTTGTGCCTAACCGAATGATTACAGATAATGTTTGTGTGGCTTTTGAGACACTACATAATTTAAAGAATCAGAGACATAGAAAATTGGGTTATTATGCTTTAAAGATTGATATCAGTAAGGCATATGATAGGGTAAATTGGGCTTATTTTTCTGATATGATACATGTGATGGGTTTCCCGACAGAATGGATTCATTGGATGTTTATGTGTTATTCAAATCTTAGTTACACAGTGAATTTGAATGGTAGTCTAGTTGGTCCTATTATCCCTGAACGGGGCCTTCACCAAGGCGATCCTATTTCACC
>JAOQMP010000209.1:22145794-22156757 GCA_027563575.1 Erythroxylum pedicellare
TGTGTAAAAATGCTAGTTGAATGATCATTGGATATAATTAAGTACCTATCTGATTAGTGGTGAGTCAAGATGGGATCTATCGACTCTAGGTAATGAGTTTGAACTCTATGTTGTCATTGATCTTAATGATTGTTTCAAAACCTTGGCTAAGGCGACTGAATGAGTGAGAAAAAGAAGTTTTCTAAGTCATTCACCAATCATTAATGATCGATATGTAACATAGTTGGTTATCTAATAAGGTTTGACAGTTAAACCATACCTTAGGATAATCTGGAGTTGTAATGATAGAAGGTAATAATATATTATCCTTAACTAGGTTTCGTCTTTGTAAGGTTATTACTTCACATTATCTGGTCGTTGAGGAGTGTTGTTAGACGTTAACCTTGATTAGTAATTAACTGAATTAATTACTACCAACTTAGTGATAAACCTATATGGTCACACACTTATGAATATAATATTTCTTGTTTATGATTATTTAATTTGTTATGAGATAATTTATTAAATAATTTATATGGCATATATTATATTTTTTACTAGTATAGAAAATATAATTAATATTGGAAATTCTCTTGTATAAAATAAATGAATGAAATAAAATAGTTTTATTTTATTTCATTTTATAAATAATAACATTATTTATTAAAAAGACAAAAAGAAAAGAAGCCATCAAATGGTGGTTATTGTTTTGGTTTTATTAATTAACCAAAAGGTATGACCAAACTAATTGCAGCGTTGTTTAGAGGTTGTTTAAGTTTTTAAAAAATAACGTTAACAACAAAAGCATGAAAAGGAGAGGGTTACATTGTTTCGTTTGTTGTACGTGAAAAAACATTGACCAAGAAGATAATTAGCCTCTGTACTCATTCAGTTTTTGTACTTCGATAAAACAAAGAGAAGAGTAGTATAAAATATACTCTTTCATTTTCGTGTTTTGTGTGTGGAAATTAGCAAGAGAAAAGAAGAGGAAATTGTTTTCTGCATTTTTTAAGAAAGGACTCTTTAAAATTTAACCATAGTCATATCAAGTGTGTTAAAAGTGGGACATACTTTTTAGTATGGAGTGTATAAAGACTTCATAATTTCGAAGTTTCGTATTAATTAATCTTTACATTTCAGGTATTTATTATTAGTATGTTTGTTAAATATAGTAAATGAATATAGGATTGCCATTTTTTTATTTCCACTGCGTTTGCGATCTTTCAGTTGTTGCTTCCATTTTTTGAGAAAATGGTCTCATGAAATGGCTATTGAATAAAGAATAATGCCTTAGAATCCTTTTTCTTGTTTTCTCTCAATCTTGCTTCCTCATCAGGACCATCATACCCTTCTTAACTAAGTCCCAAAGCTCCCGAAAATTGAACAGAGTTTTCATTTTAATGCTCCAAAATTCATAATAATCTCCCTTGAAAACAGGAATTGATGGTTGAGAGGCATTCACGACATTGCCATTAGTCGCCATGAGTTGCATGCCCAATTACAAACGAGACTCAAACTCTGATACCACAAATGTTGGGAAGTTTAGAAAAAGAACAAGGAAATTGCAACAATATAAGAAAGTGCAGTAAGCTATAAAATGTAAAATTGATTTTCGACAGTGGAAAAATAGAGGAAATGCAGAGAACTTTTGTTGCCATTATTCAACATCTGAAAGTGCCTATTTGTAGGCTTACAAGAAACTGAACAAGCCTAAAATTTCTTAACTACAATCAAAATTATTGACACTATCTTTGACTAACTAAAATCATATTAACATGGAATACAAATATGAAAATTCAAAGACTAGTTAAGTTGAAAAATAAACACATGTCAATTTCAATCAACCTTCAACACCAATTCTAAATAATTTTTAAGTTAGACCTTCTTTTGTCTTTATGATAATCAATCCAACGGGTAGATAGAAATACCTTTTAGATTAATATTCTTCGTTCACAAATTTAGAGGTCCTTAGTTAATTAAAAGATGAAGATAGTTGTTGCATGGTTTGCATAAGAAAATAACATACATGGGAAAAGAGCTTCCCTTTATATAGAAAAAGTCGGTGAATTAGATTATATAAGATCCACAATCTAATATATGGTTCATTTTCTGGAGAAATATGTGTCAAGTTTAAAAGATTGAAGTATGTGTTTTTACTGCTTAAGAAAAGGTACATCTTAGCAGTGCCCACGGCAGTGTAGTGATAATTAAAGTTTAATCATCTTTTGATCCCAATAAGAACCAAGAACAATGTGCAAATGGTTCATCAAACTTTAACATTGTTATTAGTGATTTGATAAATTTGTTACATGATGGTTCTATTGTAAGACATTTTTGTCCTGAGGGACAATTTTGTCCATATCTCATAAAGTTGGACAACATTGTTTTTAAATAAATTACTGGTTAAGTTGCGTCATTTGATCCAGATAAAGATAACAAAGTGGCCCAATAAATGATCTAGATTAATGAGTCAAAGCTGGATGAAAAATGGGTCCTGATTAGTGTGAACCGGGTCCATATCGACCTTGTGATAGGGAAGCCCGATATGGAAGCTATATAAAGGTTAAGGTCTCCTGCAGTTACTCAGAGATCATTCACGAGCATAAAGTTCTCTGACCCGTTAAGAGAGCTCGTGATTGAGCAAACTATAGAAAGACCTAGCCTGTGAGTTGGTGAGCACTTTCTACAAAAAACCCAGGGAGATTCGGAGACGTTTGGAGTTCGAAATCGGCATCGGGATCAGAGATGGAACCAAAATCCAGGTATTCTGCATTACCTTCATTTTTAATCCTTTCATGTAGATCCGGAATACGTAATAAGGCTCACACTACATATTACATGTAGTATCAGAGCAGTTACGTGATTGGATTAGCGGAAATGAAGGTTTTTCGGTTTTTCATCTCATTTGATTTTCCTTAATTTTTGATTCATTTTTCAGTTTTTTACGTATATAATTACGTAAAAGTGGTATACATAAGGTTAGCTACAAAAAATGAGTTAAAAATGGGCCGAACGGAATGAAAACGGGCTCCCGGGATGTCGAAAATTGCCTCCAATGCCGAAGCAGAGGGAGATCATGGGGCGCGTGCGCGTGGAGTGTCGCGTACGGGCTAGCGCGACACGTCGCTCCACGGAGTGACTGACGCGTGCAACGCACCCATAACTCCAGCCCGCGCACCGACCCGCGTGGAACGGTGGGCGCATGAGAGGCATGCACCCATCTCGACCGTCCACATTGACGACACGTGGCAACGCTGGATGTGCGACACGTGTCGGCGTGTGCGGTGCACGCGAAGCACAGTGTCTATGAGTGCCTGGCACGCACCAGACGCTTGTAGGGCGCGTATGGCCTCGCGCGTGCAACGCACGCCGCCTCCGACCACCCACATTGACGTGCGTAATGACGTCAGCGGCTGACGTCATGCTGACGTCAGTCGTACGGACTGTGCTATAGCACGTAAAAAATCCCCCCCAAATTCCAGATTTCCCGTAAAGGTATCTCGGGGTGTTGTGGGTTAGTTTCCGAGTCTAGGAAATTATAAAGTAATCTTTTTCCATTTTGCTGGATTTATTACATTAGTAATAAATTAAAGTTTAACTCTAGTGAAAGGAATTAAGGTATTCTGGATCTGATTTCGATTAAATTTTCATGCTTCGGACTTCGTATGAGGGAGATATATGAGGTTCTCATGTCTTGGGTCTCATTTTCAGTGTTCGAGATTGTATGATAATCAATCAGAAAAGGAATTGAGACATTCTAAAGCTATTTTTGAGTGAATTTTCAGAGATACATGAAGTTGTCATATCTCAGAAGGTCGGTTCAGTATCCAGTGACGTACAATAGTCACTCTATTAAGATTTTTCTTTTACGTAGGTCTTAAATAAAGTTTTTGAAGAATGTCTTCTGCACATGTGTGTAACAATGAGACTGTGCATTTGGATTTTTGCACTTATTGATGTTACATTGTCACATACAGTATGCCCATAAGTGAGGATAACATAAAGATGTATCCCTTGTGTTTGTGGACTTTTTGGATGCTGATAAGAATGTAGTCACCAAAGTGATCTTTCAAGTCAGTATTCTAAATTGTTCTACTTGCATGTTGGGGGATGTCTCTGATTTTATGTTTGGTTATTCTGTCCAAAAGTGTTGGCCTTACATAAAATTTTGAGATGTACATAATGGCATTAGATGGAGGAAAGCTATTGCTCAAGTGATCTATTCATCCAAAGGTGGTAGTGTCATGAGAGTTGATGGTTTGTACTCTGATTGCTTTTTTGTGTGGAAGTCTAATTGCATATATTATGTATTCAGCCCAAAGGTGTTTCATAATATGTGTGATCAGATTTTCAAAAAAGATACTATTTGATGGCTTTAGTATCGCTCTTGTCCTACATTAGTGCTGATTTAAAGATTATCATCTTGAAGTTACCTTTTCAGTCAGCTAAAACAGTGTCACCAATGAAACCCTTGCTGGTTTCAATTTAAAGAATTCGACGAAGGATGTTTTGAAGATTATAGAGATAGTTGTAGTTGAAATGGCCATATAGACGAGTAAGCCATCTCCAATTACATCCATGAGCTTGACAGCTCATAAAGCAGCCTATGAAACCTAGGATTGGTCTAACAGATTATATCTGACGACCATTAAGAAATCCAATCCTTACCATCTGCAAAGTGGACTTCCGGACACAGACATAGCGAAGGAGTTTCTTGATAATGTCTCCCAGTGGTACATAGTCTCATCCGGTGTTGAGACAAGTGCCCTAATGAAAGTATTATTCTCTATGAAGTATACAGAGGAAAAGGGGAGTAATGAAGTATATATTGAGAATAATTTATTTTCACAGTAGGTGAAGATATTGAGACTTCAATGCTTTGATATCCCATTTTGTTACTGAGGTGGAGAAACTCAAGTTGTTACTCCTACAGTCCTAAAAGCAGCTAAAGGGAAGACAAAGATGAAGCCCATTAAGTTCAAAGGTAAAAAGTTCAAATCTTCTCCACATGCTGACATTGGTCAAACCAGTTATGATAAATGTCCTTAGGACATAAAGAAACCAGTAGTATGAGGTTTAAAGGGAAGACTGTGACCATCAGGTTATTCTTTGGTTATCAATTATGAATCTAATTTGCAAAAATCGCATTAAGTATAAGTGACTATTTAGTGGAACATCTGATAAGGGTGCTTCCACAATGCAGTAGTTCATATCTAGGATAAAGCCAAATAAAGGAAAGAAGGAATTGATAGTTCACAGCAATAAAGAGATGGAAGTACTATCTATAGGGGTGTATGTATTGAATTTTGTAGTAAGGTTCATTAGGGTTTATACGACACATTTTATATGTGATCTTTTGATCAATTAAGGACACTGAAGGTTGACATTTTACATTTAATACTTCTGTTGTACAGTTGTTGTTTAATGTAAAACATAAAGGTACAACTTTCTTGTCATACAGTTTGTATAAAATGTGTCTTACCCCAAATTAGATATATACTTCTTCGTATCATGCTAAACAAGGTATGAAGGACCTAATGAATGAGAAGTCATACATGGTGTGACATAAAAGTTTAAGCCACATTTTTAGAGCTAGGATTGAGAGATTGATCAAGGAAAGCATTTCTTAATTTTGGATTAAGATGATCTGGAAACATGTGTTGATCGTTGCAGGGGTAAGTTGACTAATAAGGACACTGACGTCATCTCATGCTCCTAACTTGTTAAGTCTGATAAATAAAGATTTCAGTAGACCTCATACAATTGCATTGTGCAATTCTAAAAGTATTCTGTCATTTCTTGATGATTATTCCCATCAAAGTCATGTGTTCTTACTTAAAGATTGAAGGTTAAGAACCAGTTGGGAAAATTCATCAAGATAGTCAGATTTGACCGTGGAGGAGAATATCATGGGAAACATGATGTTTTAGGACTTTAAAAGGTTCGTTTGCCAGATATATGGAGTCAGTTGTAATAGTAACTTAGTTCACTATGCCGAGTAGTTCTAAGCAAAATGGTGTGTTGCCAAAAGGCATAATTGTACCATAAAGGACTTAAGGAAGTCAATGCAGAGCAAGACTAATCTACCTAATAATCTAAAAGTTAGAAAACTTAGCCTTGCACACAATCGTGTAAAGGGCTACCCTATTGAGGTAGGATAATTCTTATAAAGAAATATTGCATACTCGTTCCCTTCATTGCTATTTAGTAAAATATCTCAACCACTTTAGGGCTACAGATTTTACTGTAGATAAGGAGGGACTAGAATAGTGGTATCACAAACATCCAAGTTTCTGGAATACCATGTCTATGATGGTGGGCTCCTTAACCCTTCGGATGATAGCAGGGCAGATACTACAGTTATCCCGTACCCGCTACTTAAACAGCTAGATCTGGTGGATCTAGATTTTTGTACCGTACCTGTATAGGAACAGGAACCCATACATGTACACAGAGGGATTGCTGGGGGTACAAGATCTGATAAGGTTAAGTAAATCCACTGGAGTGAGACAACCTGCTATCCCATCTGAAAACATAGTCTGTCAAGTATACTGGACTATGTTATTATATATATTAAGGATCCGGTTACTTTTACAGAAGCTGTTTTTGGACCTAATGCGGATGTGTGGTGGGATGCAATGAATAACGAGATGTAAGCCATGAAGCACAATAAGGTTTAGGAGCTAGTTGATTTGCATCAGGAACTGTAAACTCGTCCGTTGTAAATAAAGTTTGAGACCTAAAGGATTTCAGGATAAAGTTCAACGGTTTATAGACTTGCTCAATTACCTAAGGGTTCACTCAGGGAAGAAGGTTGACTTTGTGTTACCTTTTCTCTCTTATCCTCGTAGGATATATTTTGAGTGATAAAAGCAATTATGGCTTATGATGATATAGAGTTACATCAGAAATCTGTCAAAACTACCTTCCTGAGTAAAGTCCTTTATGAAGTGGTCTATACGGTACAATCTGTAGGGTCCCAGGATCCAGAAAGTACTGATATGGTTTGCGAGTTATGCAGATCAATATATGGGTTACAATAAACCTCCAGAAAGTGATACCTTACAATTGGTGAGGTTATGGCCTCTTCCGGCTTCACGGAAAGTAAAGTCAAAAAGATGTCTGTACTATGAAGTTGAGGGGAGCAAAGTTATCTTCCTATTACTGCATAAGGATGGTAAATTGCTTACATCAAGTCACTTGATCATGTTGTATGAGGATAAGCAACTTTTGGTCAAGAACCTTGACATAAAGGACCTTATTATAGCATCTTCTGTCCTAGGTATTTGGATTCACCAAGACATATCTCAACACTCATCAAATCTCTCAAAGAATGCATACATTGAGTATGTGTTACAAAGATTTAATACGGTTGATAGTAAACCTATCGTAACACCTGTTTCTCACAATGAGAGACAATCTTTGGTACAGTATCCAAAGAATAAAGTGAAAAGAGAGAGATTATGAGGAATGTTCCGTATTCTAGTACGGTGGATAGCTGATGTATGCTAGGCTATGTACTAGATAGGACATTGCATTCACTGTTTGACTGTTTGGTCAATATCTAGTTAATCCAGTTATAGACTTTTGGAATGTAGTATAGCGAGCATTGAGATACTTGAAGGAATTAAGGATTGTATGTTGATATATAGAAGAGTCAATAGACTAAACCTCGTAGGGAATTCAGGTTTAAAGTTAGCTGTGTGTTCAGATGATCGAAAGTTCGCTTAAGGTTACAGTTCAAGTTTGCAGATGGTATAATATCATAGAAGTGTGTCAAAAAGACACGTGTAACTTCCTCGACTAGGCATGTAGAGTGCATACTAAGGGGTTGCTTCACAGACAGTTTAGCTCAGAAATTTAATTTCTGAGTGGTCTGTGGTCCATTCAGTGGCTAGACCCATTTGGTTTTACTGTGGATTAATTTTTGAGTGGTCTATGGTCCATTCAGTGGCTAGACCCATTTGGTTTTACTGTGGCATTCTTCTTACAATTTTGTTTAATGACAACGAAGAATATCATAGGTTATAACATTTAAAGATCAATTATTTGGTTATAAAGGTGTTGATACGGAAAAGTGACATTAAGGTCTGGAGCATTAAACGACTGAGGAACTGTGAGTCGATCCTTTAACGAAAGAACTTCACCCACTTGTGTTTATAACACAAGTATACAGTATGGATGTTTTGATGTCATTAGATACTGCCAATTATTGGATTGTTATGTTTTCTCCTTGTACATTTGTACATCTTAGAGTATTATGATAGTATGATGGTTATTGATAAAGATGATCATCGTTTATCCTCAGTATTACGTATCATCATACATTATCATAATAAATATGAATGTCTTAAGATTTGTGTCAATCTTAAGCATTTGAAGGTCATTGGGCATATATGCAGATTGATCTTGTGCCTATGTCATGTAGACACATACAATTTAACATAGATATCTATAAAGTTTGACATGACCTAGGAGATATAAGTTTTTAATCCCATAAAGGCTCTCTAATGCAGTTTAGCATTCAGTTGGAGAACATAAAAGTTTTCTCTAATGCTATTTAGCATTCGGTGAGAGAAAACAAGATTTCTTCAATGCAGTTTAGCATAAAGTTGGAGAAATCGAGACCTACAAACAAAGATGATACAATTTAGATCATAAAGGTATCATCGTAGTTTGCCACACTTCATTTTCCCATTTATGTTAGTGAGGTATTAGGTATTCGTGATTGTATTGGATTTGTGTCACACATGACACATGCATCTGATACTTTTCGGTATCGAAAACCTTGCAGGACAAAATGATGGACTTTCATTATCTTTGGATCAACTGTTTTGTTTTTAAAACTTAGTCGACTAATACAATAGTGTGACTTAACCGAGTTTTTAAACTAGAGTCAACTACAATTAATGCTTGTCCAAATGGGAGATTGTTAAACTTTTTTGTCCATAGGGACAATTATGTCTTTGTCTCACAGAGCTGGACAACATTAATTACATTTTTTAAATAAATTATCAGTTAAGTTGCGCAATTTGATCCAGATAAAAGATAATAAAGTGACCAATAAATGATTTAGATTAATAGGTTAAAGTACGAGTAAAAAATGGATCTCAATTAGTGTGAACCGGGTCCATATCGGCCTTGTGATGGGGAAGCCCGATATGGAAGCTATATAAAAGTTAAGGTCTCCTACAGTTGCTCATATCAATCGGAATCATAAGGAATCCCTGACCTGTTAGAGAAGCTTAGGTATTGAGAAAACTGTAGAAAGACTTAACCTGTATCTCAATGAGCAATTTCCGTAAAGGTCCTGAAAAATTTGGAGATATTTGGAGCTTATAATCGGCATCAAATTAGAGACGAAACCGAAATCTAAGTATTTTGCATTACCTTTATTTTTAATCATTTCGTGTTTTATATTACGTATTACGGAGAATTCCCTCTGTTCTGGATCGTGTATCTTCTTCTCTATCACCGGACTCCTCTGTTTTCTCTCTTCTTTGGATGGATTTTCAGAGCATTCAGTACAACTTTTCCATCTCTTCTGTACCAGAATGGTCTCAATTGGTTCCAGTACAGCAATTCTTCCATATTTGGATGCTTACTGTCTTGTTCCTATCTACCAAATTTAACTCAACCAATACCAGTTTCCATATATCAGTATGGCCTTCCTGGTTGTAATGAATCCAAGAAAGGCATCCTCTGATAGTTCCGATCTCTAACTCAGAACAGAGATTCTTGCAGTTTATTTCAGAAGGTAATAAGATCAAGCTAAGCTTGTCCTCGACCAAATCGAAACGAAGAATGCCTCTTATGAATGGAACGGATTAGTAATTTCAGACATGTCATACCAAGTGATCTACTTGACCAGCCAAAACAGAGCATGATAACAAAGAGTCCCTGTTTGTGACCACCTAACAACACAGTGACAGTACCCCGACGAGCAAGAACCAATCACAGTGACAATACCCGACGAGCTCGACCGGAAACTCAGCCCGTTTTATTTGACCTGCAAGTTTTCGCAGTCCAAGAGCATAAAAGAACGTGAAGAGGACGAGAGGATCACTGTGTCACCATCCCCTGTCTCGGAAGCATAGTTTATCTGTTTCTTGACAATTCCTTGGAGACCGTCTTCAAACGCTGGTGGGTTCTTGCAGGAATCTTTGTGAGGATGGTAGGGATAAAGATCTACTGGAAGCCTGATCCCGTAGCTTGCCGGCGACATCTTTACAATATGAAAATTAATAACCATCACTCTGTTTATGTATCGAGTAGTTCTTTGCCTTGGGATGTAAGAGGATTATGACTTATTTATGGTGAAACATGTTAAAGGAATGAGATAACAATTAAAAATGTTGATTTTTTCATTATTAATTATCAAACTTTAAAAAATTAATTTACTTTTATTTATGTGATTGATCAAAACATAGAAGATAACATTGTAAAAAATGTCACATAATTATAAAAGTGCTTTTTTTCCCCTCTACTTCAAAAACCAACAACAATTTAATAAAAATTTCGTTGATACGTGAAATTTGCAAAAATTCTACCGATACGTGAAATCTGAAATATGTGCAAGATTGGGTTAGACTTAAACCCTCATATCCGAGCCTAGTTTAAAATTTTATATTTGAATCAAAGCTCAACCCGAAATTATCAACTTTAAAACTTACAGTTTGGACCCAAACTCGATTAGACTTAAATAGTCGAAACTCGATCAGACATAAATTAAGCGCGATAACCTTCAACCTACTTAATAGAGAGGTTATTTTCAAAGTAAGTTGCTTCGATTCAAACCAAACAAAAATAGTCATGTCTAAACTTTGCTGAAGTCAATAAGGCTAACAATTTAGCCCGACTTGACCCGCAGTCAATGTGCCAAACTTGATAATTTCAATCTGAAATTTGAGTATTCAAGTTTGTTTGATTTCCGGGTTGACAATCAAATTTTCAAACTTACAAATCATAGTAAAAATTTTGAATC
>JAOQMP010000209.1:22172442-22190909 GCA_027563575.1 Erythroxylum pedicellare
GATTCTTTAAGGATATTTTTGTCCAACAAGTCCTCATTTTTATTCCACTCACTTGGAATAGATAAAGATAAGGAGAAGACAAATTTACTTGTTTCTCAAACTCAAGGAATAAGTAAACTTGGATTATATATTCTGCATGTTTTCTTCAACTAAACAAAGAAATAAATTGTTACTTAAAGTAGATCTAGAATGGAATGGTGATTTTAATCGACCGAACGCCCTTTTAATTCTTACAATTTTGTTCGACTTAGTGAAAGAGTGATTTGGTAAATCAAGTGATGTTGAATAAATCCCCTCATGCTAATGGTTCTTATGGATTCAAATTTTGTTGAAATATTACTTTTTGAGGAGGAATTTAACCCAAAGCACTGTATAGTTTCTTGTTAATCCCCTTCTACCTTTTCTCTTACGAGAAGACACAGAGCCTTCATCGTAAGTTTAATCCTGCTGTTGTTTTTCTCATTAAGTATAATATAAAACATTAGATAGTTTCTGGGTAAGAACAAAAGTCCCAAGGAAAGAGGGATGAGTTAGATGCTATAGATATACTCTAATAATTTTGTTTGAAGCATCATATATGTTTTGTTTGTTTTGTGGAGTATATATATATATATAGATAGGATAATCATATATTTTATGGTGCTTCAAAAAAAAATATTAGAGTATATCTATAGCATTAAGTTAACATACCATCTAATCTAATACTTCCATTCACTTAATGTTATATCATTCAAATTGATTAAAAAATATAATTAAATTAGGAGAAAATATGTCTCATATAAAGAAAAAATTTTAATTTAGTCTTTTAATTTTTATTAAGATTATATTTAATATTTTAAAATTTATTTTATCAAATAAATCTTAAATTTGTGAATTATAATTTTAATAAATTAGATCCTGTAATTTAATAATTTTAAATTAGCCATCAAAATTTAAAATGTTACAATTTGCAGCTTATATTTCGAATTATTGCTATAATGTATTCAACTAAAGAGCTTGAAAATGTTATAAAAAAATCTACTATAATTTTTCTTTCTAATCTAAATAGAATATAAGTTTGATAAATATTATTTCCTATTCTCAAGAATTCTCATTTATTTTAATTAAAAAGATAATGTATTGGATCTTAGGTGATATTTCCAATATCTATAATGTTTGTATTAACCTCTATAATATGTACAATGGTGTTTAAAATAATTTATAATGTTTTTTGTCAAAAGAGCAAATTGAACTTTAATGTTTACAATATAATATAAGTAGAATTTCAACGTTTTGGAACGATTAATTTGAACCTTAATATTTATAAAATATTCAAAACAAATTCTATAAAGATGAAAAATTTAACGAGTGTTTTAGAAGATGTGACATTTTTTAATTTTATTTTACACAACAGTCGAACCTACACGTAAGCGAATGTGGATTTTTAACTTAAAAAATAGAAGTAGGTCCCACAATATAAAACCATTTATCTCTATCTAAATCCTAGTTCTGAAATCCATACTTCTCTAAATCTTCTCCTAAATCCCTAATTCTCTTAATTACTCATCTTTTTCTTAATCAAGAGGCTGAGGTAGTCGCCAGAAGTGGCAATAATATCATAAGAGGAAGCGTCTTTGAAAAGGAGGAATATGATGTTTATGGGTGAATAAGAGTGGTCAAAGATTAGGTGATTGTTTGTGGAGAAATTAGAGGTGTCATAATTGAAATGGACTAACTACACTTCGTTATTATAGTCCTCAAGAAAGCTCCCCATGACGACACGTGACTACTTGTCATGCTGGACTAATTAAGCAATGGCATGGGTGGGCCACTGATCTATGTAAGCATATATTCCCGATCTTTTTATATAAAGGATTTTGTGATATTGCTATGTTCTATAGAGGGTAGAAAGTAGAAACCCTTTAACAAAGCTTTATTGATTTATGTCTTGAATATCTTGAAATCAATTAAAAAATAGTACTCAACTGTAAACCACTCAGGGACTTTGAAGGGCACACAGAGAAACTATGACTCTACACTGTGCTAACTAGTTACGCCAAAGGCAAACAACTCTCGTTTGGACTGGACTATCGACATCACGAAGTTGAATTAGAAGTATGTATACCTTAAGTAAGGTCACAGGTATGTTGGACAAGACAACAAAGCCCTCTTTAGCTCTCCTAGCTCACAGGCACAACTCTCATCTTGCCTTTTAGGACCCTTACCTCTCACAAATATTCTTACTTGTCATTCCCCATTAAACAATCTAGTTGCAGTAGAAATTGTTTAGATACAGTCCTAGACTATCATAGATTTTCTTATACACAAGATCCTTAGAAGAGGCGAGTCTAGAGCATACTCATCCTACACCTTTGGCATAGCCAGTTGGCCCAGTTTGGAGTGATAGTTTTCCTGTGTGCCCTTCGAGATCCCTTGAGTGGTATCAGAGCTAGAACTTTTATTCTAGCCTAGTATATTTCGGTATACTGTTGCCCTTTGGTTTTCTAAACCATGATCCTGTTATCCTTCATTGCTACATAGAGTTTTCCACATATGTTTTGTGGTTAACTTTAGGAACATCCAAACTCTCGCATATTGTCAAAGCAAGTAATATTGATTTAGGTAAATCATTGAAGTGAGTAAGGAGAGAGCCTGTAAGAAATTATGCAAACGCTGTCTTTCGACCCTGTTCATTTATCTTCAACTTTGTCTATGTCTTCTTTACCATCTAGTGTGAAGCGTGTGTTATCAAACAAAATCGAAAATCTTGTAGAAATTACTCATGTACCTGTAGAAAATCGTGTTTGTGAGTCTTCTTTACCTTTGTTGAGTCCGTACTGTATTTATTCTCGGGACCATTTTTGGACGAGAAGTATTCGTAGTATTTTGTCTACTTCTAGACCTTGTGTGAAAGAAATCATCCAAAGTTCCATAATAGAACAGTGTGGTCTCAGATCTACCACTGTAGAATAGTACGTAAAGCTTGAAATCCTAAAGAACTGATCTCTTTATAGAGGGAGCAAAATCATACACATCTTTATGTTGGAGCTATACGACTTATTCTTACTCTTCATGGAAGAAAGGGAATATCTGCAATAGCTAGGATATCTCTTCTAGACACTGCCTACACAACGTACCAAAATGCTCTTATTGGTACCTTGCTGATAATGCTCAACAACGCAAGCTTCATCTTGACCATAGCACCTGATTTCAATATCAGGTTGGATGATCCCACTTTGTCTAAATGTCTACAAGTTCAGATCCAGATCATTAGAGCAGATTAAGATCCTAGAGCCATCATGGCTACTCTATATCACCAGATGATCTATCGTCTATAGAATCATGATTTGGACCTTAACTTCCCGAATTCCACTTTGGATGCACTTTACATGGTCGTTGATTGGTCTAATGATCACACCACTATCATTTAGATCCCGAAGTAACTTTTAGCACAGAAGCTTGAAAAGTTGATGCCAACTGAATGGATCACTAACTACTAGAAGTTGTTCCACGCACCTCATCGACATTCTTTTCATATAACAACTCACCAATTTTGAAGACTTGAGAGATGGAACTGTTAAGTCCATCTATACACGCCCCAGTGAAGATCCATCTAGACCTTCAACATCTGGGATAATCCTTATGATCCAGCCCGTATATTCTTATATGGAAGGTAAATCTGGTTCTCCTATTCATTACTTTAAATCTAACAGAGATCCAGTATATATCAGTCATCATCGTGGACATTTTGTATGGGACGTTGACCCATCTATATGCAAACCAGACTGTAAAATCTATCTCAATCCTAAGTCAGATAGTGATGATGATGATGATCGTTATTCAAGAAGGAGAAGGAAAAAGAAAAAGCCCAAATTTCACTGTATGCCTTCTCGTGAGTATCATCCTCTTGGAGATGATCAAGATCTAGACGATTTTAGCTCTTATACAGGTCTACTAATAAAACAATCCAGACCTAAATCTTTACGAGAGATGTTGAATTCATCTACATGCAGATCTACATAAAGTCTAATCCAGAAGTTCTTGTTATGACTCCTACTCTTATACCCTGTATGATGGCAAAGCCATACGAGGAAGATTTTCCTTCATTAACTAGGAGTACTGACGATTCACAACAAGTTGTCTATAACCCTTACATCTGAGCCATAGGAATTACTTCATGTCAAATCCATCTAATGAAGTTCTTAACTGGAAAACATTCAATACAGTAGCACAGAACAAAGTTCTGAGAAGGATTGATTCTAAGCTGGATGGAATCAGTCAACAAAATTATGTTACTCATACTAAAGTCGATGCAGTTTCTAAACAGATCCAACAGATGTATCAATCATACAAAGGTCAGATTCAACGTCTTGATGCTGAAATTCAACAATACATCTCTGCCTATTATATGGGGTCTGACATTGACTTTAAAGTTCTTGAGATACAAAAGATACAAGGAATTATGCAACAAATGGAAGCTGACATCATTCTACATAATCAAGGACAATCTATGGCTCATCCTCTTCAAATTTTCCAAATACTCAGCCAATATATCCGTCTCCTATATATCAGAAGTATCCAGAAGAAGTTGACTACTCAAAGGTATTTAAATTCAATTATCCTTTGATTAGACAGTACATACATCCTCAGACAACTCTGAATAAACCAAAGAAAGCAAGATCAAGGAAAAAATCTAATCATTTGCCTAAATAACGAGTTTTTGAGTCTTCAAAGGTTCCTGAGCCATTAACCTTATATACACGATTTGAACTAGCTCATTCATGGAGTAAACTATTATAGATTCATACTCCTTTAGAGTCTTTACCAAAAGTTCAACCTTCCATCTCTTCTCTTGGGAAGGACAAAGCTAAACAAACAGAGTTCCTTGCAACTCGAACCACTAAACCTCTGCAGAAGGTTCTAGTTCTGAATTAGATCGTACAGAAGCTAGTTCTGACGCATCTATTGAAATATCTAAAGTCTCTGCAACACCATTTAACAACTTAGTTAATACCTCTAAGTTAATCCCTGAGTCATCATCTGAATATATGTCTGAACCATCAACTGATTCTTCATCACAGTTTTTTGTCCTTTTAGAGTTATCTAATGTTCTGATGATGATGCCTCAATATACTGAAGCTGAACCTGAAATTAGTAAAGCAAAATCCATGGGTACTGAACCTTTCAGACTTGAACCTGCACCTCAAGCAACACCAGCTTAAGTAGCTACACAGCCTACTACAACCAAGCCTACTTCAGGACCTTGGCTTACATTCGATGATTTACCCCCGGAGAAATAGAGGGATAGAATGCATGAATTCAGTGAATGGATTGATCTTCAAATAACTGGACCTAATTATCACTTGCCAGATATTTTGTCTGAATTCACATCTCGTTTCACTAGTACTTTGCAAGAATGGTGGCAATGTATTAATGATTATCAACGCCTTCAGTACATTCAAGTCACTACAGATGGAGCGCTACTTGGAATAATTTATAAAGAATTTATTAGTGATTTGCAGCTTATTGACAAACAAATCTGTCGGGAGTACTTCGCAACGAAATGTTGTTCTCTTGATAAGCGTGATATCCAAAAGCATTACCAACATATGATGGAAAGGCATTATCTTTTGAATGGATGGAAACATGTTAATCTTCGATATACTTTTATATCATCCCTTCCAGATGAACTGCAACTAGAATTACAAAGGACCATAGTTTCTCTACAATGAGACATGTCAACAATATCTCTTGGAGAAATCTATCAGCTTGCATTAGCTTTTCTTGATAAGTTATGTGATTAGTATACCTTGCTCAAGAATATCATTAAAGGTGATCCAGTTCTTAAGTAGGCTTGTAAAAAGCCTTATCTCCAGATAAAATGCAAAGATAAAAAAGACTTGTGAGTGTCATAGCAAGAAGAAAGCTCATCTTCATCAAGTCTACCCTAGGAGAAAGATCCGCAGAAAAAAGAAGGATATAAGCCTTGGAAGAAATCCTATGATAGGAAGAATGGCAGAACAAAGAGAAGATTTGTTCGATTTTTCAAAAAGTCCTCACATTGACAGAAGCTGACTTGATGTTTTCTCTGTGGACAGCATGGTCACTTTGTAACTAAATGTCCTCACAAAACAAAGAAAGATCTCAAGTTGTTGAAACAACTCAAATATGTTTTGCCTATCCATTCTGAAAACGACCTTGAGGAGTTGATTGAGGAACAATCACAAGAGGACGAAGATACCAAGTTATAACAAGTTTGCTATCTCTGTATTAGTGTCTGAAGAAGAATAATCTCTTTCATTTGCCTCTACAGATGACGATTCTCTCTATATGCTACAGTAGACGTATCTGAAAATATACTATACACTAGTACAACGACCTTACTTTCAGATCCAACTCTTTCAATAAGACAAATACGATAAGCCCATCAAGGCTATTAGATTTACGGATACTGGATTTAGTCGTACGATCATGACACCTAATATCTTATCATCTAACGTATAGACTTCTCATGAAGAATACTTTACTGCTGTTGATGGCAATTCTTTTAAGATTGGATTGATAAAAAGAAGCATTCGCTTCTTTCCTTAGTGTACAGTTTGGACTAAAGTACTTGGAAGCAATCTACCAGGCCCAGACATTTTGATTGTTATGGATACATATAGTAAAGCATCACCTTTGCAAATCCTACCCACAGGCCTTAAGTATTGATCACTATTTAGTCCAAACATTGAAATAAAAAATGTGTTTGAACTAACCTAGGTTCCTGCACATTACACTGCACTTCAAGATAAACTATTAGAATACTGGCCAAATTCTTATCCACAGCTTACTTACCCATATCCTCTATGGAAAAATGCTGACTTTTTCATAAGTCTACCATTTAAGAAGAACGAGGATATCAACCCTACAAAAGCCACATATCTAGGGATGAACCCTGATGATCTTAAGCTTGTACTTGATGAGTTTGCAATTCTTTTGAAGCAAGGACTTATCGAGCCCACAAAGTCAGATTGAGCTTGTCAAGCATTTTGTGTAAACAAACGTTCAGAGCATAAATGTGGAAAAAAGAGATTAGTTATTGACTACAAACCTCAGAATGCTTTCCTACAGGATGACAAGTTTCCTTTATCAAAGATAAGTACTCAAGTACTATTCTTTAAAGAAGCTGGTATCTTCTCAAAGTTTGATCTGAAAGTAGGATTTTGGCAATTGGGTATTCACTAAGAAGAATGACATAAAATTGCATTATGCATTCCCAACACACAATACCAATGTACTATTATGCCATTTGGACTTAAAGTTTCTCCATCACTATTTCAGAAATCCATTACAAAGATCTATAAGCCTATCATCAACAGTGCATTGATCTATTAATGATATCTTACTGTTCTCAAAGACCCATAAGGAACATATGGCCCTTTTGTAAAGTTTTTTGGATCTTACTCAAAAGTATGGCATTATGCTTTCGGCCTCGAAAAGCATTATTGACACTACAAAAATTGAATTCTTGCATATGCAATTCAAAGATGGATTCTACCAGCCAGGTCTACACATTGCAAAAGAACTATTACAATTTTCAGACAAATATCTTACTGTCAAGAAAATTCAGCAATTCTTTGGAATTGATAATTACATTCGAGAGTTCATGCCACACGTGGCTGCTTATACTTCAAGCTTATCTAAGCTTTTGAAAAAGAATCCACCATCTTAGACAAAGGAACAAATAGAAGCTGTCAAGCATTTGAAACAAATCTGCTAGAATCTTCCACCTCAAAAGATTCCTAATCAAAGACAAGATGTCTTACAGACTAATGCTACCATTACAGCTTTATCCACACTACTTTGACAACATCCTCCGTGGACACCAGATACTTTCTCTCCCTATAGGTATCCTTTTTCTCTTCATCTTAATACATTCATTGAGTCCGTTATTGCTACAAAATTTTATCACAAAAAGAAAAAAAATATGGCTAGTCAACCTTTTTTTGCCTTCACAAAAAAGTCTTTTCCTTTTGTAGCTAGTAATCCTACTAGTGTATTTGAAGTTGCTTCACTTGCTCTTATTAGTTTATTCTAGTACTTGAATCAATTTTTGAGTGAACATAACTCTCTTGGAAATCCTATAATGTTCAATGTCAAGGCACCTTACCTTAATGTGACTTTTCTTCAAGATCTTATATCTAAAAACACATTATGGTATCTCTAGGCACTCTCTCCCCTTTATGCTTATGCTACTACCATATCACCTCTTTAGTTATATTAGAATCTCTCTGATCAAAATAATGGAAGTTCTTTACTATAGACATTTATAGAATGGTTTCAACTTTTAGATCAATGGAAGCAATAATGTTCTTTAGTCATCCAACAACATCGTCTATGGACTGCTTCAGCTAGAAGACAATCCACACATTGCTTCTTCATTCTCCATCGTCCATAAAGAGAAACTTATACTAGTATTCTTTACGCAAAATAACTTGTCCAATTTTATCACACATCTTTGTATTGTCCATGACATCAGGAAAGTGTGATTCAATCTTTAAGAGATTTTCTTAAGGAGATTAATCACTTTCTAGACATACCAGTCCTTACTACGTCTATTGGACCATATCCAGGTTCTTGCACATTACGCTACACTTCGAGATAAACTATTAGAATACTGCCCAAATTCTTATGCACAGTTTACTCACCCATATCCTCTGTGAAAAAATGTTGACTTTTTCATAAGTCTATCATTTAAGAAGAACGAGGATATCAATCCTACAATCTCTATCTCTCCTGGCTCACAGGCAAAACTCTCATCTTGCCTTTTAGGACCCTTACTTCTCTCACATACTCTTACTCGTCATTCCCCTTTAAACAATCTAGCTGCAGCGAAAATTGTTTAGATACACTCCCAAACAATTATAGATTTTCTTATACATAAGATCCTCAAAAGAGGCAAGTGTAAAGCATACTCATCCTACACCAAGACAAAATAGGAAACAAGACTTAAGTCTTTGAAGCTTTCAAGAAGGAGAAGAGGCTTAGAAAATAAACTTCATTAAACTTCAAACTTCTTATAAAAGACTTCTAAAACTAAGCATTAAACGAAGACAAAGCCTGCTTATAATTGAAGTGGAGCCTTTCTTTTATAGTTGAAGCAAATGTTGGAAATGTAAATCTACCTAAAGACATAATCATGCACCTTTAGAAAAGAAACTAAAGTACAATGATGACTACTTTAGAAAAGAAGACTAATAATGCTACCTAACCTTATCAAAAGGAATCTACTTTTCTAAAAGCAAATATACTTTTACAATAGTCAAAAGGTAAATAGTACCCTACTTTTAAAAGTCTAAAGGTGAATGATGAGAAGATGGAATCTTCAATAGGAACTTGAAAGTGATTTGTGAGACCATCTTTCATCAAAAGTCTTTATCAGTGGTTACTTGCAATGATGTGCGTACTTTCATAATTTCAAAGTCTTCAGTGGAATGATTGTCTCCAAAGAAGTGTCTTATCATGATCCAAGGAATCCAAGGGATTAGTTGCCACGAATTGATTTGTGCCAAAATTGAAGATTAGATGGAGAGTATGGATCATCTGAGCTGTCAATAGCCTGCTGACATGCTTTTTGTTTTTTATTAGGACTGAGCTCACATGTATGAAGTTGATGCAAGAAATGGTTTAACTAATCTTCATTAGGGATATAAGGATCGTCATTTGGGTCTTGAGCATCCTAAAAAGCTGAGTTAGTTGGTTCTGAAGGTCCTGCAATGTCTGAGGCTATTTCTTCTGTGTCATATTAAGGACTATTGGAACTAAGAATATCAACTCTGGTAATTCGGTTTCACCAAGAATAAATTCACCAGGATATGGTCCGATAGACGTAGTAAGGACTGGTATGTCTGGAAAGTGATTAATCTCCTTAAGAAAATCTCTTAGAGATTGAAGCATATTTTCTTGATGACATGGCCAATATAAAGATGTGTGATAAAATTGGACACGTTGTTTGTGTAAAGAATACTAGTATGAGTTTCTCTATATAGACAATGAGAATGAAGAAGCAATGTGTGGATTGTCATCTAGCTGAAGCAGTCTATAGACGATGATGTTGGATGACTAAAGAACATTGTTGCTTCCATTAATCTAACGGTTGAAACCATTCCAGAAATGTCCATACTAAAGAACTTCCATTGTTTTGATCACAGAGATTCTGATATAACTGAAGAGGTGATATGGTAATAGCATAAGCATAAAGGGCAGAGAGTGCCCAGAGATACCATAATGTGTTTTCAGATATAGGATCTTGAAGGAAAGTCAAATTAAGGTAAGGCGCCTTGAGATTGAACATTGTGCGATTTCCAAGAGATTGATGTTCACTCAAAAACTGATGCAAGTAGTAAAATAAACTAATATGAGCAAGTGAGGCAACTTCAGATACACTAGTAGGATTACTAGCTATAGAAGGAAAAGAGTTTTTTATAAAGGTAAAAGGAGGTTGACTAGCCATATTTTTTTGCTTTTTGTGACAAAATTTTTTAGCAATAAAGGACTCAATGAAGTATTAGGCCAAAGAGAAATAGGATACTTATATGGAGAGAAAGTATCTGGTGGCCATGGAGGATGTTGTCGAAGTAGTGTGGATAAAGCTGTAATGCTAGCGTCAGTCTGTAAGACATCTTGTCTTTGATCAGGAATCTTCAGAGGTCAAAGATTCTAGTATATTTGTTTTAGATTCTTAACAGCTTCTGTTTGTTCCTTTGTCTAAGATGGTGGATTCTTTTTCAAAAGCTTAGATAAGCTTGAAGTATAAGCAACCACGTGTGGTATGAAATCTCGAATATAATTAAAAATTCCAAAGAATTGATAAATTTACTTGACAGTGAGATATTCATCTAAAAATTGTAATAGTTCTTTTTTAATATGTGGACCTGACTGGTAGAATCCATCTTTGATACCTAAGAATTCAATTTCTGTTGTGCCAATAATGCTTCTCAAGGTCGAAAGCATAATCCCATACTGTTGAGTAAGATCCAAAATTCTTTTCAGCAGGGCTGTATGTTCCTCATAAGTATTTGAAAACAACAAGATATCGTCAATGTAGATCAATGCACTATTGAGGATAGGCTCATAAATCTTTATAATGGATTTCTGAAACAGTGGTGGAGCAACTTTAAGTCCAAATGGCATAACAGTCCATTGGTATTGTGCATTGGGAATGCAGAATGCAGCTTTATGTCTTTCTTTTGGGTGAATACCCAATTGCCAAAATCCTACTTTTAGATTTAACTTTGAGAAAATAACTACTTCTTTAAGGAATAGTACTTGAGTACTTATCTTTAGTAAAACATCACCTTTGCAGATCCTACTCATAGGCCTCAGGTATCAATCAAAGAAGGGAATCTGGGAGTTTATAACTTTTTTCAAGATAGATAAGATTTTAACTAATTTTTCATTATATAAAAACTTAGGTCATCTTCTCGATTTTCAATAGGAGTAATTAAGCTCAAATCAATACATACCAAAAAATGGTTTATAATTACAAGGTCTAAAATTAGAATGACTAGTAGGGGGATTAGGAAACATTTTAAGGAAATTTGATTCATTAGGGGATAATTAGAGTTTAGATAGAGATAAATGGTGAGTTTTGTGTTGTAAGACCCATTTTTATTTTTTAAGTTAAAATTCTATGTTATTTTGGACGTGGGTCTTATGTAAAAATTTTAAAAATTGCCATGTCATCTAGAACATGGCATTTCACTAATAGAGAGAAAATTTCGTTAGATTTTTTGTCCTCATAATGTTTGTTTCAAACGTTTTGTAATTGTTAAAGTTAAAATTAAACACTTTGAAACGTTGGTATTCAACTTGTATTCCATTGTAAATGTTATGGCTCAATTTTCTCTTTTATTATAATGTTTTTAAATATTAACTAACCATAGGTATTAGGTAACATTTTAAAATATAACATTTCTCAATAATGAAAATATTTTAGTCCCACTCTAAAAGGCTCTAGGTAGATGGAATTGAACCAAAAAAAAGAATAGCTTTCACCCACTCTCATACAATAAGGTATAGATTGTAATATTTTAAAATTTTAATCACTAACGTAGAAAAACATTAAAAAAAACTAAACATAATCAACCAAACTTATTTATCCTAACTCAAATTGTTAAAAAATCAAATGTTCTTTAATTTTTTTAAAAAGTACATTTTGATTTCACTAACATTAAAACTTTAAATTATAGTTTGTTCTTTATGTTCATGTCCACCCATTCTAAAGTCGAACTAAATGAAAGTTAAAACAAATTAATAAACTATATTTCTAATTAAGAAAAGATAATAAGAATATTCTCTATAATGCCCTTAGGATGTTTGATGGATCTATCTGCCAGTTGCTAACTTATCCTAGTAGGTTTTGGTTCACCTAATCCAAGTTTCTTAAGTGAGGAGTAAGACATCATACTAATACCTACCCCTAGGTCAGCTAGAGCCTTTTTCATTTTTAAACTACCAATTTGACAGGGAATAGAAAATTTCCCTAGATCTTTGAGCTTCTCTAGTAGCTTGCTTTATAGAATTGTTGATCACCTTCCACTTAAAGTTATAGTCACCAACTCCTCCAACTTCCGCTTGTTTGCAAGTAGTTCCTTCAAGAATTTTGAATATTGCAGCATCTATAAAAAACCTTTAACAAAGTGTAAATTAATCTGGAGTTTCTTAAATTGTTTAAAAAACCTACCAAACTACTCATCCGTTAGATATTTCTTCACTTTGGCAGGATAAGGGATGACAGGTCAAAATTCCTTAACTTTTTTAATGTGCCCTTCACCTCCAGCTTTCTCTAGATGCCTACTATTACTCTCCTTCTTCTCTTAGGGTTCATTTTCATCTTATAGCTCTTCTCAACTCCTAAGGGTGACTGCTATGACATGTTCTTTAAGATCTGTTTCGGTGGTACTCGATAAACTCCTTTGTAATCTCTCAAATAACAATTTTTCAAGATGCTAGACCTAAAATTTGTAAGTTATGTATATAAGCATTTATTCTTTGATTTCTTTCATTTGACTCTTGAACATGCCTAAACACCATGTCTTTTAGATTCAACTTCTTAGCTTGAGGTGGATGCTGTTGAAATCTTGGTCGAGGGTTGTTCTTTTCTTACCCTTGATTCTCCCAAAAGAAATTAGGGTGACTCCTCTCTCTTTAATTATACGTATTGTTGGGGTCTATGAGCATATAGATTATTTTGGGGTCTATGAGCATTCCCCATGTAATCCATATATTTGGGTTGTAATGTTTGATAGTCTTGACCTGAATGTCCTAGCCCCTAAACTTCACACTACATAACTTAAAATTGGGGGTTCATAGTCAATCCATCAATCTTTGTACTTATTACTTCAACTTCGTTTTCTAATTGTGTAACTACATTTAATTTATATACCCCTGTTGTCTTGCTAAGTCTTACTTGAGAAGAGAAGCACTGAGAATTATTCATACCCATGTCTTCAATAAGGTAAAGGGCTACTTTTGGTGTCTTATTATTCAGAGTACCCCTAGCTTCTACATCTATCATCTTCCTTATAGGTAGACCATGATGTGGGAATTTCCTAAACATCTCCTTAAATCTCTCCCATATATCGTATCTCTGAATCAGCTTAGGAATAGTAGGAGATGTTATTTCTCAACTTGGTAGTCTTTATTAGCGGGAAGTACTTCAGAAGAAACTTCTTTGCTACTTGATCCCACTTAGTAAATGATGATCTAGGAAGAAAGCTTAACCATTACTTCACCCTGCCCCTTAATAAAAATAGGAATAATCTTAATCTTATTGCATTATCATTGGCACCATTGACTTTAAAGATATTACAAATCTCCCAGAAAGTTTGATATATGTGCATTAGGGTCCTTATCTCATAGCCCATCAAATTGAACAAATTATTAAAGCTTCTGAATGATACTTAGCTTGATCTTAAAATTGTTGGTGTCAATAGTCAGTCTCATAATGTTGGCCTATACTCCCATCAAGTCCAGACTAGCATAATTAAACATAATTCTTGGTTAGTTTGCCGTAGTTTCTGATTCTTCAATATCAATTTGTCTATCTAACTCAAATTCTCTAAGTTAAGTTCTATAAGGATTTCTATAAGTTGTTCTCTCAATCTTTAGATCTTTGTCTATTAAGTTTGATGGATTACCTTGGGCCATAAACTAACCCTATAATTTGTGAAAAACAAGTAAACCAAAAATTCAATAAAATAAATAAATAAACTAGAAACAAGACAAAAAATAAAATAAAATAAGTAATAATGACTAGATTAATAAAAGCTAGGCTTTACTAATATTATAGTTCCCCAGAAACGACATCAGAAACTTAGTTGTTATATGCTTATGATATTATAGGTTTTAACTGCAAGTGCACAGTGTAGCTTTAGTTAACACTGACAAGTACTAGTCGATCCCACAAGGATTGTAAGTACTAGTATTAACCCTTTTATATTATCTAATCTTCAAATCAAGTTGTGGATTTAATTATACATTAAACTAAACAAAGTAAACTAAGATTTAATATAATAATAAAGTAAGATGAAGAAAGCATTATGGTTAAAAGGTATCAAACAAGTAGTGCTTAGGTGATGAATCCATATAAGAAATCTGAAACATTAACCTTTTATTATGAAATTAAATTATTGATAACCGCCAAATTAGGTGTGGATTTAATTATAATTTAAACTAAACAAACTAAACTAAGGTTTAATACAATAATAAAGTAAGATGAAGAAAGCACTATGATTAGCAAATATCAAACAAGTAATGCTTAGGTGATGACTTCATTAATGATATCTGAAACGCTAAACCTTTATTATGCAATTGAATTATTGATAATTGGATTATGAAAATTCATACCGTATGTTAATATCTTTCTCAAGACTATTAATAACTAACTCTCAGTTGATTAATTAAAATCTCTTTCTAGTTAAAACCCTTAAGATAACATTAATTGATTCGTAAATTTCACTATTAGGTTTGACCATAATTTAGAGACTTTATGTAGATCTATCTTTAAGTTTGCATACAACTCCTTCCAATTATGGTAGAACTATTTAAATAAAAGGATTTCTTAATCTCAATCAAATGAAATCAAACATTGGACTAATATCTCAGATGTAACAGCCCAGATTACCTGCCCATAGATATTGTCCGCTTTAGGTTACCTATCGGGCCAAGGTCCTCACAATTTTGCTCTTTTTACACCTAAAAAAGTGTGTCTATGGGGAAGAGGTATCCATACCCTTATGAGGCGTACTTCGTTCTCCTCTTTATCCAATGTAGGATCTCACAATCTACCCCCTTTAGGACCCAGTGTCCTCGTTGACACAACGAGTCAGGAATCGGCTCTAATACTAACTTTTTCATGACCTAAAATGGGTACATATGATGCACATAGGACCCGAGGTTTGAAACCATAGATCACACGTAAGCCTACTACTAGTGACAAAATAAATTCAAACCCCAAGAACATAGCAAGTCCATACAATAAAATAACAATAGTGTGCATCAGAAAGAAGTTTTACGACTAATAAAATCCTATCATTATGGAAGCTACAATACAAAATAAATGAAAATTAAGGAAGAACATACATAAATGTAGGTAGGATGCAGCGGACACGTCACAATAGTCACCGCTGCGAAGTTAGTGGTAGCTGACCTGAAAAAAATAAAGTTAAGGGGAGTTAGTTTAAGGGGAGTCAAACCTCGCTGAGTAAGCTCACACTGTCCTACAATACCCAATATTATGTGCACAATCATGCATAAACATCAAAATACATACACATCATGATATACATTCAATCACATCAACAACACAAATAAATTGTGGGAAAAAATATTTGTTAGACCCTAATCTCCAAGGGTATGCCCTCACTACTCTAAACCTCGAATGGCTGCGAGGAGCTATGCATCACTAACAGCCCAATCATGCTCCTATACTCATGTAGCTGTAAGACTCTCTTAATCCAAAGGGGCTGCGGGGAGCTAAGTACCACTAATAGACTAACCCTTGCTTAAACCGTCCAAAATCATAAACATCACAAATAAGGGTCCAATCGGGAGCCAAGTATCAACAAGGAGTAGCCCATAACATATCTTAACATCATAAACAAAGTAACTCTCATAGTCATAACTAGTGCACATATGGTCCTGACGCATACCCATCAGATTACATGTCCTACAGATCTTTTCTTCCCCACAATCAAACATACCAATACATATCAAATTATTAAGCATGCAATTTATCAAGTAAACATTCAGTTATACAATGTCAATGCATATATGCAATACCTAACCCAATGTATCCACTCAGTTAATTCGATATAAAGACTTATACTAAAGCAGGTACGCATTACTGCATATCCGCGTTCACTATATAAATATATAAGTATCGATCGATATATATATATATATATGTATATATATATATATATGTACACACATGCTTATGAATGTGGTTATGCATTGTTGCATGTTGTCATCTATACCAACATTGAACAATATTCATTTGCTAGTACAACTACGCTAACAGTAAGCAGATATGAATTTACCTAATAACCGAACTCATTCGTTCGAACCTTCTGATGGGGTCCTGCTCCTGCTATATCTAGTAAATCGAAAGGAAAATATCTCAGTAAGTTCTAATTTGAAGTTATTGGGCTCAAATAAAAATTTAGGTATCATCCGAATCACTTAAGTAGTCTATTTATAAAATTTGGAAATTTCTCCTATTCTTGCCTACATGTTTCGTGATTTTTAATTCACAAACTATTGAAAATCTCACCATGGTTCTTTAGAGAGAAATGATCAATATAATTTTTAAAATTTTATAGAAAAATTTTCACAAAAGTTATCACGAGAATAGTACCTCCCGCGATTAGAATATTCCTCTAATCACTAGAATATTCCCTTCAGTCACCAAAAAATCTTTATTTTTAGAATTAAACAATTTTTAAACCAAATGAAAGCTCTTGATGAGTAGAACAATTCTCCAAAGATATTATCAACATATGTGAACAAACTGAAGAAAAACAAGTTGAAACTCTAATCACTTTTTCTGTCAAATCGACAGTGATCCAAACGGCGGCTGGTGACAAGACCACAAGGCTTTTGTTCCTAATGTCGAGATAAGTCGAATGGTGGTGCTGATGACTAGCAATAACCACCAAAAGCGATGGATCAATGATTGAAATTTTTTGTGAGTATTTTTCCTCAATTTTTGAGTTGATTTTGGTGACAATGGTGGCTGAAATATGTATGGTTATGACGAGCTCGTCGAGAGGAAGAGATTGGTATATAACACTAACTGATTTGAGTCACCGGTGGTGAAGAATGATGAAAGAGAGGGAATTCTTGAATAGTATATTTTGGGTGAGGGTTAAAATGAAAATATAAGACAATGAGAAAAAAGAAGAAGTTGTCTCTTATATATATAGCATAAGGGATGTTACATCGAACATATTAGTTAAAAAATATAAACTCATAGTTGAATTGTAATAAGTCATTGTAATAAAATTGCATCGAATAAAAGACTATATCATACTATCCATCTCAACTAAGGGTTCATCACACCTAGGAACTAAACAAATTAGTTCCTAAACATAGAAAACAAACTCAATATCAGGTATTAAGAAGAACAATTAGAAATAACATAATCCATAATATATAACCCTTTTTTCTATCTCTAATGAATTCTTCTAGAAATTTGCATGAAAGGTTGCTCTCTATAGAATCTTGTTATGTAATCTTTGTGTCTTCCTCGTTCTTTGTTTAGAACTACTTCTTCTTTCCTTTTTTGGCGTTTAATTTGACTCCCTAAAATTGTTTCCTCCTAGCTCTAATCTTCATATCTTCCTCTTATAACATTAACTAGGATTTTTGGAATATACACGATTACCTACACAAGCCGTGTAGGTGACCCTGTATCTTAAAATCCACTTTAAATCATAACTTTACATAGTTATAGAAGCTTACACGGGCTACATATACCGTTTAAGTGATCTTGTAAAACAAAATTTGCTGTAAATAGCAACTTTACATAGTTGTAGAAGCTTACTTGGGCTACATACACATTCGTATATGTCATATACAAAGGCGTGAATCTTCACACGAACATTAACATATTTGAGGCTTCACACGTTTATAGTAACTTACATGGCCCCTATACACAACTATGTATCTCTAAAATTGTTTCAACTCTTCCATTTATGCCTCGATTGTACTCAAAACCTTCTCCTTTAAGTCTATGAGGGTAATTATTACTTAAAAATACACTTGAAGTAAAATAAGTACTAAAAATACTATAAATTAAATAACAAGCAACACATACTAAATATAAGTATATATATATAATCAATTAATTGTTTATCAAATTATACCTTTAGTGAATTAGAATTTGCTTAGGATGAAAGAGTTAAGTTTATTCCACAATTTCTTTCAAAGTAAATAAACTA
>JAOQMP010000209.1:22214291-22241731 GCA_027563575.1 Erythroxylum pedicellare
GTTGAAAATGCATTGTGATTTATGAATTATGATCAAGTTATGCCATTGAAACAGGTCATGGCATTTTGTATGAATGAGAAGATGAGAAAGCATAAAAGGTATGAATGTGTGTGAAATGAGTTAAGCATCAAATTTTAATTGTGATTAGGCAAGAGAGGAACCCCTTTCATTAGTCACGTGCACCTTGACCTATAGCCTTCTCCTGGATGCCTGCTTGAGGCCACGAGATCTTGAAAAATCATACTCGTTTTGTTCATGGTGTAAACTTCGATTTCTCCGTTTCGTTCCATGGAACTCTCGAGCTAATTGTTTCTGCATTGCATCTTTGAATTGTCAAGTATAATGCATTTGAGTGTTATGTTTAATGGCTAAAGTCTATGTTATATGTTATGAGTTTTGAGCTAAATTGATTAATGCTTAAATTGCTAGAATAGATTGAGAATGCTTGAGTTGTTAGATTATATGAACATATGCTTGAATGTATGCTTGTTACCGATGATTATAAATATATTAGCCACTGAGCTGTGTAGCTCACCCCACTATTCCCTCCTCAGGTGCAGAATGAGACGGTTAGCGATCCTTGCAAGGAAATTGGACAAACTCTGAGATAGTTAGCTTTTTCACTAAGCTAGTTCAACACTTTTGGATAGCTTATTAAGCATGCCAAAAATTAAGCATCCACTTGAATTTGTATTAAGTTAGTGATGTGTATGTTGATATGTAAGTAAAGCTTGTTCAAATATTTATTTTGCTTAGTAATGAGAATGAGAATTTGAGGGTTCCCTTTTGTGTATGATTATGTTATTTTATAGGTTGAGTATCATGGTTGTGGAAGTGGAATGTGTATGTGCATATTCTTCTTCATTGAGATTTCAAATTGTTTTTTATTTTGGAATAGCATGCTAGAGATTGGAAAGATTGTATGGGATGAATTATTTGAGGTGAGACTCAAGAGTTTAACAAAAAGTACTTAGTAGTTGATTGATATGAAGAGATATTGCATTTTACAAGCTTTCATAGGTGTAGAAATTGTGTTCTGAACTCAAAGGAAAAACTGTATCGATCTAGGTAGAATTAGCCAAAGTTTTCTTCATAAAAGTTGTATCTCATCTTTCTAGCTTTCCAACGATATAAAGTATGAAATTTTTGGATATCGGGGTTAAGAAATACGATCCTTATAAGTTGGTGATGTTGCATAAGATGTATACACAGAACAATTATGGTATGCGAAGTGATATCGCATTAGGAGAGTTAAATTTAGAAAGAATATGAGTGAGAGGGGTGTGAGAATGGATGTAGGATTTGATGGAGAGGTCTTGGAGAGTGAAATGTCTATAAAAACCTGAAGGTTACACAGTCAGGTCGTGTAAATCAACACTGACTGTGTATTCCATTAATGGAAAGGCCACTAGACTCGTGGGATACACGGTCTACTCGTGTATTTCCACACGGCCTATGTTTTGACCCTACAAATGGCAAAAATCTCTTTTTAGAGTCTTCACAAAAGTTGTAGATGTATAAGCACTCTTATAACTCATCCTAGGAAGACCATAATTCGATATCTCTGGTGAAAGTTATACCAATTGTCCCATGATAGGTACAATATGATTGAGGACATAATCATGTTTGACTCTTTTGGCCATAACTTTATCATCTGACCTCCAAATGGAGTGATTATTAAACCAATAGATTCCTAACATATTTTTCTATCTCTCCATAAAAATGGGCATCCATTGGTGTTGATTTGAGAAAGATTGATGGAGAGAAAGTGAGGGAAACGACTGGAAGAGTATGAGTTGGTTGTTTTACTAAACATACTTCGGTTTTTGAATCATATCTTGATCGGTAGAGCTCCGAATGAGATGATTATTATTTAAAAATAAACTAGAGACATATAGCTACAATTGTTCTGAAGAAGTAAATTTGTGATTCCACTGTCTGAACTAGTGTTGGCTAGAGAGATCCTATGGAAATAACCTTATAGGATAATACTTTCACGTCTTATAATATTCCAAATAGTTGGGCTCTGAAAACGGGGTCCAACAAGGTTCCTATTTTGTCATACTAGTAAATTGAGTCAATATGACTGAAAGATGAGTTGCACTATTTGATAAAACTAAGTAGCTTTTTTCATATTGATGTTTAAACTAGATAACTCCTTGAATCTTTGTCAAATGCTCATTAGTATTGAAAATGAATGTGCATCAACTTTGCTAAGCAATATAAGTCATCTACAAAACACAAACTTTTTAGAGAAAGTATTTTACACTTAGAGTGATTATTGAAGTTAAGGACTATAGAGATTTTCTATTTTAGCAATTGTGTGAGAACCTCGATGAATATTAAGAACAGGTAAGGGAAAGAGGATCCCCTTGCTTGAGTCCTTTAGTACCCTTGAAGATTTCTGTTGGACTTCCATTAATTAAAATTCCAAAAGATGTAGTGATGATGTAAGCTTGGATCCATTTGATAAACATTTAGGGAAATTTTAGGACTTTTAGAGTCTTTAAGATTAAATTACAATTGACAATATTGAAAGCTTTATGAATATCCACTTTAATAGCACAATTTTTTGGGTATTACTTCTTATATATCCTTTCAAAAACTCCTACAAAACTAGGATATTATCACTAATATGCTTATTATTCAAAAATGCCCCTTGGTTCTCACTGATTTTGAATTTAATGCTAACTTTCAATGACCTTAGTACTGATCTTGTAGATGAAATTAATATAAGAAATAAGTTTGAAATCACTTAGAGAGACAAGGGAATTAAGTACAAATAAGTTTTGTTAATCTCTATCAACATAATCCCCTTATTGAAAAATTCATGCACAACTTCCATAGTGATTTTCCCTACTTTATCCCATGTATTTTAGAAAAAATACCCATTTAGACCATCTGGGTTAGGAGCCTTTGAACCATTCATTATGAAAACCATAATTTTATTTCATGATCTATGATAGGTCTGATAATATAAAAAACTTTTCCCTTAGGAATCCTTATAGAGATAAATTAATGTAGGCCACATTTGTGGCTCACATTTGTGGCTCACATTTGAGCCTTCTTTCATGATTGTGGGCTTTTGTTTTGGCTCAAATGTCTTTCGAAACTCCTCCGTTCTTCAATGCTAACCCTGAAACACTAGCAAACACATCAAAGTACCTCAAAAATATAATATTTAGCTCAAAAACTTGTATTAACCTATAAAACATTTAAAACACAAATAATTAACAAACTAACATAATTCTAACATAAACACATACTAAATGATCGAATTAGTGGCTAAACACATATCAAACTATGCCCTAAAATACAATACAATTTACACTTATCATGTAAATAAAAAAAAGTTCATCATCATATCAATTTTAGCCTACATTTCTGTCATTTGATCGACAGCTACAGCTCCTTTTTGCTCACAAAAAGTTACAAGTTGTCTACTCCGCTCGTTCATCCATAAAGAACTATTACTCTCCATCTCTTCTAATAGCTCTTCTGCTTCATCTACCATCTTCATCATAAATGATCCTCTTGAAGCCGTATCAATTGTGCCTCTTGTATATGGGTTTATTCTATTATAGAACGCTCACAAAAGAAATTCTTTAGGTAGGTTATAATGTGGACATTTTCTTTGCAAGTCTTTGTATCAATCCCACGCTTCATAAATTGATCCCCCATTACCTTGCTAAAAGTTTGTGATCTCTTTGATAAACTTAATATTCTTTGGTAAGGGGAAAGTTAGGAAGACACGAACTAGTTAGTCCCAAGTGGTGACATTAGTCGGGTTGAGGGAATGATACCAAGCTTTTGCTCTATCCCTTAAGGTAAAAGGAAGTAGTCTCATTCTTACATCATCCTCCGACATCTTATGATAATGGAAGATACCGTATATTTCAAAGTAAATTAACAATATGTGCATTCGGGTCGTCATTCATTAATCCATAAAATTGTACATTTTGTTGAAGCATATTTAGAAGGGCTAGTTTGATTTCAAAGTAAGCTGCTTACACGGGTAGCCTAGCTACACCTTGATTAGTTGCATTGAAGCCTGGTCTCATGAAGTCCATAGGGTTCCTGGTTGATGCCTTTAGTTTGCTCCTTCATCTAACTCTTGTTGGAACTCCTCGACCATTGTTGCTTTTGTGATTTCTTCTTCTTCTTCTTCACGCTGATCTCTTCTAATTGAACATTCTAGATGAGTGATGTTGTAACATCCATATACCCCCTAGGAGGATATTCAAGTGTCACACAAAATAAAACCAAAATAATCTAAAACATATCAAACATTCCTTGCATGCATTTCATAAACTTAAGCAAACAAACATTACAATCCATTATGATTTATTTTCTAAACATATCAAGATATTCCTAAATTTCCTTTAAAATAAGGCAACACATTTCACAATCATAATTAATAGGTTATATACAAAACATATCATATATATTATACTTATCAAAATACATGCCTTAAACATAATCCATCCTATAATAAAGTTATTACAAACCATTAAACAAAATATAAATTGTCTCATATTATTATATACAACTAAAAAACAAAGTTAATTATACATCTTCAAAAACAAAAGACATTCTTCTTGGCCACTACGGTTGTCTTTATCCCAGTTTTTAAAAAACTTTCTTATCAAAACCTACTTAGAGGCAAAACCACCGTGCTAAACATATAGCTTAGTGGGGAAATAACTAAATAAGATTTAATTTGGCCATTGTTTCTAACAATTATCTATTATTCACATATACAGAATCAGATCAAATCACATACATCCTTTAATTGTTCAAATTAAAGAACAATCCAACATTATTTGCATCAGAACAAAATATATCTTATTAGAACAAGATATACTTGCTTCAAAACAAAACTTACAAGTATCCGAACAAAATACCATAATATCAAAATAGAACTTTAAAGTATTAGAATAGAACTTGATTATGTTAGAACAGAACTTGATTATATCAGAACATAATTTTAGTTGTATCAGAACTGAACTTAGCTTATATCAGAATTGAACATATATCATAACATAAAACAAGTTAGCCTACTAATCCTTTTGACAGAAGTAGATAATGGGACCATAATAAAAGATACTATGATTAATATCTGAAACAGAAGAGACTAACGGAAATCAGGGGACACTGTATTATCAATAATCAGGGGACATGTAGGGTCAATAATTAGGGGACACCTTAGTGTCAAGTTACAGGAGCAGCTGCAGGCCCTTTTAAATATGCCTATTTACATATGACTAGGACTTGGGAATTTTTAAAGCAATCCATTTCAAATTTCAAAATCACAAGCAAATAATGTAGTGTATAACATATGACTTTATTTCATTTTGCTCTAATTGAACTTATTCATTGATATATGATCAAACTTATCATGTCTTATAAATACAAGCATGTGCAATAATGCATCAATAAAAGTATTAAGTCATCACACATTATGTATATTCACATAATTAGAAAGCACTTCTAATACAATCCCAATTATCAAACTCCTCGAATAATTGATGGTCCAGAATTATCATAATATCATAATCATATGATAGTGAAATAATACGTAAGTATGAATTCATTTCCTTATGCCCAAATTGAACACATTCATTCTCACTTGAACAAATTTATCATACCTTATAAACATAAGCGTTTGTAATAATGCACCAATTAATGTGTTAAGTAATTACACTTTACATGCATTCACACAAGTTCCCAATTCATAAACATTCATAACTAACATATTACTCTTGTTCTTTAAATCACATTAGCATTCATAAATAAACTTAATTCCTTTAACAACTTATAAGTTCAAAATTTAGGTACTTTGTTATCAAATAACACCTTTCTTATGTTTTTAGTTCAATTAAAAATTCAAATCTTATTTAACCTTTTATTAAACTATTACACATCAGACTAGATTCATTTTCAAGCTCAATTAAGTCCATTTAAACCATTATTAAGTACCTTAACCTTATATAGTCCAACAATTATCTAAAACTAACATTTTCTACTTCCTAAGTACTTCCCACGACCGTGGGAATGAACCTTATAAATCCCACAATCATGGGATGAGTGAACCTTCACTTCCATTCAACACACCTTCACCAAAGTCCATAAATTTCACTTCAATTCTACCTTATTCATGCTCCAATATCTCATCAAATTCATGTCCAAACTAATTCAAAAATCATTCATAAGGCAACTCACAATGTATGATCTTACATGTATAAATATCCAAAGCAAAAAGCTATCAACAACTATCATGTTCCAGACCTTAATTCATCATCAATTCAATACATATTCTACCCATTTTAAACATCACATAATTCATAACACAACATGCCATCAAGTTTAGAATTCCCTTACCTTTTTAACTTCAAAGAACAATTCCAAAGAAGCAAGCCAGCTAGTCTTGACCAAGGTGCACATTTCAATACCAATAAAATAAAACACAGAAAATAGCAAGACTTACTTCTTGATGCAGTAACTTACAAGAACCCTAAGTGATGATGATCCAAATTGAAGCAAAAATCTAGAAGTTGAGAGGAAGTGGGAGGTTTTGGTGGTGAGAAGCAAAAGATAGAGAGAAGGCAGCAGAAACACCAAATGAGCTGGGATGAATCTACACTTGCCTAAACTTTATGATGCAAGGTGTCCTCATTTTGAAAGGGAACATGTCACACATGAAAGCGTGCTACTTTTCCTTCAATGATTGTCATGCTTGAAGTCAATCAAAGTTGTACATAGATCTCATATTCCTATGAACTTCCAAACATATAAGCTTTAAGCATATCTCCAACAGTTAATATTGTTGGCAACTGTGATCATTAGCTTCTACCTATTTAGCCATCAAACTCTATCTCAGTGTATTCCCACTAGGATGTATAGCTTAAGTTACCATTTGTACTTTTCTAACAATCTCTTTGCTCTATCATCTTTATCGATTAGACATACTTCTTATTTTAATCACAATGCATCATTCTTCTTATTCGAACCCAAAATTTAAAGTTAATTTCAATCTCTCAATCAGATTCATAATTTCTAAATCCTCAATTTGGGCTTGGTTAATCCTTCCATGTGATACTAATCTTCAATTCCAAAGCAATTAGTACTTTGATCTGCCCGAAATTCAACTTCACATTCTATGCTTCTTTTTGCACTAGATCTGATAACCTCAATATCAATTTATGCTTAATGTATCAGATATAACACTAACTTTACCATCATAGTCTTTCAGTACTTATATCCATTGTCCCAGTCTCGTATTCAATTTTTCTCAACTCAATAATTTCCTCAAACTTTTATGATCTGTACAAGTATATATATACATCTCCAAGAGGTTCCTATACATATACTGTCTCCAAATTTTCAAAATAATCACTACTATAATGGCTCTGAATCAAGTATTGAATAATCAACTCATAGGACTTTAGTTGTCTCCATACTTATGAAATCACTTCATTATACTGCATTTGATTTTAACCAAATCTCTTATAAAACATCATTGCATACTATAAAATCTCCAAATCCATATGATATAATTTATATCTATACAATTCCTCAAAATTCTCTTTACTTTCATTACTTATACGCTTTACACATTGTTTTTCACGCATTCAAACTATTCTTCTCAACTTTTCGAATACCTTTAATACATCAACAAATCTTGCTTGGATCGCTTAAATCTTCAATAGTACCATCGGGGCGATTGGTAACTCAAACAATTATTATCACACTCCATGTGTCCCCTAATTAGTCCTCAAAATTCCTTAAATAACTACTTCCTCGTTGAGGTAACATTATCTCGCGTTAATTTCAATTTCTCAATTGACTTACCTTTCATAAATGATCTTCTCCATTCTTTAGATTTCCTAATATTTCACATTGGCTTATTCTAATGTTCGCTCATTCATACTAGTTTCTCCTCACATTTCAATTTATTTACAGCTTAACTCCCTGCTTTGGTAACACATTGATCCAAATCTAATTTATATCTCCTTTGCATATTCTTGTAGAATATAATGCGGATCTAAGTTCTCCTCACATTAACAATAGTGTTATCTCAATTTCCTAAAATCGACTCATGCAGTTGGATACTTTTCATTGAACAAAATACATAATTTCTCAGTAGCATGCTCTACCTCTTATGCTTGAGTCTTCACTAGGGATATGACTCCAATATTCACTTCTAATTCATTACATATTCATCTCTAATTGGTTCTTTCATTGATCATTCTTAATATAAACTATCTGATCTGCTTAACCTAATTTAATGAAAATTCTTCTTTGAAAAAAGATTTCTTGCTACTTTCATCTATACAATTCGCGAAATCTTTTTTAATCAATTATATTTAGCATTACTGTTTCAGCCATTCTCAATGCCTCAAAATGATCAATAAAACTAAATGTCCTATTTCATTAATTTAGCTATTAAACGAATCAATTCCTAATTGTGCACCTAGAAATCAACCAATTCAATTAGAAAAAGTAATTCAGAAGACACTCAATGTTCATCAAGAAAACAATATTTATTGGAACATCTCACACATAATAGATGATAACATAGTTCCCTTCAACCAAGGAAAGGGATTTAACTACTCATAACGAAAGTGAAAATCAAAGAAATAACAAAACATAAAGTCTCCATCCCTAGTCTTTCCCTAAAGAATCGGAAAATACTTAGAAGAAAAGTGCAGAAACGTCAACTAAAATTGAAGGAAAAGTTGCAGAAATTTTAAAACTATTCTAAAACTAAAGGCTGTCGAGAAAACTAGAAGAAGAAAGTGTAGAAAAAATGTAAACTACTCCTAAGGGTCTACAAAAACTAGAAGAAGAATGCTGGAAACATAAAGCTACTCCTAATGAAAAATCTGTAGAAAAAACCTGCAAAACAACTATCCTAAAAACAAAAGCTACGTAAACAGTAACTTTTCTCCCCTTTTATGCTTTTTCGAGCTCTCTTCTCTCTCCTTCTCGTGATCTTCAGCACATAATCCTTATCCCTACTTCAAGTTGCATATCTCTATTAATAAGATAGCAATTTGGTCTTTAAAGATTATAAAAATCTCATATTTAAATTTAAAAAAGATCTATAGATTATTTTTGTCCTTGCACGTGCCCACGCTTAGTCACTAAATTTGTTGTCAATCTGGAATTTTCGAATTATTTTAACTTTCCTTGCATCTTTTTAATTCAATTTCATCTCCCAAGTTTTGAAAATCATCTGAGAACAATTAAGAAACAAATCCATAAATTTTGAATAATAATTTCAACACATGAGAGAGATTTATATACCAAATGAGTGCAAAATGACATCTTAACAAACTCTTCAGTTTAGATTGGAACATTTGAGAGCTTGGTCAGAATAACATAATAAAGTTACCATATTTGCTCCATATGCAACATAAAGTTGTGACTTTTTTGTTAGCTTAAGGTTTATATTTTAATGATTTTGATGATAACGATATAATATTTCAAAATTCAAATTGGATTTATTTCCTTTTATTGTTAACTGGTTAGTTCTTAAATGGAAATAAAATCATAAGAAATACGCTTCCTTTCTTGCAGGAACCTTCTTCATGAACTTACCTTATTAGAAATGGTTTATCCGAAAGGAACCTACTAATTATGAAGGTCATATATTAGCTCCGTGATCATTGGAAGAATTTTAGCAAAGATAAATTTCGAAATTATTCATATTCAAATCGATCTAATTAACTAAGGATGCAAGTGAAGCAATGGATAATTAAAGAAACACCTATTTAAGGAAGAGCCAATGCAACTGTGAACAAGAAGGACTGAACGATATAGAAGCTTACGAAGCTATATTGTGGAAACTCATCAAAAGAATATACATTTTTAAAAGTGATATCCTTATAAAAAATTCTCTTCTGCGTTAGAAAATGAAACTTTGTTGAGAGAGATTATTGAAGCTCATATCGAGCAAACCTTATATTTATTTGAGAGCTTATAGAGGCTAGTGAAATACTACTGGTGTGGAAGGTTGAAGAACCTTGAAAAATATTAACTTGTGAGCTTAAAGAGGCTCATCAAATTACTACTTGATTTTATAGTGAAACACTCAAGTTGGATATTTAGGGACTGGACGTAAGCTTGGGTTGTAAACCAAACCAGTATAAATCGACTGTGTCCTTCTCTCTTTTCTCTTAACTTTTAAATTTTTACATTATATTGTGTGTGTGTTTATTTCAGCAAGAGGATCCTTCACTTTATAACAAACTCCTTCTATTTTGCATTTGCAAGAGGTTCTTTTCAGTTTTAACAGGCGCCTTCTATTTTTAAATTATTTTAACAAGATTTATCATTCAGTAGGCTCCTTTCATTTAAGCAGGGTCCTATCCCATAAAAGGCTCCTATTGCTTAACAGGCTCTTGTCATTTAAAAGGCTTTATCGTCTGATAGGCTCCTACTATTTTTATTCGTTAAATAGGATCTGTTTAATATATGAATTGAAAGAACTTTCAAATTTTTTAAAAGTCATATACAATTCACCCCCTCTTACGTGTGTTTACTTTATCATTTAGTATCAGAGCAAGATTTCACATTTTTGTGTTTTACAACACGTGATAGATCATGGAAAATACCTTGAGAAGTTTTGAAGGACAATCCGTCTTAAAGCCTCCTTACTTCAATGGAAACAACTACTCATATTAGAAAGAAAGAATGACCATATATCTCCAATTTGTAGATATCAAAGTATGGCAAACAATTAGAGTTGGAGCTACAATTACCACTTTCGATAACGTAGAAGTATAGACTGATGTTGACAAAAAATGCATAATTAAATGCTAAGATAAACCATCACCTAATATGTGCATTTTTCTCAGAAGAATATGAAAATATATCTTACTACTCTACAACAATAGAAATGTGGGACAAGATATAAGTCACTTTTGAAGGAATGAATGAGGTAAAGAAGCATAGAATAAGTCTTTTAGTGCGTCAATACAAAACTATTGGTGTGAAACAGGGAGAGACCATAAATGAATTCTCTGAATGCTTCGACAATATCTTCATGACCGTAGAGAACTTAGGAAAGATATATCCCAATGACAAGCTCGTAACAAAGATTTTGAGGTCACTAACAAAGGAATGGAAACCTAAGGTGAAAACTTTAGAAATGAAAAAGGATCTAGAAACTATTTCACTCGACTGGTTATGAGAAAATATGATGATCCATGAAACTGAACTTAGGTAAGAAGAAGGATCCTCCTACAGAAAAAGAATGGCACTAAAAGCAACTAACGAATCAAACGATGATGAAAGTGACGCTAAGTTGTAAATAGATGGAGATCACAATTTCAACTTTATGGTAAAAAATATGCCCGCTTCTATAAAAAGAAGCTGATGAAGAAAAGAGAAGGAAAAAAAAGCTGGAAACAACAAGTTCCAATCAAAATCTAGCAGTAACAATAACAATACACAAAACAATCAAATAGTATGTTATCACTGCAAGAAGAATAAACACAAAAGACTAGAATGTCGTCTTATTCAAAAGGAAAAGTCAAAGAATAGAAAATCCAGAAAGCAAGCGATGACTGCAGCCTGATCTGATGAGGATTCTGAAAACTTTTAAGAAGAAGTCAACAATGTTTGCTTTATGGTTGAATCAGGAGATAATAAGGTATATTATTCTGACTCTAATATTGAAGTTGATGAATTTAAAAATTCATATCATGAATTGTATGATCAGTAGAAAAGGTTGATAGTGAAGTATTTCAAAGAAGTTGAGAAGTCTAAGAGCAATGATGCATCTCTGAAGAGTAATATTAAATCATTGGAATCTGTAAATCAGAATTTGGTGACCAGGAATATGTCTCTTGAGGTTGACTATAAGCAAAAGGTTTTTGAAAATAAAGTTTTGAAAGAAAGAGTAGCTAAATTAGAAAATATGATGCTAAAAAATGATTATGATCAGGTAAGACAGTAAGAAGAAAAATTCACCGCCTTAGAACTTGAAAAGGAGAAAAGTACTGGAAAGATCTTATCTCTAGAAAAAGATCAGAAAAATTTTATTGATGGAAGGAAGAATCTTGATGCTTTGCTTGGTAGTGGTAAATACATTTTTGGTAAGGCTAGAATAGGATACAATGAAAATAACAATGTTAGGCCATACAAAATTGTTTTGTTAAATTTAGCAATAGTTATAGCCAAAACAATAGGAACCTGCTAAGTGGAAAAAATCATAACAACTATCACTCATCTATTTTATGCGATTACTGTGGTAAACATAGTCACATTATTCATTCTCGTAATTTTCATAAAAAGAAATTATCTCAGATGTATGTCTAGAGCCCGAAAGGTCAAACTACTAACTCGAAAGGACTCAGAAAAATTTAGGTACCTAAAATGAGATAATGCTTTTTACAGATATGTTTCAAAATATAGACAATAGAGATTAAATGGATAGTTGATAGTGGTTGTTCAAGAAACATGATAAATTACACTTTAACTACATTGAAAGAAAAGATGGAGGTAATGTTGTCTTTGCAGAAGAAAATAAAGCAAAGGTCACTGAAATTGGTAGAATTGGTGATTCTAACTCTCTATTGATAATGTTCTCTTTATTAATGGAATGAAACATAACTTGCTTAGCATAAGTCAATTATGTGATAAAGGTTAAAAAGTCATTTTCTATGCATCTTATAGTGAAATTATTGATATTCATAATAATAATATTGTGTTTATTGGTCTTAGAAATCAAGATATATATTGTGCTCAACTGGAAGACATGTCCTCACAAAGTGTTAAGTGTTTTATCTCTCCAAAAAAGGATTTGTTTATCTGGTATAGAAGATTTGGACATGCCAACATAAGCATTCTATCAAGATTGTCCAAAAACAAGTCAGTAAGAGGACTACCGACCTTAAAGTTAGAAAGCAATCGGGTTTGTGAGGATTGTTTAAAAGGTAAACAAGTCAGACGTAACTTTCCTCCTAAAAATATTGTGTCTACTAGCCAACCACGTAAACTTGTGCACATGGATTTATTTGGTCCCACTATAACTCAAAGTTTTGGCAGTAAACATTACGGTTTTGTTCTAGTAGAGGATTACTCCATATTTTCATGGCTTTATTTCTTATCAAATAAGGATGATGCTTTTGAATGTTTGAGAAGTTTTACAAAAAAACCAAATAGAAAAGGTACTTCATCACTTCAATTTGGAGCAATCATAGAGGAGAGTTTGATAATAGAAAGTTTGAAGAATTTTGTGACAATAATGGTATATCTCACAACTTCTCCTGTCCAAGGACGCCTCAGTCAAACGGAGTTGTAGAGAGAAAGAATAGAACTTTGGTTGATATGACCAGGACCATCCTTTATGAAAGTGGACTACCCTCATGGATACCGGGCAAAAGTAGTATCCACAACATGTTATGTACCTAATAGATGTCTTATGAGACATATTTTAAAAAAAGAATCCTAATGAGTTGCGGAAAGGAAGAAAACCAAATATTGCTTACTTTCGAGCATTTGGATACAAGTGTTTCATTTTAAACAATCAAAAAGACAACTTTGGAAAGTTTGATACGAGATCAGAAGAAGTTATCTTTTTAGGCCACAGTATCACTATTAAAGGATTCAAAGAATATAATAAAAGAAAAACGAAGATAGAAGAATCGATACATATGGTATTTGATGAGGCACTACTTTCGACAACAACAACTAACTTAGATGATGAAGAGCATCCATTGGTACCTAAAAATACATTGGAGAATCAAACTACACCTATAATGCCTTCAGAATTACAAAATCAAGAAGGCCCCTTTAAAACTAGAACAGAGTAGGATCTTTTATCTCAGCAGGAGCATATGCAATAAAAAACATCGAGAGAATGGAGAGGTCTTAATACACATCAATATATTTTGGGAGATCCCTTCGAAAGTTTAAGAATAAGAATATCGTTTAAGAACAACTTTGTTGCTTTCATCTCACAAATAGAACCAAAGATAGTTGAAGAGGCTTTTATTGATGAAAATTGGGTTTTAGCCATGAAAGAAGAACTCAATCAATTGACAAAAACAAAGTCTGGAATATAGTACCTTATCCTCAAAATCATTAGGACTCAATAGGTATTTCAAAACAAACTTGACGAAAATGGTAAGGTGATAAGAAACAAAGCTAAACTTGTAGTTCAAGGTTACAATCAACAAGAAAGTATTAATTTTAGTGAAACTTATACACTTGTTACTAGATTGGAATCAATTAGAATTTTACTTGCCTCTATAGCTATAGAAACTTGAAGTTGTTCAAAATGGATGTTAAAAGTGCATTCTTAAATGGTTACATTAACGAAGAAGTATTTGTTAAACAGCCCCCAGGTTTTAAAGATGAAAACTATCCAGATTACGTGATGAAGTTAACTAAAGCTCTATATGGTTTAAAGCAAGCTCCTTGAGCATGATATGAGAGGTTAAGTAACTTTATGCTTGAGAATAACCTTGAAAGAGGAAAGGTCGATAAAACCTTATTTATTAAGAAAAGGAGAATGATTTACTTATAATGTAAATATAGGTAGATGACATAATATTTGGTGCTATGAATCCATCCTTTTATGAAGAATTTTCAGCATTAATACAGGGGAAGTTTAAAATGAGCATGATGGGAGAATTATCATTCTTTCTTGAATTACAAATCAGACAAATAAAAAAAGGAATCTTTATTAGCTAATACAAATACATAAAGGAACTTATCAAGAAATATCATTTTGAGAATGTCAAACCTATGGGTACTTCCATGTATACTGGAACTAAACTTGATAAAGATGAAGAAGCAAAGATATAAATGAGACAAAGTATAGATGAATGATTGGATCACTAATATATGTTACAACCTCAAGATCAGTCATTATGCTTAGTGTGTGTCTTTACGCATGCTTTCAATCAAATCCAAAAGAAAGCCACCTTTAAGTAGTCAAAAGAATCTTTCGATATCTCCACAGAAATATGGATTTAGATGGTATCTAGAAATTGATTCATTTGACATAGTGGGCTATTATGATGTATATTATATAGCTAAAAAAGTCAACCAAAAAATCACAAGTGTTCACTGTCAATTTCTTAGAGGATGTCTAGTATTTTGGTCCTATAAAAAGCAAAATTGCACAGCGTTTTCGATGATTGAAGTGGAATACATACCAACTACTAGCTGTTGTGCTCAAATCATATGGATGAAGCATCAACTATAAGATTTTTGATTGAGATACTGATAGGCTTTTATTTGATGCATTAATATAGGTGAATTGTGTAGTATTTTAGGATAGATATTATGCTATGTTGTTTTTATATTATACTTGAGTGTTAGGAGCTTTTTGGAAAAATAGAGAAAAAATATAGCAATTTGGAAGAATGGTCAATGCTTGAACGTATGGACAAGTAGCTGGGAGAAGATGGGACAAAATGACAACACATGAAGAAAAACAAAACAACAACAAGACAGATGGGAATTAATTAAAAGAAAAAATGATCATCACACGCACAAAACGCAGTACATCAACAGCAAATTGAGGACTATGCATGTGTGAAATGCAACGTACAAGGAGAGGACCCAGTGTTTTGAAAAATAAAAAAGGCAGCAACTCTACTTTTGGCGACAACATAGCTTCCATGGAAAAATACATCCAAGAAAAGGAGAGGGGATGAAATCATCATGCTTGAGAGCCCATCCAAGAGGAACTAACACAAAGCTTTGAGGATTTAATGTTTTGGTGATGCTTTAACATTGAATTTTGCTGAAATCCATGATTGAATATTCATATACTTGTTGGTTTTCCTTGGGTTTACTTATTCTACCTGTGGATCATTGGAAGTTTACTTGATATAAATTCACCTTTGGAAAAAGGCAGTTTTGCTAGAAGATTGAAGGAAATTTCAGGTAGGATTTTCTTATGTGTTGGGAAACCCAAGAAACTTAGGAGGTGAAAGTAGAAGGTTTGGGATTAGAACTTAAGAAACTCTAGTAAGAACTTAAGTAAGTGATTACTAAGTGATGTCTATAGTGGATAGATTAATTCACCTTTGGGAGAAGGGGATTAATTACTCTTAAAATTCATATACACGGTTAGGATTTTTTAATTGTGGAGGATAGCTAAATCAATATTAAGGTTGGCAAAAACATCATTCCCTAGGAGATAGTCATTCCATATTGAAGTTAATCCTTTTAATTAGTCAATTGCTTCACTCTCTTCTTAATTAGTTATTACATAGATATGTCGCATTTATAGTTATTTTGGTTGCATTGAATTGGGTAGTTGTTTACAAATTCATTTAAGTTTTTAATAATTCTTTACATTACTTTTAATTTCCAAAATTTCACCCAACTCGATTTCAAACACCATTAGCTAGCATAGATTTGAACTTTCTCATAATCCCTGTAGACAAGACTCAGTTCTTATCGATTTATTACTCACTTCGACAACTGTGCATTTGCAGTTCAAAAACAAGTTTTTGGCGTCGTTTCTGGGGATTAATGTTTGAATTTTTGTTTCTATAGCTAGTTTGATATTTACTCGCTGGTTTTCTTTTTATCCTTAGAGTAATTTGTTTGTTTCTTCTTCTTTTTGCCGTTTTCTTACGCAACTTATGTGTAAGAGGTTGTATGCCCCGAACCACAAGAGGGCAAGAAAGATATTTTCACCCAGAGCTAGAAAGAATATTAAAGTCAATTTGCCCAAAAAAAATGGAAAATCAAGCAGAAGAACTTCAGAGAAATCAAAAAGAGAGATGAAATTGTTCAAAGATTAGCTCAGTTGGAGGCTAGACTTGATGCAGCTAATTTGAATGGAAGAAATGGAAAAGGAGATAATGGAAATGAACAGGACCAACTACACCGACGTCTTATCAGGGCATATTTCTAGTCAATAGTGGAAGACAATTATCACAGTATCTAAAGACCTAATGTTCATGCTCAAATTTTGCATATTTCACCCGGACTCATCAATTTGGTTCAAACAAATCAGTTTGGAGGGGCACCAATTATGTGACACTATCAAGCCTGAAGGGGCAATGTAAGATAACATTAGGCTCACTTTGTTCCTATTTTCTCTTCAAGTCAAAGCAAAGAATTGGCTTCATTCAATTTATACTGATAGAATGCAAACTTAGAAGGAGGTGACACAACAGTTCTTGATTAAAATTTTCCCACCTAGTAAAGTTGTGAAGTGAAGAGCTAAGATTAGTATGTTTAGATAGCATGACTTCGAACCATTGCATGAGGCTTGGGAGAGGTATAAAGACCTTTTGAGAAAGTGTCCACATCACAGATACCAAGAATGCGTACAAATGGAAATGTTATATAACAGGTTGAACGACCAAACTCAAACCATTGTAGATGTAGCAGCAAGTGGTACTCTGATGAGAAGAACATCTCAAGAAGCATGGGCATTGCTAGAAGATATGGCTTCAAACAACTACCAGTGGCCCTTCGAGAGAACTAATGGAAAGAGAGGAATTTTAAAAGTGGACCAAGTGACTCATTTATCTGCTAAATTGGCAGCCCTAACTAATCAATTTTCAAAATTCATGTCAAAGGAAAGACAGAATGATGAGGTGTCAGCTACTAGTCAATCATTCTACACCAGTGATGAGGGGTTAGAATAAGCCCAGTTTGTTAACCAAAGGAACTTTGGATTTAAGTCACAACCAATGGGAAATCAATATGGTCAAGGCTACAACTCTTAGGAGCAATGTAACACGATATTCAAAGGAACATGCCCCACCCACCTGGATATGGACTACCACTGGTGGAATGGTTGGCACTTTTGTAACTAAGCAAGGAACTGTTTCCATAAGAATGAGAAGGATATGGATAAGCTAAAGATGTAAGTAACCAATATTAGGACTACAACAAAGGGTTTGGAAGCTCAAATGGGATAACTTGAAAATGTTGTCCAGAATTTGACTAAGAGGACATTTCTAAGTAATAATGAAACTAACCCGAGAGAGCAGTGCAAGGCCATCACTCTTCGAAGTGGAAAAGAATCGGAAGAGATGAAACCTAAAGAAAAGATCTCCACTCAATCCATTGATAACAAAGGAAAGAATACCTATGAAGAAGAAAGTGCACTTACATAAGTTGAGAAGGAAGTTAACTCGAAGAAACAACTAGAAGGGGAACTGTAAACAAAAATCATCCCCAAGCTACCATATCCTCAAAGATTTCAATAAAATAAAATCAATGATCAATTTGCAAAATTCTTTGATGTCTTTAAGAAATTTGAGATCAACATTCCCTTGATTGAAGCTATTGACCAAGTACCGAATAACGCAAAATTCATCATGGACATTGTTACCAAAAAGAGGAGATTTGGAGACTATGAGACGATATTGATGACCAAGAGTGTAGTGCAATCTTGTAAAGAAAGGTACCACAGAAATTGAAAGATCCGAGAAGCTTCACAATTTTATGTGAGATTGGCAACACATATTTTGGTCAAGTGCTTTGCGATTTGGGTGTAAGCATAAATCTCATGCCATTTTCCATCTTCTGAAAGTTAGGGTTAGGAGAAGTCAAGCCAAGTCAAGCCATCGAAAATTTGCCTCCAACTAGCCAACTGTTCCCTCATATATCTTTGAGGTATTATAGAAGATGTTTTTGTTCATATAGACAAATTCATTCTCCCTGCAAACTTTGTGATGCTTGACATAGAAGAAGATAAGGAGATCCTGATCATACTTGGATGACCATTCTTGGCTATTAGAGGTGCAGTAATTGATGTGCGACAAAGGGAACTAACCTTACATGTAAATGGTGAGAAGGTGAGGTTCAACATATACAAATTGCTTAAACATCCAAGTGATACACCGACTTGCAACTGAGTGAATGTCATATCCTCTTATTTGGTAACATCTTTTCATTCCCTTATACCTAAAGACCCATTATTGACATGTTTAGAAGTTATGCTTAGAAAAGATTCTATGGATGATGAGGATATTTGTTTTATGATGGTATTAGATTCTTTTGAATGCTCGCAAAATTTTTATCAAACTGAGCCTTTATTTTTTGTGACTAATACTGATGTTATTGATGATGTGAAAGATGTTCACCCATCGATTGATTTATAACCCTTGCCTGAAAATTTTAAATATGTGTTCTTGGGTGCTAATCAAACTTTTCTTATCATTATTTCATCTTTATTGACTCCTTTGGAAGAAGAAAAACCACTTAGGGTGTTAAGGGAGCTAAAAAATGCATTGGGTTGGTCAATTTTAGACATTAAGCGAATTAGTCCTTCTATTTTATTGCATAAAATTCTTATGGAGGAGTCATTCACCCCTAGTATTGAACCCCAAAGAAGATGGAACCTAGTAATGAAGGAAGTGGTTAGGAACGAAATTCAGAAGTGGTTTAAAGTTGGAATCATTTACCCAATTTCTAATAGTTCATGGGTTAATCCTACTTATGTTGTTCCTAAAAGAGGTGGATTTATTGTACTCAAAGATGATAACAATGAGACTATTTCCACTAGGATAGTCACTAGATGGAGGGTTTGCATAGATTATAGGAAGTTGAACAAAGCCATTAGGAAGGACCATTTTCCTTTACCATTCATAGATCAGATGTTGGATAGACTTACTAGACATGCATTTTACTGTTTTTTAGATAGGTATTCGGGATATAACCAAATAGCTATAACACCTGAATATTAGGAAAATACCACACTCACTTGTTTTTTTGGCACATTTGCATTTAGGAGCATGTCTTTTGGTCTTTGTAATGCTCCTGCTACATTTTAGCGCTGCATGATGGCTATTTTTCTAATATGGTTGAGAACTTCATGGAGGTCTTTCAAGATGATTTTTCTATTTTCAGTGATTCATTTAATAAGTGCTTACATAATCTATCTCTACTGTTGAAAAGATGTCAGGATACCAACTTGGTGCTCAATTAGGAGAAATGCCATTTTATAGTGAGGGAAGGAATTATGTTAGGTCATAAAGTATCTGCCCATGGCATTGAAGTGGATCGAGCCAAAACAGAAACTATTTAAAAGCTTCCTCTATCTGTAGTTTCCTTGGATATGCGGGGTTTTATCGGAGATGCATGAAAGACTTCTCCAAGATCGCTAAACTCCTTTGCAATCTCTTAGAGAAGGATGTGAAATTTGAATTCAATGAGAAATGCTTAAAGGCTTTTGAGTTGATCAAGGAAAAGTTGATTTCAGCTTATGTGATGATCACACCTGATTGGCAACAACCATTTGAAAATATGTATAATGTAAGTGACTTCGCAGTAGGAGCAGCTTTGGGCCAAAGGCGAGAGAAACTGTTCAAGGTTATCTACTACTCTAGCCGAACTTTGGATGATGCCCAGCAAAACTACACTATTACAGAGAAGGAAATGTTAACGGTTGTGTTTGCTTTAGATAAGTTTTGACCGTATATCATAGGGTCCAAGGTTGTGGTTTTCACAGATCATGTGGCAATCTGATATTTATTTGTAAAGAAAGATGTCAAGTCGCTACTCATTCGATGGTATTGCTTTTGCAAGAGTTTAATGTGAAGATCAAAGACAAAAAGGGGACAGAAACTACAGTTGCCAACCATCTATCTCGATTAGAGCTTGGGGAATCAAAGCCACTAACACTTATCTAAGAGACTTTCGCAGATGAGCAGTTATTCAGAGTCAATGAAAAGCTTCCAAGATTTACCGTTGTGGTGAATTACTTAGCTATAGATTTAACTCCTCCGGATTTAAATCTGTCTCAAAAGAACAAGTTCCTATTTGATGCAAAAAGTTATTTATGGGATGAGCCTTTACTATTCAAGAGAGGCCCCGATCAAGTGATTCGAAGATGTATCCCAAAAAATGAAGTCCAACCAATCTTGGAGCATTGCCATTCATCACCATATGGAGGTCACTTTGGCCCAACAAGAATAATAGCAAAAATTATAAGGACAGCTATACTTTCACTAAGACATGTGACTGATATCAACAAATAGGTAATATCTCACGACATCATGGGCTTCCTTTGACCAACATTTTTGAGGTAGAACTCTTCGATTTGTAGGGTATTGACTTCATAGGGCCATTCCCTAAATCTTGTGGACAGTCCTTTATCCTTTTGGCAGTAGACTACGTATTAAAATGGGTTGAAGCCATTGCTTCACCAATAAATGATGCTAAGGTTGTTATCAGATTTCTCAAGGAAAACATTTTCACAAGATTCGACACTCCAAAGGCCATTATTAGTGCCACTTTTGCAACAAGCTTATAAGTAATCTTTTAACCAAATATGGAGTTTGTCACAAGGTTGCTTTACCCTACCACCCACAGTCAAATGACTAAGCTAAAACATCAAATCGAGAGATCAAGGACATTCTTAAGAAGACGGTGAATCCCAACCAAAAAGACTGGGCTCTCAAGCTTAATGATTCCCTTTAGGCATATAGGACGACATTCAAGACTCCAATTGACATATCTCCATATCGTTTGATTTTTGGAAAAGCTTGTCATCTTTTGGTAGAGTTGAAACACAATGCTTATTGAGCATTTAGGAAGTTAAATCTTGATTAGTAAAAATAGGTTGAAAATCGGTCTCTTCAGTTGTGTGAATTGGAAGAATTTCGAAATGAAGCGTATGAGAACTCCAAAATCTACAAGGGAAAAACTAAGAAATGGCATGACCAACACATCATGACGAAAGAATTTTCCCCAAGAGAGAAAGTTCTGCTTTTTAACTCGAGATTGAAGTTTTTTCAAGGTAAATTGTGCTCTAGATGGTCGGGGCCCTTTGTTATGAAAAATGTTACCTCTTATGGAGTAATTGAAGTTGAGGGAAGTGATGGAATAACTTTCAAAGTGCATGGGCAAAGATTGAAGCATTATTATAGTCAAAAGTTAAAAATCACCACATGCATTTCACTCAAGGACCCGTGATCAAATGGCTACGTCAAGCTATTGATATTAAACATAGCGCTTGTTGGGAGGCAACCCAATATTATCCTTTCATTTTGGTTCTTTGTTGTTTCAGTTTCTTTCTATTGCTTTCATTTGAGTACCTTATTTGCTTTTTATATATGTTGTTTTTAGGAATGCAAGATTGGAGCTGTGAATTCTGATTTCAAGTCGCTGAGCCCTCTTTGAGCCAAAGAGTCTTTATGTTCTCATCTCCATTTTTTAGGACATTAGGGATAATGTCCCATTTAAGTGTGGGGGTGGGACCAATTTTAAATTTTTTGCAATTTTACATTTGAACTGTGATGAAGATTGAACCATGCCATTCTGTCATAGTAGTTGGATTGAGGATTCAGTTATGTGCTTGAATTTGAATTAGGCAGCTTAAGTGGAAGGTGAATCATATGGATTGATTGAAGTAGTTAGTTGCATAAACTCGGTCAATAATTTGATACTTGAGTGATTAGGTAATGTATAAAATTTTGATGGATTTTCATATAAGCACATGTGAGGTTTTGAGCTTACATGACTACATTTTATATTCATTTCATTGTTTTTTATTATGTGCGATGCTTCCCTAGGAAGATTACCTTTAGAACTTGCATTGAACCAGTTTGAAACTACAAGATGCACGCTTTATGGAAATGATTAAGGCATTCTTTGCTTTAAACCCATTAACTTAAATAACCCACCTTTTGGACCTTTACCCTTTTTGATTGCAAAATAAATACTTAAAAACCCAAAACTCCATTAGCCTTGCCCGATCATAAATATAATGAAGTGATAAGTGATCATTTGGTCTATAGTTTAGGACTTTTGAGCTTACTTGTTATTCTGAGATGTTGATAAAGGTACTTCTACTCATATTTTATTGATTTATGTTGTTTTTGTTTTCTCTTGTTTTTATTGTTTTCTCTTGTTTTTAGTATTGAAAAAAAAGAAAGAAAAAGAAAAAAAGAAAGAAAAAGAAAAAGAACCAAACATAGTAGCATTAGTTAGTGATAAGTATTAGTAGTCCTATGTATTCGTTTGCGTATCTTAGACTTTGTATTTAGTTGTCCCTTTTACTTAGTGCTTTGTTAATTCTTGTGAGTTAACCCGTGACCTTTTTATCCTACCTTAACCTAAACCCCATTACAACCCTAAATCAAAGTCCTTTTGATCCATGTTGGTATGTATTTTATGTGGTAGAGAATTGGTGAATATGCAAGCCTATAATAGTGTAGTCTTTTAAAGGGAGTCTTGAGTGAAACGCTGACCCTAAACACTTGAGTGATTCAAGCAAAAACGTGGGGAAAATCCATCTGAGTTTTATTTGTGTCTTTGATCAATGGTGTCTACCTATGACCTTGTTTATGTGTATTGATGAAAGAATTATGATATGTGTAGTAGCTCAAAGCTTGAGTTTGTTGAAGTTTGAATGAATGCACACACTCAATTTTCTTTTAAAATGAATTGATGAAAATTTTTTAATAGTGTTTAAATTCTTAAGGACAAGCAATAGTTCAAATTTGGGGGTATTTGATAGAGATACTGATAGGCTTTTATTTTATACATTATTGTAGGTGAATTGTGTAGTATTTTGGGATAAATATTATGATAAAATTTTGTTTTTATATTCTATTTGAGTGTTAGGAGCTTTTTCGAAAAATAGAGTAAAAAGATAGCAATTTGGAAGAATGGTCAATGCTTCAACGTATGGACAAGCAACTGGGAGAAGATGGGACAAAACGACAACACATGAAACAAAACAAGACAGCAACAAGACGGTAACATCCCGCCGCTATATTAAGAGTTAGAACCTAAAAATATGGCACATGTGAGATCAATGAGAGATTAAGAAAAATGCAATTTTCATACTAATGTATATTGTTAGCATACATGCATGTGAATTTGAATTTTTGCACACATGAAAATAATTGTACATGCATTTATGGATAATTTCAGGTATAATTGAACTGTATTATGATACGTGGCTGATTGGATTAAGTGACACGTAAAAATACATGCAAATAGCCACGAAGTTGGTTCTGATTAAGAAAAGATTACTATAGCTTTAGGTATTCATAGAAAGCATTCAACAGAGAACTTTGTTTTTTTTGTTCATCACCGAATATTGAATTGTTCTTGTTGGTTATCATTGATTCACTTTACTGCTAAGATAGCTGAATCAAGTAAGTAGTTCTAGTGATATTTTTACGGTGTAATTGTATACGTGCATGCATGGATTTGAGAATTGTGGTTACGGTGATAAGTAATTTAGATGGTGGATTTGAGATTTAGGAATTGTTTACAACTGTATTAATGGATTTTGGATTGTAATATATAAAAATTTACGTAAGTTGATGAAGAAATATTTGTCTCTATTATGGTTTAAAAGATTACGTATATGGTTGATGTACTGTTCATGCATGAAAATATATGAAGTGTTAATAGAGGTGAATCTGAATAAGTGATGTAGTGTTAAGTATTTAAATGCAAAGTGTATAATGAAATGAAGTTGTTGTTGAAAATGTATAATACAAAAAATGGAAGTGCAGGAATTAGTGTTATCTGAATATGCTCTGTTTTTGGTGTTAGTGTGTAGTCTTTATTTTGATCTGTTGTAGAAATGAATTTAAGCGAGTTTAATGATATGAAATGAAGAGTTAGTGAGGTTGTGGTATAGAGTTGATAAATTGCTAAGTTGTTGAAGAATTGAAAGTGTGGAAAAATGGAAAAATGCATCAAATGAAAGTAGAAAGAGAAACAAAATGCAGAAAATGGAAATTTCATGCATGAGAAATAAGATTTTTTGATGTTTTGCGTGAACCTTGTATTTTTGATTTGTTTGTGTTGTTGAGCTGCAATGAAGCTAGAAGAATGTGTTTTAGTGTTCTATATGTTAATTGAAGAAGATTGAAATGAAAATAAAGAAGTGGAAAATTACAGTAGAGAGAGGTAGTAAATATGAGTTTTGGACTTTTAAGCTTTGGAGTATAAGTTTGATTCTATTTTGTTTAAAAAGGGTATGGAGTGTAGAAATGCATTATTAATAAGTTAGAAGAATTTAAGTTGGAAAAGTAAAAATGAAGATTGAGGAAGAAGAAGCATGGTGAATGAAGAAGAGAAGTTAGAAAAGTTAACATTGATATGAAACTTCCAGGATTAAACTGTATTGATATAGGAAGATTTTGACAAATTTGTCTTCATGAAAGTTGTAGATATTTCTTTTATTTTTTTATTGATATAAAGTTTAAAATTTTTGGAATTTATCGAGGTTTGAAGTTGGGGATGCGACTTTGGTGATGTATAAGTGAATGTCGCTATCGTGCAAATGATAGTGACTTTGGAGGATGAAGGGTGAAAGTCACTATTGTGCAAATGCACGATAGCGACTTTGGTGTTTTAAAAGTGAAAGTCGCTATCATGCAAATGCACGATAACAACTTTGGAGGGTGTTAGCTAATGAACATACGACGGGTTTTTGGCAATATCTTCCTTGTCCGACCTCCAAATGACATGAGACTTAGACCATTGGACTCGTAAGACATTTCTCTACCTCTCCACTAAAAATCATAGCAATCTAAAATTAATTGAGAGAGATCGAGTGAAAACAATGGGACAGGTTTGGTGTATGTTCACAACATTTTTGTTTATCTGTCATACCCATGACTTTTTATTCTCACTCCCTTGAGTTTTTAACTCTCACCCTGTGATTTTCATTCTCATGACCGTGAGTATCATTTAATGGACATTCTCACAACCTTATTTGTCCCATCAAGCTACAGTGCTCTCTAATGGTTTCTGAGCATTGTCTAGCCGAACCATCTTGCTTTTTTCGACTATAAATTTTTCTCTAGGCCTCCAAATGACTTGATTGTTGAGCTAATAAATTTCTAACACATTATTCTATCTCTACATAAAAATTAATAGCATTATAAATTGATTTGAAAAAGGATGACCAAATGAAAGTGTGGGAATCTATTGGAACAGTGTGAACTGGAGTTATTTTACTAAACATACTTTGGTATTTTGATTATATTTGGATCTGTAGAATTCCAAACGAGATGATTTTTAATTTGGAGTAAACTAGAGAACTAGGGACACAAATGATATGAAGAAATCTAATTTTAATTCAGTGTCCAAGACTTTCAAATTTCGAATGGGAGTTAAATATAATGTACTATTTCAGAATAGAATAAGAATAGTCCGAAAATGTAAGGGGAACACTTTTCTAGAAAAAAGTACTACCAAATCACTTAGTTAGCATTGTTGAATTGATTATGGAAAAAAATAGATCTAAAGGTCTGGAAGATTTGGAGAAAATTGAAATGAAAAGATGGGAGTTAATAGAACTAATTAGTATGGGGAATGGATAAGAGGCTAAGAAGTGGACAAGTGTCCAAGTTTAAGTTAAGTTTTCTCAACCTTGAAAGGCAAGTTACTATTCTTATCTTCATCTTTCCTGAAGCTTCTTTCTCCAAAGTTGTTTCTTTAACACAGAGTTTTTCAACAAAAACTCCATCAAAGCTAAACTATGCTTACCCTTATCTTTTACTATTCCCACTTTGTCATCGGTTTCTTTTGCCTTAAGAAAACCTGACCCAAACCATTTGTAAGATGAAGTACGTAAGTTGCATGATACTTAGGGCTTTGTGATAGTTAAAGATTTAGGAGTTTTAACAAGTAATTATTGTATTAATCCTTATGAGAAGTATGAATATGAGATAAATTTGATGGTTTATCTGATATAGCATAGTCCTAGAAAAAGTAGCCATTTTCATGAATACTATACAAATTAGATAAAAAGTCAGATGTGGTGTTTTTAAGTATTTGAGGATTTTTATGTGATATAATACTGTAGAGATGATTTTTGAGTAGAAAGATCATTGAATACATGCAGGAGAAAAGTACAGAAATTTTGAAAGTGATAAGGACATATATGCCATGTTTCCTTCTTAACTGCATATATATATGTAGCACCCCACTCTCGCAGGACCCGTACCTGACATCCTGAATGACATCTGAGTTCGTGCCCCGCGAGGGTGGCATGCTAAAATAGTAAATGGACGAAATTCATTGCAAAGTTTCCATACACAATATACACATATGCGAAAAATCAATAATCAATTTCGACCCGATTGATTTATAAAAAATTTCAGTCACAAAAGTTACAAAGATTATTGAACACATCAAAAATTCAGTAATCCCTTGGGCCCATTACAGAAAAAATACTTGTGTTCATAATGTCCTTACATTTTAAAAATCATTTTCATATATATTACACAACACTTAAGACTACCCTTATTAATACAACATATCGAAATACATATGCAGGCGCAAACTGATCCCCACCTGAAACTTTTACTCGGAGCCTTTCTGGAGACCTTTAGAAAACCTGAAAAGTTACGTTACAATTTTTATAAGTTTTGCAAACTCGATGAGTAAACAATCATTGATGATTTCACCGGATGACAAACACACATCACATATTGCACAATTATTCATTCTAAGCATACATTTATTAT
>JAOQMP010000209.1:22241831-22260168 GCA_027563575.1 Erythroxylum pedicellare
CTTCCTTCAGTTATTACTTCAATTGAAAATATCCAAATCTTATTTAACCTTTAATTAAACTATTCCACATCAAACTAGGTTCATAAGTCCATTTAAATCATTATTAAATATCTTAACTTTATACAATCCAATAATTGTCTAAAACCAACATTTTCTGCTTCCTAATTACTTCCCACGACCATAGGAATAAGCCTTATAAATCCCACAATCATACACCCATAACCTCCAATTTGTTTCCAAAACTTGACATCTTTACTTCCATTCGACACATCTTTACCAATTTCCATCAATTTCACTTTAATTATACCTTATTAATGCTTCAATACCTCATCAAATTCATGTACAAACCAATTCAAAAATCATTCATAAGGTGGCTTACAATCCATGATCTTTCATGCATAAAATCCAAAGTAAAAGCTAACAACAACTAACATGTTCCATACCTCAATTCATCATCAATTCATTACATATTCTATCCATTTTAAACATCATATAATTCATAACACAACATGCTATCAAGCTTAAAATTCCCTTACCTTCTTAACTTCAAAGAACATCTCCAAAGAATCAAGCCAACTAGACTTCCAAGCAATCATACACAACACCTAGACTAAGGTGCCAATTTCAGCACCAACAAACAATAACATAAAAAATAGCAAGTCCTACTTCTTGATGCAGTAACTTATAAAGATTCCAAATGAAGTTGATCCAAAATCAAGCCAAATTCCAAAATTTGAGAGGGAGTAAGAGTTTTGGTAGTGAATGAGCAAAGAGAAGGAAGATTTACAGCAGAAACTGGCTAATGCTTGGTCATATCATGTGTAAGATAACTCTTCTTGCTATAAGGACATTTGTTACATAAGGACATAAGCCACATGTCCTCTACCTAGCTAGCACACATGTTCTTCTATGAGGCTACCAAATGTCACAAATTAATTAGGCCACTTGTCACTCAACCAATTTTTCCAAATGTCAATGCATCAACTATGCCAAATGTCACTAACTTATATGCTTAGTCATTTCAATTTTCATGTATCAACTTTTCTTGCCACTTGACAATTTTATTAGTCCAAATGTATATTTTAATGCCTTAATTCTATAATGATATCAATTAATTCCAAATCACTAAGTATGATCCATTAAACCAAAATTCTGTAATTCTCAATCATCTCACAATTTTTAACAACTATCATACATATACTTTTATAAACATGTAACATTCCAACTATCGTACAATTTGGGACCTTACAATTCTTTCCCTTTAACAGAATTTTAACCTCAAAATTCATACCTGATCAAAATAGTTAAGGATATTGAGCCCTCATGGTCTCTTCTGGTTCCTATGTTGCTTCCTCGAGTTCATGGTGTTGCTAGAGTACTTTCACCAAAGATATTTGCTTGTTTCAAAGTTATTAGATTTCTCTAGATATGATAGATACAGGTCCTTCTTCATAAGTATAATCTGGTTGTACTTGAATTTCTTGCATAATAATCTTATTTGTATCATTTGACTGTTATCTTCTTAACATCGAAACATAAAACACATCATGTAACTTGGCTAACTCTTCAGGAAGAACTAATTGATAAGCTACTGATCCAACTCTCTTAAGAATCTCATAAGGACCAATATATCATGGGCTGAGCTTACCTTTCTTCCCAAAACGAAGTATATTCTTCCATTTTGACACTTTTAAAAATACCTTATCACTTACCTGATACTCAATATCTTTCCTTTTTAAGTTAGCATAAGAATTCTGCATATCACTGGCAACTTTCAACCTTTGTTGGATAACTTTAATTTTTCTTTAGTATCTTTTACAACATTAGGCCCGATCATCTTATTTTCACTTAATTATGTCCAACACACTAGAGTTCTATACTTCCTACCATATAGAGCTTCATATGGCTCCATGCCAATGCTAGTTTGATAATTGTTGATGTAAGTGAACTCCATTAGAGCAAGATAATTATCCCAACTTCCCGAGAATTCTAGCACACAACCTTGAAGCATATCTTCCACTGGATAACCTATTCAGATTGCCCATCTATCTGGGGATGGAAAGCGGTACTAAACTTGACTTGAGTACCTAAAACCTTTTGCAAACTTTTCCAGAATCTCGAAATAAATCGACGATCACGATCAGAAATAGTAGATAATGGCACCCCATGTAACCTCACTATCTCATTCACATATATATATCTGCAAGCTTATCTAAAGAATAATCAGGACGAACAGGCAGAAAGTGAGTAGACATAGTGAACTTATCCACAATCACCTATGTAACGTCATGCTTCCTTTGAGTGAGAGGAAGTCCAGTGACAAAATCTATGGTAATATTATGTAACACCCTACTACCATAGAGCATATGCTCGAACCTCTAAAGGACATTCAAGAACATACCCTATGATAATGGCATGTTAAAGCAAGCATTTCCAATTGTTTTATTTCCGTAAATAAATATTGATGATTCGGAATGGGTTAAACTACTAACTTTCTTACTCTCTCTAAGTCAATTATTAGATAAGGCAGCAATTTTGGGTATCAAGCACAATTGATCTCTGACCAATCCATCACCACCTCAATCACCATAATGATCATGTTCTAACTCTTCTCTTTTAGTTTATATTGTTAATTTTGTCCTTATGTTTTTGTATATTGTGTTTTTTTTTTCCACTCTTATGTGTTATGTGCTTCCTTCTCATATTGAGGAAAATTTATTGTTCAAGTGTGGGCAGGGATTGTGTGTTTTTCTACTGAATGTGAATTTTGCATTATGTATGCTAGTTTGTTTACTTTTGCATACTATGATTCGTGTTAATGTGGCAATAGTTAGGATTTAACGAAACTGATTTATTTATGAGCATAGTCTTTTAGGTTGTTAAAACTTACTAGCTTGAGAAATTAGTGGCCTAATTACTTAAGGCTAAATATGCTCATTAATTAGGAGTTAATGCTAGTCTATTCGCCCTAGAAATTCCCCAGATTCATTTATAATTTTAGGCTAATAGAATAGGTAGCATTACTAGTATATTTTTATAAGAATAATTAGAAAAAGCAATAAGGTAGGTAATAATTAAAAAAAGGGGAAAAGTGTGTTTTTGTAATTACAAAGTAAATAACTATTCTACTTACCCTTTTGGGGAATGAATTGGGTTATGAATAGAGCTAGTAGTTAGTTGAGAATGTGATGTAGCTGATTAACCAGGGGACATTCATCATAAATGTTTGCCCTCGCATCAAAAGGCTATAACAACATTCCAACCAAGCCAGTTAATGAAAGCATGGCCTAGTTAAGTAACCGGATTGACATTCATCACAAATATTTGCCTTCGCGTAAAAAGGCTAGGTTTATATTGTAAAAACAATTACAAAAAAAGTGTTTAATAAACACCTACCAACCTTGTTAATAGCTTGAGTTTTCATGAAAACCTACTTGGGAAGGCTACATTTCTTTTTTGAACAAAGGATTATCAATAAATATGTGCAAGTGACAAGGGTGAATAAGCTTAACATTAAAAATTTTGATTAATTTGCATTTCCAGTTCGAGGTACTCAGACACAAATTTCACAAGTTAATAGGTTTTTATAACTTGAGAGACATTATTTGTTGTTAAATCGTTTTGCAAGTCTAACGTCATTGCCTCGTTGTTTGCATTTATGTGCTTTGTGTTTTAGGTGTATTCTTTGTTTCTTTTGTTTTGTTTGTTTTGTTTGCTTGAGGAAAAGTAAACGTTTAAGTGTGGGGATGTTAATAGGTGTAGATTGCATTGTGTTTTAGTAAGTAGTTTAGTTTATATTTAGTCATTAATTTGAGTATTTAGTATGTGTTTAGGATAAAATTGTGTTAGTTAGTACATACTTATGTTTTAAGTGTTTTGTGAGTAAGGACATGTTTTGAGCTTCAATTTTACATTTATGAGGTGCCTTGACATGTTTGTTAAGTATTGCAGGGCACATGAAGAAAAATAAGAGAATATTGGGACTCAGCCTAGGGTCACGATCTTGGGAAATTCCCACGATCATGATAGAGAGCCAAACTAAGGGCTATGATCATGGCCTGCGCATAGACAGACACGGGTCCACTTCCGGATTCTACTTTTCAAAGGACATTTCAAACTTTTTGGGCCCGAGAAAGCCCTTAGGATTACCCTAATTTGAAAGAATATAAAAGGAATATGATGCAATCCTAGGGGGCAGCTTTTGCATCAGCCTCCGTTTGGAAGCCCTAAAAGAGAGAGAAATGACGAGAGAGAGAAGAAGAAGAAGAGAGGACCTGACGCCAAGCTTCCCAAATTAGGTGAATCCCAATGCTGCGGCTTTCCCACACCATTTTAATCTAAGTTCCCTCTCCATTTCCCTTGTATTTCATTGATGTATAGTGTAGAGATGGGTTTGAATGTTTGGGATTTTAGATTTGTAATGACATTCTAACTCTCCTTGGGATTTTGCTTGGATTTAATATTAATCTATTTTGATTTGTGTTTGTTGCTTTAGGTATTGTGGTTAACTATTGTTTTTGCGTATTTTGGCAAAAATTTGAAAGGGTGAATCGGATTGGACTGACGAGAGTTAGGTGATTCGATAGATCACTTAGTTAATCATACCGGGTTTAGTGCAGAGAGAGATCCCAAGTGAGATCCGGTAGTATATTACAGAGCTTCAGAACTAATTTTAATTATGGGTAATTTGTTAATTGAAATATTATAAATTCCATAATTAGATTAGGATTAATTAATTAGGGTGCTGAATTATAACTTAAGAGAGAGTAATTTCCCATATGACCGTCTAGGCCCGAACCCCGATAATACTTAATCAGCTAAGTTAGCATTAATAAATGGTAAAATCCTCTCTCCCATAATTCGATTAATTTCTCTTGACTGATTTCTATTGTGACTTGTGCAATTGCTCAATTTCAATTTTGATTGTTTTGTTTTAATTTTCCAAAATCGATTCTCGCGTTTATATTCTTGTTTAGTTTTTATTTCATTTTATATTCTTTTTTTTAGCCTTAGACGAGTTAGAATTAGGCTGATACTCTTCTCGTGAGATCGACCCTTCAACACTATAAAGTACGACCTATATGCTTACATTATCTAAGGGCTTATAAATTTAAAACTCGAATCCGACAATCAGTCACTAATACTTTTGGCTATGATTTTTTCGTAACTTAATGTCATTTTTGTTGTAGTGAAATAAGAGAAAACAGAAGCAAGTGATAAGCTGAAAATTTTTCAAACTAAATAAGAAACGGGAAAGTTAGAGACAGATGAGAGTATTATGGAGGTTCTCCTACCCTAAATTCCTGCACGAAATTTAGTTGAATGCTTATATGTATACCTAATATTTTACTCTTTACTAAGATTGTTGTTATCATTTTTATATATGCTTTTATCAACTACACAATCTTTTCACCGTTCATTTGGTTAAAGACTATGGTGTCAAATAAAATGATGTAAGTGTCAGAAATAATGAGTTCCGCTCACAATTTTTGAGGATTTGATAAGCTTTTTAAACTAGAATCTATTGAAAGAGTTATAAAGTAACAAAGGATTGGTATGACAAGAATTAATTGTTTAATTTATATTCCTTTCAAGTCTTTCAACTATAGATTTTAGGATTAAATGACAAACTGATAGTATTCCCACCAATTTATTTTACACTTGTAGGGAATGTCAAATACTGGATACAGTCTTTTGAAATATATCACTACTCTCGATCACTTATCTCCTCGAGACAAATTCAGCTCAACTTCCGAGTCCAAATCTTCTTATATTTTAAAGCTGCGTTGGTTACCAAGTATCAGACGTTCTTACATTTAAATAAACAAATTAGTTAAGGGAAAATATATCTTGAGAACAATGAAAAACTATTAGATAGGAGATTCTCATTGACTCGTGTAAAAAATTGGTATTTTCAGGACTGGTTTGCCCACTTTATGTGTACGCATATGGACAAGTCCTATTCATGTCTACTTCATTTCCCCGTTCATAATTACTAGTTCTGAAACATGTTTGGTTGATCGTCTACGTAAATGGGGCACCTTGATGTCACCACATTTGACAAAGTTCACTAGCTCCGAACTAATAAATCTGATCCAAAGGAAAAAAAAAATCCAGTTTAGTTCAATGTCTTCTTATCTAATCAGGAGCGTTTATCTCGTTTGATTTTGGTTCTAACGTATAGCTCATGTCGAGTTATCCTAGCAATAAACATCCATGCTTTCTTCATATAGCGTTGAAAGAAGTTTCAAGTGCTTCTGGCCCTTCCTTTTCCTTATGTTGATCGGTGTTTCCCATGAATTGGCCGCCGGCCGCCGCGTACGTCCTCCAGAAACAGACGTTCCAGCCCACGTGAACTTCTTCAGATCGGCTTTACGAGGGAGGCAGAAAGTAGTTTCGTGTGCCAATGACCCTAATGTGTGTTGGGATCGCGAGAAGAATCCATGGGGTGGCACCACATGTTGCTTTCAGCAGTTTTGTAAAGATACGGTAAGGGATTCCAACAACTGTGGCGGTTGTGGACAAAGTTGTGCTTATGGGTTCGTGTGTTGTGATGGTAAGTGTGTTGACGTTGGAAATGATGCTCTTCATTGCGGTTCTTGTTTTGAGGAGTGTGCTGGTCAAGGTAGGTGTTCCTTTGCAATGTGTGATTATGGTGGATGATTGATGAATATATTACAGATGGAGTTCAAAAATTCATCTATTGGGTTGTAATTCCTTCACGGTTGTTCAATAAATTTCTTGGAACCAGTTCCCTTTTTCCTGGCTCAGCTCGATCGAATTAGTGAACAACATATCATACTTCATTTCTCATTTTGCTTAAAATTAAAATATCCAATGGCGTACTTTAAATTGTTAGTCCCATGAAGTTGAAATGCTTTTTCAGGAACTGTTCTTCTAATTTGCACTTGCATTTGCATACGATTGGCAGGTTTTTCATTTTTTGGTTTTAATTTCTAAATATCTATCAAAGAAAAGATTGGAAAGATATGAATTTTTAGGTCCACCAGAATTAAAGTATCTTCAGCATGTGACGGTGGGTATCCATTTATTTACTCTAACCGTTCGTCCTTGCGTCTCTCGTTTGAATTTGCTACGAGTAAGAAATAAAAAAGGTTAAATTTCCCATAAATCTTAAGGGCTTATGTTTTTTTAAAAAAAACATTTGTTTCATGTAGTAAAGAAAATTAGCTTTCACGCTACTAATTCATTTCTACATACATAATGTTGCAAGTTTAGGAAACATATCGAAAATCAGCTATTATAGTTCAGTATATTGCATTCAGATTTATATTTCGTCATCAAATTATAGAACGACCATGACTTTAATGGAAAAGCTCCCTTACCTTAGAATTCGCGATTCACTTTGGAAAATTATGACATGAAGGTTGTAGTACTATTATTCATAAATCCTTGCTATAAGATAAAAATTGGGGATATGATAAATTAATTTTATTTGTAAACAATTAAATTCTAAATTTCCTTAAACTTTATCTAAAGGATTCATGTCCTAATTTATCCATTAAAAAAAGAAAAGAAAAGGAAACTACCTAGGTAAAAGATGTTAGTATTGTTTAAGAGCTCCCTGGCTAACGGGCTGAGTTATTGAATAGTGAATTAGTGCTCCCAAAGTAGTCTTAAAAGGTAATTGATATTATTCAAAGGGCTCATCTTTGATCAATAAATATTGTGACTTGAATGAGTAATTCTCAAAATAAAATTTTGATATAAAATATAAAGAACTGAACTTTTTTTATAACAAAAATTTAACGGATATAACTTTCATGATTCAATTAAAGAGTGGCTATAACATGTATGAATATCATAGAGTACTATAAGTTTTCTGATCAGGTAGGAAATAATTATTTCCCTAGACTTCTCTATATTTTGGAACATTCTAGTTTTTTTTTCTCTCTAGATGTTATACATGAAGCAACTAACTGTAATAATGTAGAGTTGCTTGTCTGTTTTATCATTTATTCACAGCCTGCTTCGCCAGTTATCAAATCAACATACTTGCTCCTGCTAGTACTCAAGTTGTATAACGATTGGATGATAATCTATATACCAAAGGAGATTTCACATTCAAAAAACATAACAGTTTAGAGTTTTGAGGACTGTTTTATAAAGCCTGCAAACTTTTTCAACTAAAAAAGTAGTAGTTTATCTAAGATAGAGAGTTTTTTTTTTTTGTAACTAACCATATGTGATAGGAAAATTGAGGCAATGCCTTATTGTTCCATGAATTCGGAAGAAGATTGATGTTTAGTTATAAGTAGCTTCTTATATGATTTATTATTTAATTTCTCTAAGGATTGCTTTAGCCACATATAAGAGTCTTCTATTTATAAGTTAGGTCTATAACTTGATATAATTTTCTCCAAATAGAAAGATCCAACAAATTCGTGTGACAAGTTATTGTTTGTTGATAGTAGAGGAGACTTTGGAGTCAAAAGGAAACTACTGAATCAAGTTAGGCATTTGTATATAATGATTTAGAGGATTTACATTTCTCTAATTTTCAAACTAGAATGAAGTAAAGTTTCCATATCCTATCTTGCATTTGATGTGTCTATAAAGAAGCTTTCTTAGTTTCAAAAGTTAAGCAAAGATGTTAAATCTTTTATTTTTTATCTCTCAAAAGCTTTTTCCCTTTAAGAAATATAAGTGGATCCACTTAACCCAGAGCACTTCTTTTATAGTGAGAATTCTCCATACTCTTTTTATCATGAGTATCTTGCTTCAGAGTTTTAAAGACTCAATTCCCAGACCATCCTTAGATAGCATGCATATTTCATCCCACTTAACCTTTCTTCTAGATTAGTTGTTAGAGAAACCAGACCACAAGAATCTTTTTAGAAATTTTCAATAGATTTATTCAACCCTTTAGAGAGGAAGATATGGACTAACTAGTAGCGAAGAGAATGGAATTTACAACTGAAGTCTCTTAGTAAGTGAAAACAATTTATTGCGCTAATTGAAGATTATTTTTTAAAATCTTGCTTCAAAGTTTTAAAGACTCAATTCCCAGACCACCCTTAGATAGCATGCATATTTCATCGCACTTAACCTTTCCTCTAGATTAGTTGTTAGAGAAACCAGACCACAAAAATCTTTTTAGAATTTTTCAATAGATTTATTCATCCCTTTAAAGAGGAAGATATGGACTAACTAGTAGTGAAGAGAATGGAATTTAACAACTAAAGTCTCTTAGTAAGTGAAAACAATTTATTGCGCTAGTTGAAGATTATTTTTTAAATCTTTTCCAATAATAGTAGAGTTTCCTAGTGCAGATTGGCAACTTAAGATACATGAAAGGGGGTTCTTTAACTTAAAGGCCAATGATTGTAGATAATCAGCTTGAAAGATGTTGAGCTCGAACTGAAACAATTAGGAAACTTTTGTTTAAATTTGTAGATAAACTAGATAATATCTTAAAGGAATGAAGTGATGATATCAAGTTGCTTTGAGATTTGTCATTGTCCTTAAGAATATAATAATATCACTAATAAATAAGAGGGGAAGTAGATTCAACTTCCTAATGAGACATCAGTCTTACGAGAGTCTTCATGCATAAGATAAATAGGTAAGTGGACCAAGGATCTTTCTTAAGCCTTTCTTACCTTTAATATGATTAGTTGGTTCCCCATTAACTTAAACACTATATAATGTGGATTAGATGAACTGTTTTATTCAATTGAAAGCTTCTAATCTTTTCGAAAGTCCATCTTAGTATCATAATTCTTAGGAGAGTTCTTTCTTTTATAATTCCTAAATAGTTCTTAAGTTAATAGGATATTGTCTCCTATTAATCTTTCTTGCAATAATGCCTTTTGAGAATCATTAGTAAAGTGTTGAGGACATGTTTTTAATTTGTATACAAGAAGTTTATTTATGATCTTGTATAAGGTATTACAATAAGATATTATCCTAAAATCAAGAACAAATTAAGGGTTAGGAACCTTAGGAATGAGTTTTGTTTACCTCTTTAAGCATTCTCTTTTTTTTAAAGGAACTTTAGGACTATATCTATCATTTCACTTTTCATTAGTGGCCAAGTCTTTTGAAAGTAATATCCATTAATTCCATTAGGGCTTAGTGATTTGAATATTTTTAGCTTATATCCTCCTCAATGAAAGGCTTGTATAATTATAAGGTTTCCTCATTAGTAAAATGATTTTAGATAAAGGATTAGATTTTCAAACGGCAGTCATAACTAGTTTTGGTGCCTATATTTTTTTTGTTTTAAGAATTCAAATACCTCTTACTTAATGTCCCCCTGATTTGACATGCCTTTCATTTTGCTTTTCCAATAATGTTATTCTATTGTAATTCTTCTTTGAGTTGATAGTCTATGAAAAAATCTTGTATTATTGTCCACCTCATTCAAGCTTAACATTCTTAATCTCTAACTTAATAAAGAGTTATAGTTCTGAACTGCTTTACAATAGGCATGTAAGACTGTTTTTTCCTCTGATAATAATGCAAAACTTTTGGAGTAGAGCATTTCTTAAATAGAATTAAAATTTTCCCTTGTATTAGAGATTGCCTTTTGATTGCTTGTTCCTACATTAGTCTAAAGCCTTAAGCTCTTCCTTCACTCCCTTTCCTCATGAAAATGAAAGCTTTGTAACCTTGACCTTTAAATGATAATCCCCTAATAACTGCTTTTTTTTTTAAGCCTTTCACTTCAGATAATAAGTTATTAAATATGAACAAACTTCTTTTAGGTTATTTAAGCTCAAGGTTCTGTATGATAAAAGGGTTGTGCTCTAACGAGGAGGGTTCTTAAAAATCACTTTGCTTTCTAAAAATTTCAATAGCCATTTTCATTAATCAATACCTTATCTAGTTTTGTTTCTAATATCCCATGTACCATTTTGTTTGTTGCTCCATATGAAAAAATTCTCCCTCAAATTTTAGGTCAATAACCTCTATTTCACTAATATATTCTCTTATATCATGATTACAATTCCTGAAGGAAGTATTTCCCTTAAATTTTGATGCATGTAAGAAATTATTAAATTGCCTTAGGATGATTGAAGGGGAATATATAGCAGGTGAGTTTTTTTGAGTTTATTCCATAGAACTTTCCTTTAAAAGGCCAAGTTGGAACCATAGATTAAGGAAACAAAAAATTAGACCTTTTCTTAAACCAGACTAACAGCTAGCTATATAATATGGTCAATGTTTAAGATCAAGGATATGTTTGTTTTGTATGGATCATAAGTAATAATCACTCTGTCGTTATGATGAAAGTTGTGGTTAATAAGAGTAAACCAGTGCTTATCTAAAAACATCAACTTTTTGCACTTATCAACCTTAAGTTTGGTCTTTAAACTACCTATTAGCATGGGTTCATTCCAAAAATAAATTCTTTAAGTAAAAATTTCATTTTGGGACAATTAACACCACTTAAATTCCATGAAAGTAAAGAAATTAAGGAATGGAGTGGCTCTTAGAGCCTTTATTAGAACATTTCATGCCAAATTCCTTTCTCTCTTCCTCCTTGAATAACCATCTCTAGAGGTATAATGGAACTTATAAATAGATATATAGGAACTTGATAAATCATTCTAGATAGGCCTTAGGTTATCTATAGGAGAAGTTGAGGACTAAGAGTTGGTTCCATGCTCAATTCTGTGCTCAATGGTAAGTCAGTGGGAATAGTCATCTTAAAAGTGAGTACTTCTGCATCTTCTCTACCATACGATGGCCTCTTGATTCTATCAGAAGCATTGCTGATTCCATTATCAATAACAACATTCGAAGTACTACAAATATTGCCAATCTTACTAGTTGTCTCTTTTTTAAAAATCATTGCAGTTTCCTTACCCATAAGTTCTTGATAGTCTCCAATTTTAAATCTTCTCCCTGTGAGTACCGATCTCCCCCTGTTTGAGTTATTGTGGTCTCCGTATAAAAGAAAGCTTAACCGAATCCTCTATCAGCTCATCATTCCTTAAAAGTCTTAATAAGGTAATTATTTTAGGAAGTTTGTGCTACAATTTAACAAACACACATATTCTCACATACCCAACCCTTTTCTTAGCAGTTTTAGCTTCTTCTATGCATAAGGGCCTGCCTATATATCAATTGGCTCTAACCCTTTAGTAATCCAGTATTTTAAAGGGATATTATAGATATTAATCTGCACACTTGGTTTCTACTTGATTGTATCTATATCTAGTTTAAGTTTCCATAGCTAAAGGAAAATAGTTGTGTTGAAAACATAACAAAGAATAGATTTGGTTACTTTTTGTGTAACTGATTCTATATTGAAAGTGAACAAAAAATATATTGTCTTTATTAAGGAGGAAATCCTTTAGCCTTGACCTTTTTTAATTCATAATGACCCAAGAGTTAACTACTTGATAACATGGCCTTTTCTTGATAAAGAAAAACTCGCTATTGTTGAAGACCATTGAATAATGCCTGCTTTTAATACTTCCAAAGGATGGTTTACCATGTTGGATCCCTTAGAGATAGATGGAGGACGATATTGCATGCTTTTAAGGGAAGAGCTGCCAATAATTCATCTCCAAGATAACTTAGTATTGAGGCCTGGTTATACAGGGGGGAAGGTTACTAGGTGAAAGTGAGTTGCGGTAGTGTGAAGGAGGTAAAGAGGCTCCCTGAGAAGGTTCCCCTATGATGACATTAGGCTTAGAGGAGGGAGATGGAGACTAACCTTAACTAGAGGATAGAGTGGGGGTGATTTGGGAAGGAGAATAAATAATTAAAAGAATGGGGAGGGGAAGTGAGTGACTTAAAGTAGAGAATGAGGATGAATAGGGGTTGAGGCGTGGAACAAGGGATGGGAAGTTGGTTAGATTGAGACAAATTTTGTCATATATAATGTCAAAATAAGTAAAAGGCCAAACTAAACTAGAAGAATTTGAAAAATCATTCTAAAAATATTAATACAAAAAGGTAAGAAATGCTTTGAAAAATAAGACCAAAAGGCCTTTTACTCCTTCGCAACTAAAGAGGTTGTCGGAACAAAAAGTTTGGTGGCATTGGGAAAGAATTGGTTAGAAGGGTAAGGATCAAGAAATCAAAAGAGACATTAAACTGAGAGATAGACGTATAAGGAAATCAGAAAAGGGAAGTGACTAACCACTAGACAACTCAGAAAAAGAACAGAAGGGTGAAAGGAACCAAAAATGCAACTAGGAAGTTTAGAATGTTAGTGGACTGATATTGAGAAAAGAGTAAAGGGTAACGGTAGAATAGTTAAAGACAACCAATACATTTAGAGAGAAGTAGGTGGTTTTCTCTCATCCATGCACTTCTTTTAATTAATAATAAAAAGTGAACTTTTCACAATCTTCTTTAGTAAATATATTTACATAGTAATAACTTTATCTGGAAGACTCATAAATTTTAATTCGATAAGAAGTGGAGGGAAACTATTAACACAAATTTAAATAGAAAAACATGATATGTTTTATCACACATACAATCAAGTTATTAGCATTTTCTTACTCTTCTTACATGAAACAAACAGTAAGTAAAATGTGGGTTTTAAAGTTGTGGCTATGAAGGGCACAAGCAAAAACGATCTGAGGTAGGGAAATATTGGTAAAGAAAAGAGAACATTATGTCCATCAAGCAGGTTCCACGTAAACATTTAAACTAGGAACCTAGAAAGTCCAATGCCCTTTGATTTTTGCTTTGTTGACTAAAGTTATGAGTCTTTCTTTATCTGGTTTCATACAGCACATGTTTTTATTTACCTATATCACCCTCCATGATTCATCTATACATATGATTCTTCAATTTAGATTACAATGCCATATTTTATGACATCATCCTTTAAAAGATACAAATGAAATCCAGTTTCACTATTAGGTAGTGTAACAATTTTGATAGGTTAGTGCAACTCTTATTTCTTCGTGGAAATAAATGCTTTGTCTTTTAAGAGCATGAAACCTCCTACCATTTGCCTACAAACTCATTTTTTTGGTGACATTATTAGACGCGAAATCAAGTCACTCGGGAACCTCGCATTACGCGTACATGTGAAACTAACTTCTTCGCTATTCTTTTTCTTGCCTCCAAATGTGAATTGGGCAACGTGAAATGAGGTCTCTCACTCTCTTGGGATGTTCAAATGGCAGCCTGCCAACGTAAGCACGGGGCATTACCTTGAGTATCACAAGTTAAACAATCAATTCCCATATAACTAAAATATTTAGACGGAAATACCTTAATAATTATTTACTAAAATGAAGTGGGAAGTTTGTTTACTAAAATGAAGGTCCAAAAACACAAGGAGTTGCTTCAATTAAATTGCAGGAGCTTGATAATATCCCAATGCTCCTTTTGTTGAAATTGAAAGTAATTCAAAACCCAAAATGCAGCATTTGTAATTAAATACCCGTCTGTCTCATTAGTCGTGCTTTCCATTTTATCATAGCCATTGGGGAGTTTCGTAGTTGAAGACAGATGGGTGTTTCCTATTTTATATTTTCGTCCACCTACGTTGGATCTTTGATTGGATCTAATCATATTTTCATTAAAATAACCTACGACTACGATCAAATTAGATTGAACCACGTCATTGTGGACTGAGGTCAACGATGACTATAAATGTTGCAATTTTTTACAGAAAATACATACAATTTAGTTTTCACCTTGCTATTATTTGCTTGAGTACCCATATCAATATCAATAAGGCTTGAGATTTTCATTCTATAAGTTGAGTGCCTAACGGGAAACCTTTGGTAAAAGTGAAAATGGCCGTATTGTCTATTATTGTGCCAAAATTGCTATACATATACTGTTTACTGTAAAAAAAGAAATTAGTGACTCTTTTGCCGTGTTCTCCAAAAGGAATAATAAAACCTTAATTCATTGTTATAAACAAGCGCGTCTTGAGCACCTATTTTAACTTAAAGACAACTCTCGCAAGTCATGACCTCATTTCTTCCCTTCCTCCATTTGCAAAGACCAAAAACCTCATGAAGAATCAAACTCAACACACATAAGCCTTCAAAAACTCCAATTATCAAGCACTCACACCCATACAACCACGTATAAACACCAGAACAAAAGCAAAAATGTTAGAGGAGAGACAGTACAGAGGTCCACCCCATGGAATCCTACTGGCAGTAGTTGTGTTCATAGTTGTGTTGGCTCCTTCACTTATCGGCGACCAAGAAGCCATAACCGAGGCCATCTCCGAGCTTTTGAGCCCACTTGGTCTCCTCCTGCTGCCCATTATCCTTCTCTTGACAATACAGTTCCTCGCCTCCAACCACGGCTCGTTTGTCTCCGCCATCTTCTCTACTGGTGAGCCTGACACCATTCACAGAGTCAGTGGCTCCCCTGTCGGCGTCGCTCTGTTTCTTGTTTTGATCTTGCTTTTGCTCTATAATCGCATGTCCATCTTTGGTGGCGATGACGATTCTAGTGATTAACAGGTTCTTCCATGGATCTGGGGCCTGTGGTTTGTTTATTTATGAGTTATTTTTCTACATATTTAGTTATGTATACGGTATAACGGGTGGTAGTACGTAGACTTTGTCTTATGAACATGGGATTTGATTTGACGTAAATACCCTGGTGGAAAGTTTCGGATTGTCTTTAGTTTGGAGGGTATTGCAGGCATTGGAAAATAATGGTGGCTGAAATTGCATTATAAAGAGATGTGTTTTTTCTGTGTTGACTATGTAACATTTCTTACTATGGTCCTTGTTTTCCTTGTACTCATTTTCAGACTTTGGCCTCTGAAGATTGATAGTTGAAAGTTGAAACACAACACCTGGGCAGCCAAAAGCAAATCATCATTTATGTACCAAAAAAAAGTAGAGCCGGACTCGTCAGGACTTGTACTAGTTGAATTTTTTTTATTCTATTAATAGACTTGTACTATTTATGTTAATAATAATAATTCAATCGGAGTCATGATTTCTTATCTGCTGCACTTGCACATGGGCACGTGGCAACACATCATTGGTGTCCTTTTGGATCTGAATCATTACTGGCTAGCAAGTGAGCAAACGATTTTCTAATTCTCTTTATATTTTTTATACGCATTTATTCGTATCTTACGTAATTATAAGTATGAAATTTAATAAAATATAATAGGAATTGATTAACTAGAATGTTTTTGTAGTGAATCTTACGCCTACCCTCCGTTTGGGGCTAAATTTTTTTTATTTCTGTTAACTAATTTTAATTATATTTTAGTTAATTTTATGTATATGTTTACGTGATATTTACATACAAATTAATTAGCCTAAGATTAGAATATTATTTTGATAAAAGGCAATTTCGTATGCTCCGTTGGGCTAGTTATCTGACCCTCGATTCAGAAGTGCAATAAAATGTCATTTTATCATACCCATAGCATGTGATTCCAATGTTTTAAAAATTGGATCCGACCGGTTATTTCGATCCAAATAAATAATACGAACCGGACTAATTTTTATCAGCTTATCTGTATTAAAAAAACCAGCCATTTCTTGTGAAATATCGGCAATATTCTTTGAGAATCTGTCAATGGAAGCCTAGCGGCAAGTTTTCCACGCCAACTGTGTACCTTATGATGGAATGATTGAGATAAAATGCACAAACGTTGTAATTGAATTTTTTAAAAAATTGGAAATTGTTAACATCTTTGTTACGCTAATAAAGATGGTGGTCGCATTACCATCTAAATTTTGACCACATTATTCCACCTTCTTTACAATTCGCCATGGCATCTCACAAAGTCTCATGTAACATTTTCCACACTCCATCGCACTCCCCAAATTGAACATCACTATGGTAACCTAGCATTATAACTAGTAAATCAAGGGCTTGGGTATCTTATGCCTAAAAATTCTGCGGTAACATTTAATGTGTTTTCTCTATTTTAGCATGAATTTATGCCCTAATTTGTTAATTTCTACTTCCAATTTGTTGCTTGATTAGTCTATTTTATTTTGCAAAGTCTTTCTAAAATTTAAAAATTTTGGAGCTAAAAAAGGGAACATCGAAGAAATATGGTTAGATACTAATTCTATATGTAGAAGGACTCCAAAATAGGCATACAAAAGTCTTCTAAATCAAGTAAAAAAACTTCCTAATCAAAATAGGGCAAGGATGTTACAAATTTTGCAGTATAAAAAGAGGCTGTCACATAGAAAACAACCTGCACAACCTATACTCAATAGAGAAGGCTGGGAGGAGGGGATTATCCTAGTAACGACTTTTTCTTTATATTATTTCCATCATGTTTTGTCTAAATTTATTACATATTGTGTTTTTATTCAAAAACATGCTAGCTTAATTTCTTTTTTAGTGTCAAATGGAGGTTGAATTGAACCCTATTTTACCATGATTTGACTGTTTAATTATTATCTTTCAATACATGAATTTATACTTTATGTTGTTTTTAATGCCTCTTTGATTTTTATGCATGTTGTTCATTAAAGCAACCTGAAGCATGGACCTTTAATTGATACATGTATGGAATTCTTAGATGACCTTATTATTAGATCTTAATAAAGAATAGCTAGAATTACTAAGACAACCTAATATATTGGACTTTTGGATAATTTTGGTGGTAATATTACACGATTTTCATTGATTTTTAATGTATCTAGATAGTTTTTGGTTGATTACATGACCTAAAAAATTGGGTGTTTGATGTCACAAATTAGTCTAGATAGTTAGTTAGAATCTAGAATATGGCTGACTTTTCTAGAGGAAATTACCAAATTTATGTAAAGAAAGTATGTTTAGAACTTTTCATGGTAAAAGGGGTGAGGGAAAGTTGAACTTTGGTACGCTTTTAGTGAATTGATAATTTCTTTAAGTATTTTTGTATAGTTATTAATTTTGAGTCAATAACTTCAGAATCAGCAACTTGAACAGTAGTTAAAGGTGTGATTTTGAGTATTCATAATCAATCCTCATGGAAAAGATATCTATACTGCTATATTATAATTATAATGCACTTGCTGGATGAAAGTTATTGTATCAAGTTTTTGACGCCATTGTCAAAGCTTGTATACACAATCTTAGAAGCGCACTTACTAATTTTTCCTTCATTTAATTAAATTTTCTATTTTTCTAGCAAGTTGGCAACAATTTATGACCTGATTAGGAGAGGGTAATGTTTATTCATTAGATCCAAAAACTAAGCATACATTCAGAAATTTAAGGAGACCACAAAGAGAAATTATTAGTAGAGAGGTCATGGCTGAACATTAGGAGGGTAATCAAGGTCCTCAAAGCCTTAGATATGAGGGTAATGTTTATGTTGGAGTTATGTAAATATAGTGCCTTGGAAAGCAAGTGTATTTACATGTAACTTTATCTTCTTCAGTTACAGTTTTGTAAT
>JAOQMP010000209.1:22270234-22292205 GCA_027563575.1 Erythroxylum pedicellare
ATAAATCATTTACATATACACCCAAATGGCTTAAATACATCTTTGAACTCATATAAAACTATATCTATATATCAATATGCAGTAGTATCTCCAAATACAGTATAATACAAAAGGGCTCCGAAAGTCCGGCGTTATATCAGCAGCAACATGGTAACAATCTATCCTCTAATATATACAATCTTGGGTGAATAAGCCACTCAAATTTTTCGCAGAGTACTAACAATGCAGGTGGCCAAGTGAGAGTATAAGGACCTCCCAAATTTCAGAAAGAGTGACTTAGGTCTTTGGAGAACAAAATGGACAAGTTAATGGACGTATTGAGTTTAAAGTTCTCAAGCCAAGAGGAAGGTCAAAGAAGATAAGAAGAGAGTCAGAAGAGAATAAAGGCAAAGTTTGACCAGATTGTGAAGAATCACGCTTCATCCATCCATAACTTGGAGGTAAAGATAAGTTAACTTGCTAATGCTTTATCTTCTAGGAATGCCTTACTAAGCAACTCTAAGGTCAATCTAAAGGAACAACTCAAGGCGATCATTTTTAGGAGTGAAAAGCAATTGGAGGAGCCAAGTGTTCAACAAGATAGCCAACAAAAGGAAAATGTAGAAGAGAAAGAAGAAGAGAAGCCATAAGTACCACCACCACCCTACAAGCCTAAGATTTCGTATCCGTAGAGGGTGAAACAACATCAAGTCAACCCTCAATTTTCCAAATTTTTGGAGAAGTTAAAGAAACTTTAGATTAATTTGTCTTTGGTGGAAGCATTGGAGTGTATGCCCAAATATGTAAAGTTTCTCAAGGATATATTGACACACAAATGCACTTAGGAGGATAATTAGACAGTGACCTTAACGAAGAACTGTAGTTTGGTCATCACAAGCACAATGCCTTCAAAACTACAAGATCTAAGGAGTTTTAGTATTCCATATGTCATTGGTGATTTTGGATTCTCTAAATGCTTATATGATTTAGGCGCAAGTATTAACTTGATGCCTTTGTTTATTTTTAGGAAATTGGGGCTACGAGACGTCAAGCCAACATCCATGCTTATCCAACTTGCGGATCAATCCATCAAAAGTCCATTTAGGGTAGTAGAAGACGTTCTGGTAAAAGTGGATAAATTTATAATTCCTGCTGTTTTTGTTATGTTTGATTTTGATAAAGATAGGAATTGTCCATTGATTTTGGGTAGGCCCTTTATGAATACTAGTAGGGCATTAGTTAATATGTATGAAAAAAAACTAGTTTTGAGAATTGGTGATGAGCAGGTTGAATTCAATATAACTAAATCTTTGAAGAAGCCAGTAGATCAAAGTACTTGTATGAAGATTGATGTTGTAGATGATTGTGTGAAGGAGGTTGAAAAGGAAATTGAAAAGGAAGTTGAGAAAGTCGTTGAAGTGTATAGGGATGAGAGTGTGAGTGAAGAGGAATTGTGTGAGGAGGGTGAGCAAGAAAAGTTAGAGAGAGTGGATCGACCAATACCACCATCCATTATAAAACCCCCTACTGTAGAACTAAAACCCTTACCTTCTCATATGAGATACACATTTTTAGGTAAAGGCCAGACCTTACTCGTTATCATTTCCAATCAAAAGACCATTAAGAAGAGGATGAGACTCATGGGGTGGAAAATTTATGATATTAGGGGGATTAACATCAATGTGGTAATACATAGGATTAAGCTTGAAGAATGATGCAAGACAGTGAGAGAGACGCAAAAAAGGTTAAATCCAAATATACAAGAGGTTGTGAAGAAGGAAGTAGTGAAACTATTAGATGCAGGTATTATATACCTAATTTTATATGGTGAGTGGGTGAGTCCAATTCAATGTATGCCTAAGAAGGGTGGTATGACAGTGATGGAGAATGAAAAAGTTGAACATATTTTCACTAGGACCATCACAAGTTGGAAAGTGTGCATTAACTATAGGAAGCTCAATCTGGTCACCAAGAAAGACCATTTCCTATTACCTTTTGTGGACCAAATGATTGAGAGGATAGTTGATCATGCGTTTTATTATTTTCATAATAGATATTCAGGATACAATCAAATGTTCATATACCCATAAGACCATGAGAAGACTACTTTCACTTATCCTTATGAGACTTTGCAACCAGTCACATTCCAAAGGTGCATGATGGCCATCTTTGTAGATATGAATGAGGAGGTCATGGAGATATTCATTGATGACTTCTCTATTTTTGGGGACTCTTTTGATCATTGGTTGTTTAATTTGGATAGAGCATTACAAATATGTGAGGAGTGACATTTAGTGTTGAATTGGGAGAAGTGTCATTTAATGGTCCAAGAGGGAATAGTTTTGGGCCATAAGATCTTATGCAAGGGGATTGAGGTAGATCAAGCTAAGACTGAAGTGATTGAAAAGCTCTCACCTCCTACCAACATCAAAGGCATCCAAACATTCTTTGGTCATCCAGGGTTCTACAACCAATTCATCAGGGACTTTTTTTTGTCTTATTGCTAGACCTTTAACTAATAGTTAAGGTATGTCTTTTGTGTTTAATGATGATTGTTTAGATTCTTTTAACAGGTTAAAGATGGCACTTACACCTATTTTGATGTCACTAGATTGGTCACTTCCCTTCAAGATCTTTTGTGATGCAAGCGACCATGCTATTGGATGTGTACTCGAATAGCGAAAGGAGAAGAGGATACATGCAATTTACTACACCAATAAGACCTTAGCAAAAACACAATTGAACTATACCACCACTAAAGATGGAGTTGCTTACAGTGGTATTTACATATGAAAATTTTCATTCTTACCTTTTGGGCTCACAAGTTATCGTTTTTACAGATCATGTGGCGTTGTGCTATCTCTTTGGAAAGAAGGATGCCCAGGCAAGGCTCATTTGATGGGTGCTTCTGCTCCAAGAATTTAACATTGAGATTAAGGATAAGAAAGGAGTAGAAAATGTTGTGGCGGACTACTTATTGAGACTTGAAGGGGAAAAAAATGAAGAAAAAGATGAAATTGAAGAGTGTTTTCCTGATAAGGCTTTAATGATGGTAGAAAATCCTTTTCTTCCTTAGTTTGCAGATATTTCCAATTACCTCTTAAGTGGTATTCTTCCCCCTAATCTCTCGCATCAACAAAGGAAGCGTTTCTTTTTCAGTGTTCTCACTATATTTGGGATGAACTCGTATTGTATAAAATATGTGCTGATAGTTTGATTTGCAGGTGTGTCCTTAAAGATGAAATACCTGAAGTTTTAACTCAATGTCATAGTTTAATTTATGCCGGACACTATGGAGCAAACAAGACGATTGCTCGCATTTTGGAGTGTGAATTCTACTAGCCAAACTTGTTCAAAGATGCCTGAGATTTTGTATTACATTGTCATAGGTTCCAAAGAATGAATAATATTTTGAAGAGAGACGAGATGCCACTTTTAAACATCATGGAAGTGAAGATATTTGATGTGTGGGGCTTGGATTTTATGAGACCATTCCCATTTTCCCTAGGTAACTTTTATATACTAGTTAGAGTTGATTATGTGTCTAGGTGGGTCGAAGCAATAGCTACTCCAAAAAATAATGGCAAGGTGGTACAACGATTCATCAAGAAGATCTTTACTAGATTTGGAGTGCATAGAGCTATCATAAGTGATAGAGGGAGCCATTTTTGCAACAAACCCTTTGAGGCTCTTTTGAGAATATATAATGCTTATCATAGAGTGGCAACCTCTTACCATCTGCAAAAGTCAAGTGGAGGTGATGAATAGAATTGAAGAAGAGTTTGGAGAACGTAGTGAGCACTTCAAGAAAAGATTGGGTTTTGAAGCTGGATGATATGTTGTGGGCTTACAAGACAGTTTTCAAAACTCCCATAGCTATAACACCATATCAACTTGTGTATGACAGGGCTTGCCATTTACCATTGGAGTTTGATCATAAAGCCTATTGGGAAATTAGAAAATTAAACATGGATTGGAAGCTAACAGGAGAGAAGAGATTGTTACAACTTGATGAATTGGAAGAGTTAAGATATGATACATATGAAAATGTCAAGTTGTACAAGGAAAGGGCTAAGAAGTGGCATGATGGCCACATTAAGAAAAAGGAATTGAAAAGTGGAGACTTAGTGCTTTTATTTTAGTTCTTTTATTCAATTCATGACTTTGGTTATTTTCCTGAAAGCTCAAGTCAAGATGGAGTAGCCCATTCAAGGTTATTCAAGTGTTTCCCTATGGAGCTTTGGAGTTAGAAAATGAAAAGGGCGAAGCTTTTAAAGTTAATGGGCATAGGTGCAAACTTTTCTTTGGAGGGAAATTCGCATAAGAAAGGGAAGTACTTTATTTCTTTTCACCCACTCTTTTATGATTTCATATAGAATTGTCAAGCTAATGACCTTAAATTAGCATGTCTGTTTTTCATTTGTTTGTCTTTATGTTAATGTGGTTTTGTTTTGATTTGATATTATTTAGTTTAGTTTAACTTGTTTCACCCTTTATTCTCTTCTTATTTAGGTCCCCATTAATACGTTTTGAGGTTACTTGAAGATTTATTATGCATCATAGCTCATTGGAGGACCAAAGGATGAGAGGAAAAACGGGTCACTCTATCAGCCCCACCACCATAAGCCCATCTTGCCCTTAATCTCTTCTATTATTCTTTTTTTGTTTTTCGTTTCGTTTTTTAATGTGTTATTTGTTGATTTTGGGTGTTCTCTTTTTCACATTGAGGACATGTTTTGTTCAAATATGGGAAGGTAGTCTTTGCATTTATATTTTCATTTTTGTATATCATTTAGGATGCATGTTAGGTTGTTAGTATTAAGTGTGTCATTTCCCTTACATTTGGATCTTTGTGATAAATGTGTTGCCATGAGATTCTATCATGCTAGTTGGAATGAGATTAAATTCATGCATGAACTTAAATTAGGCTACTTGAGTGGAAAGTGAACCATGTGGACTGATGAAAGTAGTTGGCTACATAAGCTTACTCAGAACTTAACACTTGAACAATGAGGTAATATATAAAAGCATAATAGATTTTCATTTGTCCTATATGAGGAATTAAGCCTTTGTGACTCCATTCTATAGTCATTTCATTTCCTTGTTTGTTTGATACTTCCTTAGGTAATTACCTTTATAACTTGTTTTGAATCGGTTTAAATCTACTAGATGCATCCTAGATAAAAATGATTAAGGCTTTCTTGCTTGAACCTTTGGTTTAAATAACTTACCCTTTTATTAACCCTTGCTAGCCCCATTGAGCCTTTAACCTTTTGTTTGTTGAAATTACCCAATTTTAAAACCCACAAATCCCATTAGCTTGCCCAATCACATGTTAATAAAGTGCTAAGTGATACTTTAGTATGGAATCACAAGTTAAAAGCACATTGCATATAGTTGTTGTTTTCTGTACATTGTTTCTTTATTATGATTAAAAAAAGAAAAGAACATAAAAGAACAAAATCAATTTAAAGAAAAGGAATAACATGTAATAGCTTCAATAAATGTAAAGAAGTAGCCTTATCCACTTACATATCTTAGAAGATTACCTTTCTCATCTCTTTATACACTTAGTGGTTTATAAATGCTTGTTATAAACCCCAAAACTTGTTTCACCCACCTTAACCCTAGCTACATTATAACCCGAAATAAAGTCTTTTGGTTTATCTTAGCATGTAATCATTGTGGAGGAGATTTGGTGTATTAGCTAGCTTATTATAGCATGGTTTCCTATAGGAAGTTTGAGCGAAACAATAGCTATCAAACACTTAAAAGAAATGAGTGAAATTTGTAAGGAAGGTCAATTTTGAATTTATACTTATCTTTGAGTGATAACTTCAAAGGTTAAGTTTGCTTATGTGCATCAATAAAAATTAGTCATGATATGTGTAGTAGTATGACACTTGAGTTGATCAAAGTTTGACGGATTGCATGCTTTAATCTTTGTGAAAATGAAGTGAGAGAATTTTATTGGTTCTATTTGATCTTCGCTTAAGAACAAGCAAAAGTTTAAGTATGGAGATGTTGATAAATGCATATTGCATTGTATTTTTGTAGGTTAGTTTATGTGTTTAGTGATTAATTTGAATGTTTAGCGTGTGTTTACGTGAAGCAATTGTGTTAGTTCACAAATATTTGTGTTTTAAGTGTTATTTAGGTTAGAACATGTTTTTGAGCTTCAATTTTATATATAGGAGGTGCCGTGATGAGTTTGTTAGTGTTTCAAGGCATTCGGAGGAGTTTCGGAGGAGACCCGAACCAAAACACAGTCCCACAATTGTGGCAGGCAGACCACGATCGTGGCAGAAGCATCATCACAAGCCCACTATCCACAATCGTGGCAGAAGCTCGAGCATAAGGTCATAATCGTGATAAATAGCAGACAAACCAGCCACGATTGTGCATTAAGGGTCACGATCGTGGCCTGTGCGTAGACAAATGCAAGGTCACTTTCAGATTCGAGTTTTCAAGGGATATTTCAGGCATTTTGAACCCCAAAAAGACACTAGGGTTACCTTAATTGGAAAACACTATAAAAATATTAGGAGGTAACCTTAAAAAGGACTCTACATTCAGCCTAAATTTGGAAACCCAAAAGAGAGTGAGAAAGAAAAGAGAGAGAAAAGAAGAAGAGGAAGAAAAGAAGGGTTCCGACACTGAAACTTCCCAGAATAGGTGATCTTTCGACATTGTTGCTTTCCTAAATTGTCCAACCTAAGTTTCATTTCCTCCCCATTTCCCTTTTTATTCATTTAATGGGTAACATTGATATAGGTTGTAGGGTTATGAATAATGGGTAAGGCTGCGTACTATCAAACCTCCCTAGACCCCGCTTCATTATGGGACATCGGACTGGGTGTGATGATAATTGATATAGGTTGTATGGTTATGAATTTTGAGTTATTAATGATGTTCTAACTTTTCCTTTCAGAGTTGACTTATATTTAAAGTTAATCTATTTGAATTGTGTTTATTTGATTTGGATGTTGTGATTGATTAATATATTTGCATGTTTTAGTAACAAACCGAGACGATGAGCGGGATAAAAATGATTGGATTGGATTAATGAGAATGAGGTGATCTAATCGACCACTTAATCAATCTAGTCGGTAATTTTATAGAGAGATCTCATGTGAGAACCAATTGTTTATTAGAGAACTTTAGAACTAATTAGAATTGTGAGTAATTTGTGAATTAAGAGATTGTAAGTCCATAATTCGGTTAGGGTTTACAATTTAAAGAATGGTTATAACTTGAGAGAGAGTAATCAACCCTATGATCGTCTATAACCAACACCCCATAAACACATAAATGGCTAGATTAGCATTAATGATAGGTAAAATCCCCTCTCTCATAACTTGATTAATTCTCTTGACACATATCCATTGTCACATTATTTGTTCGTTGCTAGTTTGTTTGATTTGTTTACTTTTTAGTTTATTATTCGAATTTGAGTCTTAAACAAAGTACAACTTGAATTAAGTGGTGCCTAAGCACATTCTCTGTAGGATGATATATGCTTTTTACTACAATTAACGACTCGTATACTTGCAATTTTTAACGTAAAACAAGTAGTTTATTTTTGCAATCAACAACTAGAGAGATAGATTTTTGACAAGGAGGATGGAAATATTGAGGGGAAAAAAGCTGTAGAAACAAAGGAAGAAGAGCAATTAAAACCTATTAAAGAATCTCCTAAATACTTAAAACTCTCCCTGCACATCTGAAATATGCTTTTCTTGAACAAAATTCTAAGCCTGTAGTTGTTTTTGCTTTTTTAATAAGTGAACAGGAAGAGAAGCTATTTATTGTCCTTAGAAACCACAGAAGTGCCTTAGGATGGACTATTGAAGATATAAAAGGGATAAGTCATTTGATTTGCATGCACAAAATATTGATGGAGGACAATTGCAAACCAGTGATCAAACCCCAAAGGAGGCTAATCCTAAAATGCAAAAAGTGGTAAAGAAAGACGTTGCGAAGCTACTCGATGCAGGTATGATCTTTCCTATTTCTATTAGTGAGTGGACTAGTCATATGCATGTTGTTCCTAAGAAAGGTGGTATGACTGTAGTAGCTAATGAAAATAATTAGTTAATTCCTACAATAACTGAGACTAGATAGCATGTGTACATATATTATATGAAGTTTGATGATACCACTAGGAAAGACCATTATCTTTTGCCATCTATAGATCAAATGTTTGAGAGAATTATTGGCTTTAAAGATTACTGTTTCCTAGATGGATATTCAGGTTATAATCAAATTCCTATTGCACCTAAAGATCAAGAAAAAATCACGTTTACATACCCTTATGGTACTTTTGCTTACAGGAGTATGCCTTTTGGTCTTTGTAATGCACCTTTCTCTTTTCATCATTGCACGATTGCTATTTTTCATGACATGACTGAAAAAATTTTGGAAATTTTTATGGATGATTTTACAATTTTTGTTCAATCTTTTAATAATTGTTTGTATAATTTGAAGTTAGTTTTGCAACGTTGTGAAAAGACTAACCTTGTGCTTAATTAGGAAAAATGTCACTTTATGGTAAAAGAAGGTATAGTCTTAGGTCACAAGATTTCTTCTAAAGGTATTGAAGTTGATAAGACTAAAGTTGAATTGATTGAAAAATTACCACCACCTACATTTGTTAAGGGAATCCAAACTTTTCTAAGACATGTAGGTTTTTATAGACGATTTATAAAAGATTTTTCAAAAATTACAAAACCACTTTCAAATCTTTTGATGAAAGACATTAAGTTCAATTTTTCCAATAAGTGTTTAGATGCTTTTAATGTGTTGAAAGAATGTTTAGTGTCTGCATCTATTATAACATCACCAGATAGGTCAAAGCTTTTTAAATTAATGTGTAATGCTAGTGATTATGCTGTAGGGGTAGCATTGAGGCAATGAAAAGATAAATTTTTTTGGACAATATGTTATGCTAATTGCACACTTAACAAAGCTCAAGTTAAATATGCTACAATTGAAAAGGAGCTACTAGCAATTATGTTTGTTTTTGACAAGTATCGATCATATTTAATTGGGTCTAAGGTTATTGTTTTTATTGACCATTCTATTTTAAGATATCTTTTTGCAAAGAAAGACGTCAAACCTAGATTATTGCGATGGATTCTTCACTTACAAGAATTCAATCTTGAAATAAAAGATAGGAAGGGAAGTGAAAACTAAGTAGTTGATCATCTCTCAAGGATTGAAAAGATGTGTAAAAGAGATAAAAATAAAAGAGGAATTTCCCAAGGAAACGATTTTCTTTATGCCCATTCCTAGTTCAATTTCAGCAATTAATAAATTACCATGTTTTGCAGATTTTGCTAATTATTCGGCAGATAATCTAATTCCACGACACCTCACTTACCAACAAAGAAAGAAGTTCTTTATGGATATCAAGTATTATTTTTGGGAGGAACCATATCTATTTAAATGGTGTGTTAATGGAATGGTGAGAAGGTGTATCCCTAAAGAAGAGTTTCAAAGCATTTTGGAACATTGTCATTCATAGGAAGTTGGAGGTCATTATGGAGCAAATCGAACAGCAGTCAAAGTGCTACGATTAGGTTTTTTCTGGCCTACTCTCTTTACAGATGCTTATGCATTTGTTTTCTCTTGTGATAGTTGCCAACGAACTGGGAGTATTTCTAAAAGAGATGATATGTCTCAAACCAACATTTTGATTTATGAAATTTTTTATGTACGAGGAATTGAATTTATAGGACCATTTCCTCCTTCACTTGGTAATTTATACATGTTAGTAGCAATTGATTATGTTTTTAAGTGGGTTGAGGCTACACTTACACACACTAATGATGCTAAAGTTATGTTACAATTTATACAAAAACACATTTTCACTAGATTTGGCACACCTAAAACTATAATTAGTAATAAAAGGACTCATTTAACACATAATAGGGTGCATCATAAAAATGATACATCATATCATCCCTAAACAAGTGGATAGGTAGAAATGTCAAATAAGGAACTAAAAGAAATTTTGGAAACGACTGATAATGGTGCTAGAAAAGATTTAGGCTATTAAATTTGATGCTGCATTGTGGGCTTATCGAATTGCATTTAAAACTCTTATAGGTATGTCACTTTATAGGTTAGTTTTTGGTAAAGCATGTCATCTTCTTGTTGAGTTAGAGCATCGTGCATATTAGGCAACTAAATTTTCAAATTTTGATTTACAGTCCGCACGAGAAAGAGATTTGTTGCAGCTTAATAAGTTAGATGAATTCAAAAGGAATGCTTATGAGAATGCTCAAATTTATAAAGAATAGACTAAGAAGTGGCATGACAAGCACATAAAAGACAAAGAATTTCAACTGAGTCAACAAGTCTTGTTCTACAATAGCCATCTGTGACATTTTCTGACCAAATTGGAGTCTAGGTGGGCTGGTCCTTACCGAGTAGTTGACACTTCACCTTTTGGTGCGATTGAAATTTTGAATGAAAAGAACAATGAAAGATTCAAGGTGAATGGACAACATCTTAAGCATTATGTGGTAGGCGACTATATACAACCGCCTTTTAAACGATTGGAAGAACCATGAAAAGAGAGAGAAAGTCGAGCTAATGACTATAACTTAAAACTAAATGTTTCTTTTTTTTTCCCCTTTTGAATTAAGTTATTTAGTTAAAGTTATTGTTTTTCTTTTAGGAATACTCCCCCCCAAAATCATGAGTGACACCTAAGGAAGTTTCCTTCCTCCATCTTTATGCATTATTTTTCTAACATTGGGGACAATATTTTCTTTTAAATTTGGGAGTGGGAAATTTCCTTAAAATTTTAGTTATTGGTTTAAAACTCAAGTTTATTGAAAATCATTTGAAAAGAAAAACTTATCCTCAAGCTTAATTTTTGTGATAAACTTCAATGCTTTAGGATGATATATGATTGCTAAAGAATATAACTTAGGAAATGCTTGATATTGTTTCAATGTTATACATAAGCTAAAATTGTTTTTTTAAAGTCCAAATTTGATTTTGATCCATAATTGATAGTACTTTGAGATTATTGGAAACAAGTTATGTGAATTTTATTTTAGCAAAGTATTATATTTGACTAACTCTTAGAACCTAGTTGAGGACCACTTAAGGCAAAGTAACTGATTTGGGACCTTATTAAAGAAGTGATTTCGGCCATGTTTGGTCGTTTGAGCCTTTCTAGCCTATCCTATATTAAATATCATCACTAGTATCCCTATTGAGCCTTTATTCATAGTTATGAGCCTCATAGCGTATAGTTATCCTAACCTTGAACCTGAATATTTATAACTTAACCCGTGGGAAAACTAATTCAATCATGTAAAAGCATTCAAAGCTATGAGAGCGAGCATAAGGGTGGAGGTAATTTGAGAGGTTAGGTAAGTGAGGAGAGTATGACATTTTTCTCACCCAAAAATACATATACAAAGGCCTAAGTTTTGGGGTGGAAAATGCAATTACAACCACATTTTAGAGAGGTGAGCAACTCACTACACAATCTTTATGGAATTTGTTATCTTTACTGGAATTCGAAAAAAGGAAAAAGATGGAAAAAACACCCCCAAATTTAAAGTAAAAATCTTAAGCAACTTTTGAGTAAATGTTGAGTAAAGTGAGTGAAACATGGATCAAGATTTGAGTCTAAGAGGGGAAATAAGGATGTAATCATAAAGAGTGGTAAGGTTGATAAGGAAAATGGTGACAAAGTCATTATTGAGCATAGGACTGAAAGCTTTGGTGTTGTGAAGTGACCGAAAATGTGTTTTCTCACTTTGAATACCCCATTCCTTCCTTTGTTTCAACCAGTTACCCTTGAACTTAACAGTACAGGCTTATTTAAGTCCTAATGATCTTTAAGACGATCTTGAATCAACATTAGTAGAGATTGGTGCAAAAAGCAAGCCTATAGGAATTAGATTGGCAATTTTCCTTCCATATAGCTTGTTTGCATAACACTATCCAAGAAACTAAGTAATGGCTTGATTGGTTAAATATGATTAGGGTGATAAGAAGAAGACATGGTTTTCATTTATGCAAAAATTTTTTGCAATATCATGTAAAGTCTTTATATTATATTGCTAATGCAATTTTTGAGAATTTGGAAGAAGGTTATCCATTTTATAATTCTTTTGTTTGCTTGAGGACGAGCAAACTCTAATTTTGGGGTGGTTTGATGTCTAAAAATTATGCATTAATATTTAGTATGTTTTGTCTATTTTAGCATGAATTTTTACCCTATTTTGTTAATTTAGACTTCCAATTTGTTGCTTAATTAGTTCTATTTTATTTTGCAGAAGCTTAAATTTAGGAATTTTTGAGCTAAAATAGGAAGGATTGAAGAGATATAGTCAAATACTACTTCTATATGCAAATGACTCTAAAATAAGCATACAAAAGTCTCTTAAATCAAGAAAAAAATTCTTCCTAATCAAAATAAGAGAAGGATGCTACGAATTTTGCAGTATAAAAAGGGACTACTAGATATCAAAGAAAACAACCTACACTTAAGAGATAAGGCTGAGAGGAGGGGGTTATCCTAATGACAAATTTTCTTTATATTATTTCCATCATGTTTTGTCTGAATTTATTACCAATTGTATTTTGTATACAAACATGTTAGCTTAATTTCTTTTTGGTACCAAAGGGTGGCTAAATCGAACCCCACTCAACCATGATTTGATTGTTTAATTGTTATCTTTCAGTATATGAATTTATACTTTATTTTGTTTTTAATGTTTCTTTGATTTTATACATGTTCATTAAAGCAACCTGAAACATAGACATTTAATTGATACATGTATGAAATTCTTACATGAATTGATTATTAGATCTTGATAAAAAATAGCAATAATTACTAAGACAATCTAAAATATTAGACTCTTGGATAATTTTGACAGTGATATTACATGAGTTTTATTGATTTTTAATACATCTAGATAGTTTTGATTGATTACATGACTTGAAAAATTGGATATTTGATGTCAAAAATGTCTAAATAGTTAATTAAAACCTCAAATATGACTGACTTTTTTGGAAAAAAAACCACACAAATTTATGTAAAGAAAGTATGTTTAGAACTTTTCATGGCAAAGGAGGTGAGAGAGAGCTAAACTTTGGTCCGCTTTTAGTAAATTAATTATTTCTTTAAGTATTTTTGTATAGTTATTAATATTTAGTCAATAACTTTGTAATCGGCAACTTGAATAGGAGCTAAAGGTATCACTTTGAGTATTCGTAATCAATCCTCGTGAAAACAATATCTATACTGCTATACTATAATTCTAATGCACTTGCTAGGTGAAAGTTTAGCTCGTATCTATATCCATTCCACAATTAGCGTAAAGTGATTGTTGGCATAAGCAACAAGAATTATGAACAACCAGCAACATCAAGAATCAATACCTGAATTCCTTGTACATTTGGCTAGAATTTTATACACCGAATAACAAGAATTCTCAAATATGGCAACACTTCAAAAAAATGTATCTTGGTAGCTGCAATTGTTTCAAAGCACGTGTGCATCATATCAACTGAGGAACTTTTTATTCCTAGACCATGCATGAAGGATTCATGCAATCATTAAGAAGGGACATCTCAAGAATCCATACTATGCATGAAGGATTCATGCAATCATTAAGAAGGGACATCTCAAGAATCCATACTATCTATCCAACTTTATTTTCAAACTCACCATCCACTTCACATTCAAACGATTTAGGTGAAAATAAAAGTGGGTAAGACTGGAAGATGGTGCTTCCAATTGAATATGAATACAGGATGGAGTAGTTAAAAGGTGAATTGGCGCGTATTTCTAGTCAAGAACAACAAAAAAAGCAACTACAACAAACAGACACAGCGACTCAAAGAAAAATGTTTCCATAAAACGTAAAATCAGTAAATTTATAAAGTATTAGGGAAAGTTGTAAAAAACTAGTCTAGAGGACCACAGCAAATAATGAGTTACAGAAATCTGTTGCAGGCATATTAAGAAGTCAAGTACCAATTTAAGTCTTGCACAAGATGGCACGATGCTACAAGTTAATTGATGAATATTGGTTAATAGGCATGCTTGGCTCTTGCAAGGCTTCAAACAGAAGGACGTTGTCACACAATGCCACACAGGATCCAACACTGTACCGTCCGATTCAACACAAAATCTAATCCAAAATAAACTAAAAGCCAAAGCACATCACAAAGGAAAACGGCAATGGATTTGGTAAACAATCATCACAAATCTTTTTGAGGACCTCTAATATTTACCAATACCTAATATCACAAGGAAATCATAGAGAAAGTAGAAATACAAACAAACAAGAGCATAAGCCTGTAAAAGTAGGCAGAGTAGCACGTAGGATTCAACATAAGAGCGTAAAAACAAAAAATAATTAGCTGGAGAAGAATACTAAACCTCCTATCAATTACACATATCTGGAACAAAAAAAGTTGAAATGAGACACAAACAATAATAGAAAACAAACAATAAACACGCCCAAGAATTTGACTGATGAGCATAGAAAAAGAAGCCTGCTCAAAACAGAAGAAGGCAAGCACGTTAAAAAGATTTACACAGTAAATAAGAAATTGAACCAGGAAAATTATTCTAAATAACCATAGTAGGACCTTAATTGTATAGTTCTAGATAAAAAGCAAGACAAATAAAAAATAAAATACACATTAGGAGCAAACACAAATCACTGACCCTTATGCTGATCCAAGATTCTGTAGTTTGATACAGCTAGGAGTAGGCAGATTTCTATTCCAGCTACGTCTCTGGACTTCTATATGACAATAACGCCAAAGCATTTTTCTATAGTCTTTAGTCACGGTATTCTCAATATCTTCTCGAGCAGGACTTCCAGGAGGAAATCTTTCATCAAAGGCCAATGATTTGACAAAATATTCAATGCCATATTTCTCGGTTGTCTTCAGAATCTGATAAGAATAATTTTTATGCAAAGAATAATTGGGCTCTGAGGTGGGTAGATAAGCAAGCACCAAAATCAACAACACTGGTAAAATTTGTAGGAGAAGGATCAGGTAGGGTCCTCTATGAAATCCCTCTCTCTCATGGCTTGCCATTCCTCTACTCCTATAGGTATTACGGGCCCTGAACTTTTCCGCCTGACCAAAAAATGACCTGAATATCTCGTCTGGATCCATATCATTTTCGTAGAAATCATGCACATGTCTCCTCCTCTTTGGTCTCCTAACATTGTAGGTTTGCTTATTCTCAAACTCCTCAATTAAACCCATCTGATCATATCGCCTCCTCGAATCAGTATCACTCAAGCACTTAAAAGCATTGGAAACTTTCTTAAATGCTTCATCAGATCCTGGAGCCATGTTCTTATCTGGATGAACTCTTAATGACAGTTTCTTGTAAGCCTTCCTAATCTCCTCAACCGAACAAGTCTTTTCCACCCCAAGAATCGCATAGTAATTCTTATTCCTGTTAATCCGTCTAACCAATTGAACATGTTCTTCAGTGTAACTACGACCCCCATTTACATCATCAACGCATCTCGCTGAACCAGCCTTCTTTCTCTCATCACCATTAACAGATCCTCTTTCACCCACAGATGAAGCACTCGTCCCCAACTCAACCCTCTCACAAGCAGCTAAAAGTTCATCAACCACTATTTCTCGATTAAGCCGTTGTGCAATTTTAATGAATTTCAGTGCACGCTCTTTGTTATCTGATGCAATAGCTTCTTCAGCTATAAGTACGCATTTTAAAGCTTCATCTTTGTTACCATCCATGATTTCGTTCCCTTATATTTGGTAAATAAAAAAGTTCCCAGTTCAAAATTTCAATCAAAATCCAACTTAGAAAGAGAAAAAGCAATCACACTAGATTGAGAATGAGATTTTTTTTCTAACCCACAAAATTTCCATACGCGGAAGACATGATGATCGGAAGAAACATACCAGAACAAAGCTGTAACCTGGACGAAAACAAGACGCAGTTAGGACAGAGACAAGCAAGTCACAACCAACTGGACAGTTACAACCCTATCAAATATCGACAATTGCAAAAAGAAAATCCATCAATCTGAGCTGAAATTTAGTTTTTCACTTTCAAGTTTCAGCGATACAGAGATTTTTGATCGAGATTGGAAAAACTAAAATCCTGGCAATTACCTCGTACAGAGTCTGGTCTCTAGCCTTCACAGAGACAACAAAAACGACCCAATGGACACGCCTTCTTTGGGGCAATTTATCCGTGTTTGCATAGTACGAGTGCAGTCGTCGTGTATCAAATCAAAGAGTGCCACGTTGGATCTAATACAGAGCAAAAATCTACTCTTAATTAAGTACCAACGTTAGAAATCGACCAAGCTATGAAATGGCAATATGAATTATAAAGAATATTGATTCGAATAGAAATGGATATAATTTTTATTTTTTTATTATATTAAACATATAAAATATTATTGAGATATAAAAATATTTTTTATTCTTTACTCATTTATTTCCTCTGGTACTAATTAACCAAGCACCCTCTAAATTAATAAGAGGAAACTTATAAGGGGAGAGACGTCGGATATAAATGTTTAGATGGTTCTCTTCATAAAATCCTTATATAATAAATATGTTAAAATTTTGTTAATTAATCATTATTTTATAAGACAATTTAAATAAAATATAAGCGCTTACTCTATCATAAGTATCAATTAAATTAATAAATTAATCAAGATTTTTTTTAATCTTCAATCAATTCACTCACCTGTAATAATAATACATCATGTTGTTCTCCAATTAAATTCATATATATATATATATATATATCTATAATTGGCTTATATTTATTTTTTAAAATATTAAAATAAAGACACATAAATCTCATAATAAGAATTTTCATTAGATCCCATACCCATCGTTCTAGTCGCAAGCATTATTTTTTAGAAATAGGGTAAATTGAAAACATTTGAAAGAATGTATGAATGATAAAATAAGTTAGCCGCAGTTCTTTTATATAGCAAAGCACCATCCATATCAATCAAAATACTTTGTGAGCTTGGATAAAAATCAAGAATAGTTCTTAAGAGAAAATATATATTTACAGTTTTTTAATCTAATACTTGCACTTCATTATACCCATAATATGAGTCTTTTTATTTTTACTTGTTACTGCATATAATTTTTAATCATCTCATATATATTAAATGGTACTTCTCTATAAACAAAAGCAATATTACCCTTTACTAACAATAAATACTTTCATTTTATAAATTCCTCTATCTTAACAAAAATCTACTACAAAACATACAATTATATTCAATATTTTCATCATATTTTTTAGAAGAAGAAACAAATTTTCATGCTCAATCAACCTTACCACTAGTGGAGGATGTGAAGTTCATCGAATCTTTTAAGATAATTGAATATTAATGTAGTGGAGGATGTGGAGGTTTTAAGAAGTTTTAATGTAGTCCAAGGAAAATTAAGCAGCACCATTGATGTCATTGTAAATGCGAATTAATAATATCATGTCAAAGTATCAATTTCATATTTAGATCTCGTTATATGAAGAAACTAAATCTATCTATTTATATTAATTATCCTAATTCTATAGTATTGGTTAGAGTTAGGGATGAGCCATAGGATATGATGCATCAATTTGAGGATAGCATTCCTTCTTCGGTTTTTAATAATTTCCAAGTTACTCACGAAATAGGAAACTTTACCATAACATTGACTCCAATATTAGTGCCCAGTAAATCAAAGAACTTGATGCTATACATTACTCCACCAACATACGAAATCATATCAAGAATAATTTCATCTCTGTTGTATTTTTAGTTTTACAAATGGTATCTTACAATATAGATCATTATATATGTGCTAATTTTGAGTTCAATTCTTAATGGCACTACTACAAATGGCTTCTAGTTGATATATAGATGTGGCAATGGTTCACTGTCTGAATAACGAGGTAGGAACTCATGACTCATTTCCATTCATATCTCATTCCAATGTGTACAATTTTTAATAATCATTAAGTAGGCACACTTATAGTTGAAGCATTTTAGATGGTAGCTACTGTACTTATCTCAACTATGTTTAAGCTTTATAAAACCGAAAACAAATTAAACCGGATTCCTACTTTAATGCTTTATGTGTTGGTGACAAACTTAACCTTGTATTAAATTTTATATGAAACAATAGAATCATCATCTAATTCGGTATGTAATATATAACTTCTCACATATTATAAATTTTCTTTTAAAAGATAGTTTAGGTGATTAAAATACAATTTTTCATCCTTTTAGAGGAAAAGAATAAATAATTAGTGCAAATTGACTTCAAATACCAACTAATAAACAATGTTATATTAAGAAATAATATAGAATTAAGGAATGTTGCATAATTACACGGAACTAGATTGTCAACCTACTCAGATATGCAATAACACTAAAAAATAAAATCACAAGTTTTCAACGTTTAAAATGAAATAACAATTCAAAACATATTAATAATCAAACTAACTACTTACAAATAATCATCAAAATCAATTTGAGAGAGAATAGTGGGAAGAGAAAAAGAAGTCAAGAACAAAGAGAATGAGCTTATTGTTTTTTCAAACTTTTAATTATGAATGCTAACTTTGAATAAATTTAAGAATAAATACAAGAGAAAAACACAAAAAAAACCAAGTTTTTGAAGGAGTTCAAAGACTTTTGGGTTAAGACTTAAAGAAGAAATAATGGAGAAGAAGAAGTATATTAATGCTCTAACTCTCCCAACTAGTCAATTTGCATCTTAATCGATTAGTTTAGAGATTTAAAGGTTATTATAAGTAACTACACTAACTAAATAATTGATTTCTAGTTAACTTAACTGAACCATCTACTTCGGTTTAGTTCAACTGTATATTCATTGGTAATTATTATGTTGTTCGATCAATTAGTATTAATAATAACAATAGAACCCAACTAGGTAGTCGACAAAAAGTGATTATTAAAAGTCATTTCTTTCCATACAAGTCTTTTACTATTGATAAAGTCTAAACGAAAACTTTGTAATTTATCATTACAATAAATAAATGAGTAATTTACCAATTATTAAGCTTGCTTGAGAAGCTTGAAACCAATTACTATTGTCTAAGCTTCGATTTGTCCCACTCAATTCATTTTAGTTTGTTATTCATCATCTTCTTCTTACATTACCAACTCCTAAATATACCTCTGAAACAAAGAAACACAACTTTGAAATCCCTTCAACCTATTGCAGTTTGTGCATCTAGACAAGAAGGTAGTAATTGTGTCAACTTACCAACCAACAACCAACCCATAAGCATGGTATATAAAAATTATTGCTCCCATCTTCCTCTCTTTCTATGGAGTTTTTATATTAATAATTTTCCTTTTTTACAGATTTGTTTATACATCCATTATACATGGTCTCTAGAGTCTTCAGTATGTTGAAATTGCCTTATATGTCAAGAATTAGAGTAGGATACAATCACATGTTATTAGTTTATGTGTTTTTCATAGTACTAGGTAAAAATAATTACCTTTGTGTCTAGTATAATATGGATTTATTTACAGATATGTTACTTTTCATGGTATTTTAATTCTAGTATGGTATTTGGTTTGCTATGATTGATGTGCTTATATTTTCAAAACTGCAAAAGAGGGGGAAAACTATTATTATATCATCATATTCTTCATAAAAAAAGTGAAGAATGATATTAAGGAGAAAAAAAGGTAATCAATAAGCATGTTAAAATTAACGAAGGTGATGTAATGCTATCTTGATTTAAAACGTCAAATTACAGGTTGGAGATGATGTTATCACATATAAGATAAGTCGTTGAAGCGGTAGAGTAAAGAACAATGTATGAAATTTAATCCAAATTAATAAATTTTGGTCATAAAATATGAATGTATTTAAATTATGACTATGATATATGAGTATATATAGAGTATTCAAATATAATGTTACTCGAAGAAGGTGTAAAAATTGTTGTAGACGTAAAGCCTAACTCTTTAGCAGTTGAAGTGAGACATCGATATGAGATTTAGAACTTAGTGAGATGGAGGTGTTTAAGATAAGAAGGCACCTCTACTACTTATTTTGTCTTTGCTTTTATTCTAACAATTTATCATTAAAAGTTTGGGAGGATCAATGAGATGAGGTATTGAGACTTTAAAATAAGTATGAATTCAAAGATCACCAAATAGTAATTAAGTGCATACTTGAGAAAGTTAGGGGTGCACGAATGAAGGAATATTTTTGACATAAGTTTTTCTATATGTTGGATATGTTTTATGCCTAAATGTATATTATGATTTCGATGTTGAATATTGTAGATGATGTCGACGATTATTAAAAGCTTAGTTGGGGATTTTTGTCTTGAGCCATCTTTGTATTTATGATCCCAAATTCTACCAAGCTAGAGGTCAAGGTGTTGCACATTGTATGGGTGCATGTGTAGTTTTATTGATGATGAGTTATGCATCCTGCAAAGTGGAATTATCAATAAATATTTAGACTTGTACAAAATATGTAATTCATAAAATCCAACCTTAATCTACATTTTATTTGTATATATTTTTTAATCTAAATAGGTCATGTTTAAACCATACCTTCAAGTGGAGGAAGATAAAAAGAATTTTAACTTAGGATAACATCAAAATTTATGAGGAATTGGATCCTAATAGGTTATTAGAGAAGAAGTATGGGAAGTTAAAATTATTATTGTTATTTGAAATTTAGTATAACATTTTGAAATAATTTTTTGTAAGAGTTTAATTGATTAATGTCTTATTTTATATATAGAGGATTGACTAAAATGAAGATCACGCTAAGAAGTGTTTTAGTGGGTGGGAGGCAGTAAGGAAAATGACAAAGGTTTTATGGAGGAGAATGAGTCAATGTATTGATTTAGTAATTTGTTGGGAATTTATTTTAGCATAACTTTTGGCATATGCATGAATAGTTGAAATTTTAGTTAAATGGTAAGAAAAAGGGGAAGTCCTAAGGCATCAAAAGGCATTAATGACAAAGAATATAATTAAATAACAAGTTTAGAGTGATGAGGAGATGCTAATGAAGGACCTAAAGAAAAGGAAGGTGTCCTTAATCATTAAGAGACACTAATGTCTGGGGAGGATAAAGTTAAGACTATCCTGAGGTAAATGGAGATGATAATAAAGGAGAAGAGCAAGAATATGAGGTTTAAGGGAGTGGTGTATCTTGAAGAAAGCTTCAATATTTTTGGATTATTATTTATAATAATTTTTGACATTCTAGATGAAATAAACGAATCAAGGAAGAGTTGGGTTCATAGTAAGATGCTAATGATAAACATTGAAGACGACAATAAAAAAGAAGTAAAAGAGAGCAAAATAAAGAATCGAATAAGGAGGTAAGATTACATCATATAAAGCTTAACTAAACAATTGTGTTTAGGAAAACAAATTTGAAAACACAAATACTTAACTACAAGTAATGAGGGTAAACATTATGATGCATCTAGAGGCATGCATTGGTGATGCAACATGACCAAACTTGGCAGAAGTTTTAAATAAATATATGTGTCATAATATACTCACAACTTCTAAATTTGTATCTGTAATATTTTTTTGGAGAAAATTTGTATTGAACATAAGGTAACTACGTTAATTTTCTATGTTAATATTTATGCTAGTATAATTATTTTTAGTATTTATTAAGGTTTATATAAATATATATCAGATTACTTGGAACTATTCTCATAGGTTTTTTGACAATGACATCATTTGAAATGTTAGGTTTGGGATAACATTAAACAACACCTTTCATATTTTAAGTATAGAAATAGCATAATTGATATGGTGGGATGGTTTTGCAAATTAATTAAAGAAAGTAATTTCTAAATTCTTTTATAGTATTTTGATTCTTTTATATATATATATAACAAACTAACATAATTTTAAGCTAAACACATACTAAATGATTGAATTAACAACTAAACACATATCAAACTATGCCTT
>JAOQMP010000209.1:22309898-22325119 GCA_027563575.1 Erythroxylum pedicellare
TCTCACATATACTATATTTTAGGGTTCTAATCCTTAGTGTGTGAATATGATGTTACAGAACATTCTTTATAATGAGATGGTAGGAATACGTTTAACATTAAAAATTGAAAATACTAATGTTTCTCTTAGAACAGTCGTGGTCAATTTCCCATTCTTCACATCAATCAAGGTATTGGTGGTGGCCATAAAAGGCCTCCTTAAGAGTATAATGTGCTCCTTTCTTATCTTTTATTTTCCCATGCCTAAAAACACAAAGTCTATATACCTGGAATATGTTAATGAATGCATGTACAGTCATTTTAATGTGCGCAGAAATTCAAATTCACGTGCGAGGATGCTAACTTTATGTATAAGCATGAAATGCATTTCTCTTAATCTCTCTTTGATCTCACATATACTATATTTTAGGGTTCTAATCCTTAGTGTGTGAATATGATGTTACAGAACATTCTTTATAATGAGAGTTAGTAGTAGGAATAGGTTTAACATTAAAAATTGAAAATACTAATGTTTCTCTTAGAACAGTCGTGGGCAATTTCCCATTCTTCACATCAATCAAGGTTTTGGTGGTGGCCATAAAAGGCCTCCTTAAGAGTATGATGTGCTCCTTTCTTACTCTTTTATTTTCCCATGTCTAAAAACACAAAGTCTATAGGGACGATCAATCCTTCAAGCTTCACTAACACATCTTCCATTATTTCTTTCGGATAATAGATTGACCTATTAGCTAATTGCAAACACATGTTGGTAGACATAAATAGAACGAGGTATAAGGTTTGTACTTGCTCTAAGGTCAAGCATACCTATAACCTTATCACCATTACCCATTGATACTTTCACAATGAAAATCCCTAGATCTTTCAATTTGGGGGGTAACTGCTGCTGAAGGATTACACTTGCTACTTATGAAACTATCACCTTCTCGTGTGGCACAAACTTCTATTTTGTTATGCTTAATTCCTTGAAAAACTTCACATAAGCTAGAATGTTCTTGATCACATCTAACAAATGCAAATTAATATCAATTTTAGATAGCATGTTATAGAGATCAGAAAATTGTTCATCTTGTTTTGAGTCCTTAAGGTGACTTAGATATGGAACTAGTGGTCTATAAAGATCGATCTCCTTATACAGTATTGCATGTCTGAGTTTTTTACCTTGTTATGCCCATAACAAGAGCTATCATTTTGATATGTTCTTAATTTATTACATATTTATTCAATAACATTTAGTGATTAATGATACAAAAATGTTTAAGATACTCACTTTAGTTCATATATGGTTTTAGGCACAATTTGGAAGTCAAAGAGCTAAAGTAAGTCAAAAGAACCATATTTAAGCCATTTTTTAGAGATTCATAATCCTTTGTCTTTATGGAGCAAGAATGAGGAAGATTAGAGCAATTAAAGACAAGAAAATGCATAAAGATGATGATTTTATGTTGAAAACACAAAGAAAGAGACTGTAGGAGGGCTCATGGCCAAACAACAAACTTGTCACAGCTGTGAGTGTGATTGCTTTCTCACGACTCATGGTCGTGAGAGACTATGGATAGCTTGTCACAGTAGTAAGCATTGACTCATGTTTGTGATAAGTTCCCCATGGCCGTAAGAGAACAGTCACACCTATGATTGCTTTTCCAGCTCACCTGAACCTTACTTTTTAGTATAAAATTATCATTTTTTGTGATGACAATGTTATGTTTTCATTTGGGAAAAGTTTGAAGAGTAGAAAGAGAGGTTTCAAGAGAATGAAGAGGAACAAAGCTCTCATCCTTTGGAGATCCATAGAGAAAGACATTCTGACATCGGTTCAAAGGTGACATCGATACTGTCAACTTAGTTAAGCATTTCTCTGATTGTTTATTGTTCGTTCTCTTAGGGATTGATTGTGTTATCCTATGTCTAATGTTTAGGTGTTATGTAAGAATGATTGAATATTCTATTTGATTATTTTTATGTAAGAACCCCATTGCTAGAATTTCAATATAATCCGTAATTATTATGTTAAGATTTGATTGTGGCAACTAATGGTTTTTAATCATTAGGGTTAACATAAACTAGGTTAAATGACCCAAGCTTGCGTAGTTGTTGCCTTGATTAATTTGTCTTCCTATTTTGTAATATGTCTTTCCAGTTAAATCTAGAGATTCTATCCTGAGTTATTCAATGGCTAGGTTTAATTAACCAGCATCTCTTAATTAAACACGACTTAAGGAAAAATCGGGGTTAATAGAATTTGTTGTTAATTTAAGATTAATAGTTGCTAGGAGAGCTATAAGAACAACAATTTAATGAAATATGTTTAATTATGTGTAGGATCAGATTCAACTAAAGAACTGAGGCCTTAATGATTTCACCATTTTCATCATTTTTGTATGTTTTCTTTAATTTTTCTTTACTAGTTTAGTTTCATTTTATTTCTTATTAGAAAATCAACTAAAACCCCCCCTTTAAACCTAAACACTGATTATTTTCATTTCAAAATCTTTACACACACACTCTCTGTGGGATCGACTTAGGCTTACCATTACTACAGTTATAGGTCTGGTTTATTTTAAGTAATGTTATGACGCGTTACGTCAATTTTGGCACCACTGTCGAGGAGTGCAGTGCTTTTGTTTTTATTCTTGATTTTAATTGGTGTTTTGTACATATTTTTTGCAATTTATTTCTTTTTTAGTTATTTCATGTTCTTTTCATTTTTTTTAGTGTTTGTTGTGTTAAAATATATATATATATATATACTTATGAACAGAAGTAATTTTTTCTATAACTCATATTCCCAATCTTATAACCAAGTTTGGACTGATCAATCTAACTTTAGTTATGGATGGCATAATCAACAAAATTACTTCCATAATAGTTTGTAAGACACACAATAGTTTCAGTTAGACCAAAAGCTTCTTATCACAACTTAGGTGCATCTCTGGAAGACTTGCTTAATATTATGACTGCTAACAATATTCAATTTCAATAGAATATATAGTAGTGTCAATAGGGTGTACAACAGTTTTAGCAAGATGTACAACAATTTCAATTGGGAGGACAACAATTCCAGTAGGAGGAAAGGCAATTTTGTTCTAGCTTCTAAGAATGGGGAGATATTGATAAATGTAAATTGCATCATATTTTAGGGCATAGTTTGATATATGTTTAGTCGTTAATTCAATCATTTAGTATGTGTTTAGGTTATAATTGTGTTAGTTTGTTAATTATTTATGTTTCAAGTGTTTTATGGGTTAGTGCAAGTCTTTGAGGTTAAATATTATGTTTTTGAGGTATCTTGATGTGTTTGTTAGTATTTTAAGGTCAACAACGAAGAACGGAAGAGTTTTGGAGACATTCAGGCTGAAATAACAACCCAGGATCATGGCATGTCAGCCCACGATTGTGACGAAGCCCAAAGAATGGCCCCAATCATGGCTTGCATGCCACAATCATGACAGTAGGCTCAGAAGTGAGCTATGATCGTGGGCTACAGGGCAACAGTCATGGCCTATATAGGGCAGACATGCAGACACTCACAAATGTCAAATTTCAAGGGATTTTTTAGACCTTTTAGACCCTGGAAAAACCCTAAGGTTACCCAAAACACAAAAGGATATAAAAAGAACAAAAAGAGGTAGAGAAAAGAGCTTTTTACATCAACCACCTTAAGAAACCCTAGAGAGAGATCATTGACAGATAAAGGAAGATAAGACAGAAGAGAGAAGAGGAGAAGAAGCTGACTTGAAGTACTTCCCGAATTAGGATATTTCCTAATGTTGCTACCTCCTACCATCCATTTTAGATTGTACTTCCTGTTCTTTTCAGTTTTATTATTTTATAGAATTAGATTAAACAGTTGAAGATAGGATCCAGAATGTCGAGGATGTTTTAAACTCACCTTCAGAATTTTATTCTTAAATTAATGAGAATCTGATTGTTTATATGTTTATTAGATATTGTTGTGGTTTGATTCTACTATTGCATAATTTGATAATAAATTGAGAGGCTGAATCGAATAAAAAACGATTAAATTGGACTAAAGAGAGTTAGGTGATTTAATAGAAACCATAATTAAATTATATCGGTAATTTGTGTAGAGAGAGACCTTGTATAGATGTTCGATAGTTTATTAGAGAACTTCAGAACTGATTAGGGTTTTGGATAGGTTGTGAATTGAGAGATGGAAACCTTTATAATCTGATTAGGGTTTATGATTTAGGGTTAATGGTTATAACTCGAGAGAGAGTAATCAACCCTAAGATAGTCTAAAACCAACAATCCAATAATGCATAATAAGTTCGGTTAAAATTAAGGATAGATAAAATTCCTTTTCTCTCAATTGGTAATTTCCTTCAATGATTTTTGGGTATGTTGCAAATTACTTAATAATTAGTATTATCATGTTTGATTCTTAATTTAATTGATTGAATTAATTCTCGTATTAGTATTATTGCATCTTGAATTTCTATTATTTGTTTCTAGCCTTAGATTTTAGAATTAGATTAGTTCCCTCCTCATGGGATTGACACCTTTGGTATTACACTAACAAACCTTACACTATTATCAAGGGTTAATAATTAAAACTTACACATAACCAAACCTCAGTCAAGTTTTTGATGCCATTGTTGGGGAGGAGATTAGTATAATTCTTTAGTCTAAGGTGTTTTCGTTAGTTTTTAGTTTTCATTCTTTCTTTCTATTTCTGAATCTGTGCTCTTGCATGGACACAACAGTTACGAGAAGTTCAAGTTGTGCAATTGAAACCTTAGATCTAGATATCACTTAATTTGAGTGATCAATTAGGAAAGCTCGGTGTGAAGAAGAAGAAGAAATTGCAAAAGAAACAATATCTGAGGAATTTCAGTAAGATTTGGATCACAGAGCAATCCAAGGACATCAATAAAGAACCCTTATGGATTTCATGAGACCAGGCTTCAGTATGACTAACCAAAGAGTAGTTAGGCCACCCATACAAGCAACCTCTTTTGAAATTAAAACAATCCTCCTAAATATGCTTCAACAAAATGTGCAATTCTATAGAATGAAGATCCTAATGCACATATAGTAAATTTCCTTGAAATCTGTGATACCGTTTAGTACCATCAAAGGTTAGAGGATGTGGTAAGAATTAGGGATTTCCCTTTTACCCTAAGAGGTAGAGGAAAGGCCAGGTATCACTCCCTGAACCCAGCCAATGTCACCACTTGGGATCAACTATTTCATGCCTTTTTAGACAAGTATTTTCCCCTTACCAAGACCACGAAGATTATCAAGGAGATTACCAACTTCCAACAAAGTGACAGGGAATCGATCTATGAAGCGTGGGAAGGATACAAGGACTTACAATGAAAATTCCCACACCATAACTTACCTAAGGAATTCTTGTTGCAAATATTCTATAATGGAGTAACCCCATATACGAGAGGTACGATTGATGCAGCATAATAAGAAAGATGGTAGATGAAGTAGAAGAGCTAATAGAGGAGATGGCAAGCAATAGCTGCCTATAGACGAACGAGCAGAGTAGACAACCTACTACCTTCTGAAAACAAAAAGGAGTTGAAGTTGTTGATCAAATGACGGAGATGCAGGCAAATATTGATAACTTAACTCGACAACTCAACAATATGAAGGCTTCATCCTCAACTTCAATGAAATTTGTGCAACTAAATTGTGAACTCTATGGACAGATAGACCATAATACGGAATGCTTCTTGATGAAGGATAACGATCTAGAGCAAGTTAGTTATATGGGAGCTCAATATGGACGAGGAGGGGGAAATAATCCCTACTCTAACACATACAACCCTGGGTGGAAGAATCATCCTAATTTTTCTTGGATGAACAATGTTGGAGGACAATTCAACCCCAAGGACAACCAGGTTTCCAACAAGATAAACCAAACTTAATGGAATCCAATTTGGATAAGATTTCAAATAAAATTGGAGGCATGGAGGATGCACATAAGAGGCTTGAAAGTAAGTTTGAGCAAGTCACTAAAAACCACGCCTCTTTAATACACAATCTGGAGGTCCAAGTAGGTCAATTAGCGAAGGCAATTTAAACTCGAAATGTAGGAACCCTTCTAAATAATACTTAATCTAACCCAAAGGAATGGATCATGGCCATTACTCAGACCCAGGAAAAGAAACTTGAACATACGAAAGAAGATGGAGACAACGGAGAAGGATAAGCAAATATGAAATCCCTTCCAAGTGAACTCGTAATTAAGTCAATCGAGGAACTTCGACTTGAATTTCCATACCCTATTCTAGCTCAGTGGAAGTCAAATATTCAAGTAAGGTGACGAGGAATTCTAAGGAGGCTTAATTAAACAATATTGAGGACATAACAGAACAAGTACAAATAAGGCTCACACTAAGGGAATCAATCAAGAAGAAGGTTAAGGAGCTCATAGCGAAAGAAAACCCTAATATAGCACAGAAGAAAGAGGACCTAGGGGATTTTTACATTCCTTGCAATATCAATGGAGTTAAAATAGATAGGGAATTCATAGATTTGGGACCGATTATTAATATGATGCCTTATACCTTAATAAAATTTGGGGTTAGAAGAGTTAGAACCCATTACAATACTAGTGAAGAAAGCGGAGAAAACAATTTATTGACCGAAGGGTATTATTAAAGATGTGGAAGTATAGATCGATATATTTGCCTTCCCCACGAATTTCTTTGTATTGCATGTTAGAGAATATGTGGAAACCCTTATGGTCCTTGGACAATCATTCTTGGCTACTACTTGCTTAATAATTGATGTTGATGGGGTTGAACTAACTATGAGGGTCGGAGAGCATCAAATAACATTCACTATGTCGAAGAATGACAATGATTGCCCCTTACTTCCAACTAACATTAAAGAAACTGAACCTCAAGGACAATGGGAAGCTATTGAGGATCCTAGGAATGCATTTAGAAAGAAATGATCGCAGAGGAGAAAGTGAAGGAAGGTGAAGCAGAAGGAAGGTGGAACCTAGGATATGATAGCTCATATGCAAGTTGTAAGATTGATGACTACGCTACCATTGCACAATTCGTTTGAACCACCTTGAGCATAAGAAAACCATCAAGCTACTGACATTAAAAGAAGTGTTGCATGGAAGGCAACCCATGGATTGTTAACTCCATGTTATTTCCTTTTATGCTTAGATAGTTTGAATGTTGTAGTTAGGTTATTTCAGTTCCAAATAAGGTTAGGAAGACATAAGACTTCGACATGAGTTAGATCATAGAGGAAGTAACAAAAAAAAAGAGGTGAAAGAACTACAAAAGAGTTAGGAAAGGATCTTAGGAGGGTGTGTGTAATGAAGAAAAACGAAAAAATCAAAAACGATGAAATTGTTGCAGGCCACAATCATTACCTTTGGCAGGGCATTACAGGCATATGTTTTTTAGTATTTTTCTTAGAAAATTGCCCTCCTCTCACCTATATATTCAAGTCTAACCTCATTTTATCCATCACTTTCATTTAGACTCTCTCTCTCTATATATATAAGACATTTAAAGACTTACTTCTCTCTACCTACACTCAACTCCCTTAATCTCACAACTCTTGAACACTCTCATTCTTAATGCAACCACAAATTAAGCAGATTGTTAAATGCAACCAATCTAAGGGGAAATCCTAAGTATCAGGTCATGGAAAAAGAGATAGGGCAGTAGATTATGGAGTGCCTTTCCTGATCTTCTCATATGAGGAAGGTAACTACTTTCACTCCCTTCACAATAAACAAATTATGGTTCCCAAATATTTTCATTTTGAGACTTTAGATAGACTGGAATTGAAAGACAAGGTCGAAAACTTAGTAGAGAGAATTCAATAGGGACAGTTTATTCATTTTCAATATCCAGTTTACAAAGAACTAACCCTAGAATTCTTTACATCCCTTCAGTTTGAATCCAATAAACCTATATAATTGTGATTTAGGTTGCAGGGACAACCTTATGAGCTTAATTATGATACCTTGTATGAAATTTGTGGTTTTTCCGAATCGTCTATACTGGATCAACACGATGATTTCCATGTCATTGCCTATTGGACTGAACTAACTGGGTTAGAGTGCTTCGATGTTAAAAATGCACACACCAACATCATCAAGAGCCATAAACACTTGTTACTGCACAAATTCATATGTCAAACTATTTTTGACAAAACAGAAACTAACAAATGTTCGACGAATGAACTTTTCCTGTTATAGTGTATACCACAACGTCCCAATTTGCACAACCACCCACATCTTTAATGTAATTATTGCTACTCGACGCAAAAGGAGCAATAACTTAGGAATGAGTTATTTGGTTTCATCCATAGCTGATTATTATAGAGTTGAGTGCAAAAGATTCACGTTTTACTGTCCTAAATTCATAAACCATCATCATCTATGGTAAGCTGAGATCCTAAAGTCTCATAATATGGAACTTAGGGATATTAGTTCCAAAACACATCAAGATCAAAACTAGTCAAGTGAGTTCGAGCGCTCAATAATAACAAGAAAAGGATTCGACTAGCGAGGAGTTCGAAGAGGAAGAAGAAATAAAAGAACATGGTTAGAAGAAAGTGATCGATATAATCTCTGCCAACACCAAAGCAATTACTAACACACTTACGGAAAACTCTAGAAGGATAAAGGAGATGGCCCGCACATAATAACCTCAGAGCTAGGATATAAATCAGATTCATTAGTACTTCGAGGTGCAAGGCGTACAATTGCCACCTCTGTCACCATCCCCACCTCCGTCACCATAAGGCTTTGTTTCTAACCCTTTTCCTTTAAATTTAGTCTTTATTTTTGTTTTATTTTATGTTACTTCTTTCTATGTGTGTTTGGTTGTCACCTTCTCACATTGAGGACAATGTGTTATTCAAGTGTGGGAAGGGCTGTGTGTTTTGCTTTGAGTGTGAATTTTACATATTATATGATAGTTTATTAAGTTGCATATTATGAATTATGTGAATGTATCGATGGCTTATATGGAATGAAATTGATTTAATTTTGAACATAATCTATTAGGTTGCAAAGAGTCATTAGCTCGCGAAATTAATGATATAGGTTCTTTGGCTAACTATGCAAGTTAATTAGGATTTAGTGTTAGTTTATCACTCTATAAGTTGTCACATTTATTCATAATTTTAGGTCTTTCGACTGAAGTAGCTAAAGCAGCAAGGTAAGCATCAAATAATAATTAAAAATGTTTGTTTGTAATTTTTAAATAAATAACTATTCCACTGGACTTCGGGTTATGAATAGAGCTAGTAGCCAGTTGAGAATGTGATGTAGTTGAGTAATGAATTGACATGCATCACAAATGTGTGCCATCGCATCAAAAGGCTATGATGATGATCCAACCAAGCAACTTAATAAAAACATGACTTAGTTCAGTAACCGGATCAACATTCATTGCCAATGTTTGCCTCCGTGTAAAAAGACCAAGTCCATATCCACAAAATGTAATAAAAATGGTTTCTAATAAAACCTATCGAAATTGTAATTAGCTTAACTTTTCATGAAAACGTACTTAGGAGTGGTTATAGAGTTTGAATGACCAAATAATTATTAATGTGTGTGTACAATTGAAAAGGGTGAACAACTTGACATTTTGGTCTTGATTAATATGTATATTTAGTCCAGAGCTCCTATATATGAATTTTGCATGTTAATGATTTGGAATAACTTGAATGATTGGGTTTAGAATTAAACTTGTTCGATGAAGTTGAAACCATTGTCCTGTTATTGCATTGTGTGCTTTATGATTTTGCTATGTTTATTGTTTTGTTTGCTTGAGGACAAGCAAATATTTAAGTGTGGGGATATTGATAAGTGTAAATTCCATCATGTTTAGGGCATAGTTTGGTACATGTTTAGTCATTAATTCAATCATTTAGTATGTGTTTAGGATATAATTATCTTAGTTGGGTAATTTTATATGTTTTCAGTGATTTATAGGTTAGTGCAAGTCTTTGAGCTTAAATATTATGTTTTTAAGGTACCTTAATGTGTTTGCTAATATTTTAGGGTCAACATCGAAGAGGAGTTTCAGAGATATTCAGTCTGAAACAATGACCCATAATAGTGGCATGTCAGGCCACTATCGTGACAGAAGCCCAAGGAATGGCCCACGATCATGGCCTACATGCCATGATCATGACAAAAGGCTGAGATGTGAGCTATGATCGTTGCCTACATTGGGCAAACATATAAACACTCTCGAACGTTAAGTTTTGAGGAATGCTTTAGACGTTTTGGGGCTAGAAAAACCTTAGGTTTACCTAAAAAATAAGACGATATAAAAAGAAAAAAAAATAGGAACAGAAAAGAGCTTTTTGCATCAGCCACCTTGAGAAACCCTAGAGAGAGATCATCGAGAGATAGAGGAAGAGGAGAAGGAAGAGAGATGAGGAGAAGAAGCTGACCCGAAGTACTTCTCAGATTAGGAGGTTTCCTGACATCATTACCTCTCATCATCCATTTTAGACTGTCTTTCCTATTCTTTTTAGTTTTATTATTATATAGAATTGGGTTGACCAGTTGATGATAGGATCTAGATTGTCGAGGATCTTCTAAATGCAACTTCAAAATTTTATTCTTGAATTAATGAGAATCTAGTTATTTATATGTTCATTGTATATTATTGTTATTTGATTCTGCTATTGGATAGAGAGGGAGAATCGAATGAAAAATGATTAAATTGAACTAACGAGAGTTAGGTGATTTAATAGAAACCAGAGTTAAATCAGATCGATAATTTGTGAGGAGAGAGATCTTGTATAGATTTCAATTAGTTTATTAGAGAACTTCAAAACTAATTAGGGATTGGATAGGTTGTGAATTAAGAGATTGCAACCTTCATAATCTGATTAGGGTTTATGATTTAGGGTTAATAATTATAACTCGAGAGATATTAATCAACCCCAGAATAGTCTAGAACCAACAATCCAACAATTCATAATTAGTTAGGTTAGCATTAAGGATAGGTAAAATTCCCTTTCTCTTAATTGGTAATTTCCTTTGGCTGATTCTTGGATATATTGCACTTACTTAATAATTAGTTTTTTATGTTTAATTCTTAATTTGATTAATTGAATTAAATTGTCATATGAGTTTCATTGCATCTTAAATTTCTATTATTTTTTTTGGCCTTAGATTTTAGGATTAGATTAGTTCCCTTATCGTGGGATCAATACCTTTGGTACTATGCTAATGAATTGTGTGCTTGTAGATTATTGAGGGTTAATAATTAGAACTTACACATAACCAAACCTCCATCAGATATTAATCACCAGGAACCACAAGGTGAAAAGGAGTAGCCATATCAACTCGAGGTATACCCAAAGGGTGTTAGTGGAGAACCATACAATGTGAAGAGGAGTTTGAGTTTCTTAAAAATAATACTAAAGGAATTGTTTATGTGGAAGAAGTGGAGAAGGAGCTCGAAGGAGGAAAAGACATACCATTTAGCTCGAAGATGAGTACTGAGTCTGTGATTATTGTTAATACAAACCCTTCACCTTTACTTAGTAGATTGGAGAAATTGAATGAAGAGGATAAAGGTAAAGAGATAATTGAGATATTTCCAAAGTGTATGGACTCAGCAGAGATGGAGATTCTGAAGATAAGGAAGACACTGGAGGTGAATGATCATCAACTGAGGCCCCCTATCTTTAACAACCTCACATGGAGGAAGCACAAATTGTGACTTCTGAACGTTATAATTTTGTCATGTAAAGAAAGTATGGTGTCGAGCTAGCAACACTAAATAAAGGCACTTTTTAAAAGGCAACCCAAGGGAAGTTAATTTATTTTTCTTTACATTTTTTCATTTATTTCTTATATGCATGTGTGTTTGTATTTTTTTTAACTTTTTATTAAGTTTTCAATCAAAATTAGAGAGAGAATAAAATAGACAAACAAACAATTTCTCTTTTTCTATTACTCCTAGGACTATATAGTCACGATTAGAGAATGAATCAACTAGAGAATTTCAAGGAAATTTCATAGCAACTTTAGTATGTACTTTTACTCTTGTGATTGGTCAATGTATATTATATTTAGAAGAGTATTAACTAGTGGTAGACAAAGCTAGTGAGATTTTGAGCCTTTGTAAACTGACACACCTATAACAGTCTCATTGTCTTTTGTTTATGTGTGACCTTCATAACATGTACATCCTAACTTTGCTTTGATTTTCTATTCAATACCATATTTTTATCACTTGCATTAACATGAAAATGATGAGGCATTCTTTGTTTTTCTAAACTACATTAGCCAAATAGCCTCCATCATATGATTTTCCTTTTGATAAGCCCCTTTGAGCTTTATTAGCCTTTCTTTGCGTACTAACCACATTACATGCTTTTAAACTTAACCAAATGTCCTACCTAAGCCATAAAGCTAGTAGAGCATTTGTGATTGCTGAGTTTTTGGATGTATAAAATTCTAAGTGTGGGGGTATGCATATGTATGGGATGGTTATAATTGTTGGGATGCCAATTTATATCTTATCATTGAAATCCCCATATTGATGTAGTTTCTTTCAATGTTTATATAAAAAAGGAAAAGAAAAAGAAAAAATGTTTAAATAAAATTATCAAGGAAGAAGTGCATATGTTTTGAAAAGTTGGTTATGATTAGTCTTTCCTCCTAAAGTTTTATTGAATAGGTTACTTAAGTATATTGGATATGACGTGGATGTTGCTTTCAATAATCAATCCCTATGGTTACAAATTCTTGTTTATAATTAATTTTGTAAGTGATATATGCTTGATGTGGTTTATGGTGAGAGAGCTTGACTTTAAGCTAGGAAGCATAGTTTTTGCATTCATCATAGTTGATGTACAAAATTGTGAGTGAATGTTAGTTTTTACACTTGATGGTATGTAGAGTGTTTTTCTGGTTTCAATAACTTTGATGACTTTCATGCTAATTTACCCAAATACATCTCAACTTACCTTTGCCCACATTATAAACTTAAAAAGTCCTTTGATTCTTGATTATGCATGTGAACCTTAGTGGTGAAGAAATGAAATGTTATGCAAAGTTATGGAATGTCATAATCATGAATGATGTATTAGAGTACCTATAGATGTATCTTATTTAAACACACTTTATCTAATTCTACCTCTAGATTGCTCAGTTTCTAAGGGTGATGAATGGTGATTGATCATGAGTAGAAGCATTGAATGTTGAGATCTTATGATTGTTTTGAAAGTTGTTTCTCTTTACTTATGATTATGTTCTTGGAAAATATGGAAAATGATTAAATGTTTTTGGGTCTATGATTGTGAATATGATGTTTTGGCCCAGGATGGTCAAAAGCCAAGTGTGGGGGAAAATGATATGTGCTTAATTGATTATATATTTATTCCATAACAATTAGTGATTAATGATACGAAAATGCTTAAGATACTCACTTTAGTTTATATATGGTTTTAGGTACAATTTGGAAGCGAAAGAGTTAAAGTGAGTTGAAAGCATCATATTTGAGCTATTTTCTGGAGATTCATAATCCTTTTTCTTAAGGGAGCAAGAATGAGAAAGATTAGAGTAAGTAAAGACAACAAAATCCATGAATATGATGACTATATGTTGAAAACACAAAGAAGGAGACTAAAGGAGGGCTCATGGTCAAACAACAAACTTGTCACAGTCGTGAGCATTGACTCACAGCTATGACAAGGCGTCTCATGGTCATGAGACACTTCTCAGAGCCATAACACACCTCTCATGACCATGAGAGACTTTCTCAAAGTTGTTAAAGCAATCACACTTGTGAATGCTCTATCAACTCACCCGAACCCTATTTTTAGTATACAGTCATCATTTTTGTGACCATAATGTTATGGTTTCGTATGGGAAAAGTTTGAAGAGTTGAAAGAGTGGTTTTGGGAGAATGAAGTGGGGTGAACCTCTCATCTTTTCATGGAGAGCAAGGCATTCTGACGTCGGTTTGGAGGTGACATCGACGCCGACGACCCTGTTAAGCATTTCTCTTATTGTTTGTTGTTCTTTCTCTTAGGGAATGATTATTTTATCCTATGTTTAATGTTTGGGTGTTACATGAGAATGATTGAATGCTCTATTGGATTATTTTTATGTAAGAACCCATTCCTAGAATTTCAATATAATCCATAATTGTTATGTTGAGATTCGTTTGTGGCTAATAATGGTTTTTAATCATTAAGGATAATATAATATAGGTTGAATTACTCAAGCTTCTGTGTTGTTGCCTTATTAATCTGTTTTCCTAATTCATAATGTAGTTGTCCAATTAAATTTAGAGATTGTATCCTAGGATATTTGATGACTAGGTTTAATTAATGAATCTCTTAATTAAACACAACCTAAGGAAAAACTGGAGTTAATTGTAATAGCCTGTTCTCAAACCTTAATGAGGTTTAGAGTCTTATATTATTCAAGCATATGAGATATATCATTATGAGGTGCATTCCATTCACATGCATAGTACTTATGTACATATACAAATTATGATTTAGAAACATTGCAAGGATAGTATATGCACTCAATTGACATATTCCGGGGTATGAAAGATTTTTAAATGATTAAAATGTAATTATGTAATTGAATATGTACTATAATGATTAATTTGGAATCAACTGTTACAATTGGGTGATTGATGAAGTGATAGATACATCTATTCTAGGAAAAATGTTAAATGGCAAGACGAATTGATACATGGAAATTTAGGTTGGTTAAGCCTATGGAATGGTGACATATGGAACTAGAAATGAGTGAAAAATGGCTAACTAATTAGGTGATAAATGGGTAGAACAAATGAGTGACAAATGGTGGTGTAGTTGAGTGACAAATGGACCAAATATTAAGTGACAGTTGGTAGTTAAAGGATGAAACATATGGCTTAGATCTTAACATAATAAGTGTCATGCCAAGTGTCCATATTCTCACCATACACCTTCACCTACAATTTTTTTTCCCGCACTTGAAAAACTATTTTGCTTTTATTCTTGTTACATTTACCCTCTCTATCTTCCTCACCGCTGACTCATACACATAACCCTTACACTTTGAGTTTTGCCCAAAATCCTACACCTTATCACTCTAAAATCTAGTTGTCTTTATCTTGTTATTGAAGTCCCTTTATTTTTTTCATCTTATTCTTGGAATATGCTTTATGTTTGCAAGCTTGGAAGGTTAGGTTAGCTTGGTAATTGAGGAAGCTTTGTGCTAAATAAGTAAGT
>JAOQMP010000209.1:22377295-22390957 GCA_027563575.1 Erythroxylum pedicellare
ACCTTGAATATCTTGGCTTGGTATTGACATTTTCTATCAACAACAAAATCCCCACTGCATATAACAATGAATTTAACTAGTATAAGGAAATATAAAAGCATAACCAAAATGACTATGGAAGTTTATACACGTACAGACATAGAATCAATGTTAAGGCCTTTCAAAAAGGGATTAGAAGAAGGGATAAACTAATTCCAAAACGGTAGACTGATTCTCAACTTTCTTTGTATAACTCTTAAGACCATCGACATAGATGAAACTTATATATCCAAATAAGACCTTTTGCTTCCGTTTTAGCCTCCTTAAGATATGCTTTTTAAGTTAACTTGTTAGAAAGACAGGACATAAAATCACAATAGTTAGAACAAAATGGTTGTAGCATTTACAACAAAAAGAAGTTGGCTTCTACCCATACAAAATAAAGAAAGGTAACAGACATTTGATCTCTACGAAATTATAAATCTTTTCTAGGGTTGAGTTCAAATATAAATGTTGGAATTTATGGGCAGTCCAAATACTTGTAAATATTTCAGTAAATTCAGAACATAAAAAAATATTGAGCTTACCTCAACAACAACAAAAGCTTCTTCCACTTCTTTCAGCCTCACAAGTAATTCTCTAGCAGATTGCACAGCTCCAGCAGCCTCACAAGTAATATACTGGACAATATAAAGTCACAGTGTTATCAAAAATTGTTCTAATACCAAACAAGACCTCACAAAGCAGAATTGGTCTGCGTTGTTCCATCGTCTGTGTTGTTATGTTCACAACGCAGACCACGTCTACGTTTAACAATGCAGATGAAGGTTTGCGTTGCTTTGTGGGTTATTCACAACGCAGACCACGTCTGCGTTTAACAACACAAACCTTCATCAATGTAGATGTCACAGGAGAATGTCGTCTGCGTTGAATCAATGCAGGCGTTTATATAAGAGAAAAAAATCAAGAATTAGACCTGTGAATTTTGATCCGTGCTATCTTGAGAGAAGATGAGTGTTTGGTGTGTTTGTGAGCAGAAAAAAGAAAATACATAAGCAACAGAGTTGTCTGCGTGTTTGTAAACAAAAGTGTTATATACGGAAGTGACGGAAAAATCTCTACCCAAAAAATCTAAAATTTGGGTTTTTTCTAAAAAGCTTCAAATTTTAACTTTTAGAAAAGTTGTATTTTAACTTTTGGAAAAGCTATTTCTATTTTAAAAGTAATTTTGAAATTTACATCCAAATACTCGTTTTTCTTTAAAGTAACTTTTATGGTAAAAAAATTACTTTGTGTATTATATATATAATAAAAGTTGAACCAACAAGAGTCTGAGTCTTTTTACTGAAATTTGGAAATAGCCGTTGAAGAAACTTCGAATCTTCTAAAACTAGCTTATTTCTTTTTACTATTCACGATTTATTATATATATAATACACGTACGCACTTTTCTTCTCTCTCACTCTCTCTCACTCTTTCCTCTTTCTATCACAAACCCCATGTTCTACCGACGGTAGAGAAGATAACTGAAGGTGTCATCCTGAAAGACATCTCTCTTCCTTCCCCTAATCCCTAAATCAAGGGCTTTCGCGTTCATTGGTCACTTCTAGATCCGATCTTCGGTTCCTGTTTTCGCTTCATTTTTCTTCTTTTAATTTCGGTGTGAATCGAATCGAGATCTGTTTGCGCGTTCATGGTCTACTTTGGATTCGAATTCAAGTTCTCTCCCCCTTCATGTGCGTTTCGCGGTTCAATCTTACAATCACTATGCATACATTTCGGGTTTTTTATTGTTTTCAGGAAGTTAATTAATTGATCATTTTTGTTTGTTGTTTGGTTAGTGGCGGTTGCTTAAATCGTGAAAATTGGCTCCACAAAGGCGATCGCAGCGCCACATAGGTGGCCACATGCAGCAGTCAAATACTGCGGCCGCGACGGCTCTCTACGATATAGCCACCGTCGGCTCTTTGCATAATGTGGACGCCGGTGACGCCGTCATGGCGCGATGGCTTCAGTCCGCCGGCTTGCAACATCTCGCCTCACCGTTGGCTTCTACAGCTAGCGTCGACCATCGTCTTCTCCCCAATCCATTAATGCAGGTATTCTTTTGTTTGTTTTTGAACTACTTTTTGATGTTTGACTGTTCGGTTACGCGTCTCCTCAGCCACCTCTCGCCGTCCACCTTTAGCTGCAGATTCTGACGGTTCCACCATGGCTTCCTTTCCCGGCCTCCTACCTACTTCTTCCATTCTAGCCATTGAGTTTCTCAGTTCCACCAACCACCCCTTAATTTCGATCTGATCCATTCTGGCCTCCATTCTGGTATTCACCATGCCCCAGCGTCGCTGCTCTGATACCAGTTGATAGATCTCCAGCAAAGAATCACTGATTATGTATTATACTGTATTATCAAAGCACCCAGTACAACCACTACTCTTAAGAGAATAACAGTGAATCCTTAGATAATAGACCAGAAAACTAGAAGAATATAGCAGTAACAAAAATAGCAAGGCGCCCTCTCAGTCTCTCCTGAAATGAACTGGGAACGCACAGCACCTCCTCTCCTCTAGGTTAGCTTTCGAGAGGCTAACCACTCTCTCACACTCCTCCCCTTTCTCCTCTCCTTTTTCTCTTACTTCTTTCCCACTCACTCCTGCATAGTGGGCCCTACTGCTGTCAAGTTAGTTAGGATTGTCTCCTTTCTCCCCCTGCAGCTCATTTCTCTGCCTTATAGAATATACCTTCAACCCCACGTGTCCCTTCTTTCTTTTATAAAATTTCGTAATTAAGGGTCTATCACATTACCTTATTTGCTTATTCATTTTGGTTAAAAGGCTCAAGTTATGCATTTATGTATGCTAGGTACGCAAAATATCACTAAACAAGAAGGAGATTGCTCGTAAGGATGATGATATTGTATCTGTGTGTGAGAATTAATTAACTGTCCACGAACCAAAGCTTAAGGTAGCCACTGCTTTCACAAAGCATAGTTCTCAATTTTTTGATTAAGATAAGAAATTTTGTTCATTAATATGTGTATATAAGCCTTACATATTTCTTTTGGAACATATGAAATCAAAGGACTGACATTTTGTTTCCAATCTGGAAAAGGTTGATTTGACTGCGTATGTTGTGAAGCACGAGTTCTGTTTTGATGCAGTTCTGGATGAGCATGTCTCCAATGATGAAGTAAGATGTTAAATTGGACAGAAGCCTTGATCTTACTGCATTTTAATATTGTGTACTTGTGAGCATGTTGTAAACTTTGGAAAATTTACATAACTTCATACTATCATTACCAGTTTGTATCTTGATGTGGCCATAAAGCAAGGAATTGGAATTGAGTTCAGTTTAGGCAATTTCAGCTATGTTTTATTTCCATTTGTAAATTACAATTGAAGTACTCTATGTTTTTGTTGATTGGCTAACTCATGATCTTCTTTGTGAACTCATATAGGTATATAGGGTTACCGTGGAGCCAATTATTCCCACCATTTTTCAACGAACAAAAGCTACATGTTTTGCATATGGTAAGACAGGTATAGATTTCAATTCATCTTTCCTTTATTGCATACGACTATACATTCATCTGTGTCTGTGTTATAGGAGCATAGGGAATTATAGTGGGGATAAATATGGATGCATAAATATTGATGGCTTGCAGTAAAGCGTAGCAGTGGATTGAAACACCACGAATTTTTGCCAATTGACATGGATTGGTTGATAATCAAGACATTTGAATTTCTTGGTTGCCATTTGGTTAAATGATTGTCTAAGGTTCGGGTATGGGCGTCTGCAGAGATTATCCTTTTATACTTGCTCTTAGTTCCTTCTAAACTATATTTTTGTTGCTTTCCTGTCATTAGATTTGCTTTCTGTTCTGATAGTCAATATACTTCTACATATTGATTTTTCTTTTCATTTCAGGTAGTGGTAAGACATTCACAATGCAACCATTGCTTCTTAGAGCTTCTGAAGACCTTGTGAGACTGTTGCATCAGCCAATTTACAGCAATCAGAGATTCAAATTATGGCTCAGCTATTTTGAAATATATGATGGAAAGCTCTTTGATCTTCTTAGTGAGAGAAAGTTAGTACTTGACCTTGGTTTTCATCAATTTTCTTTTGTTGTTCATTGATTTTATTCCCTCTAACATTCTTTGATAATTATTAAATGCATTATCTTGTGTTGCACTTATGCAAGTAAAAATTAATCATCTGTAGAAAAGTTGTTAAGTTTGTTATTCTCAAATAGGAAACTTGTGATGAGAGATGGGTGACAAGAAGTGTGCATTGTTGGACTGCAAGAATTTGAAGTTTCTGATGTTCATTGTTAAAGAGTACATTGAGCGAGGCAATGCAGAAAGAAGTACAGGATCAACTGGTGCCAATGAAGAATCTTCAAGGTCACACGCTATTTTACAACTTACTGTGAAGAAGCCTATTGAGGTAAAGGACTCTAGGAGGAACAACAACAATGACGGGAATGATGCCAAAAGTGTGAAAGTAGTGGGGAAGATTTCTTTTATTGATCTTGCTGGTAGTGAACGAGTTGCGCAGACACTACAGACAATGACTGGCAAACACTAGTCTTTTCATAGTATGCGTCATTTAGTTAGATGCTCCTCATTTTTGAGAATACATTCTTGAGGATTATATGTTTATCAAATCTGTTTCTTTGACTAACGGTGAAGCTTTCTATATGATAATCATGCATGCACGTGAGTCCTTATTTTCCCCTCATTTTGTGTGATTGTCAAACTTTGATATTTTTTGCTCCCATGTGCCATCAAACAGGATAAGGTACAAGTCTTGATATATATCTTTCTACCTGATTAGATAGTTTCTTGACTTCCATTACATGACATGTACTGAAATAATTTTTTATGGATGACTTGCAATCTAGGAAGGAGGTATCACGTTTGCTAAAGTTGGGTTGCAAAGGATCCTTGATATACATTCTATGCTATGTGGCAGTGAGAGATTTAGTTCAGGATCACGATGTGGGTGTCTTTTATGGCATCAATTGAATGAGGAGGAAGGCCAGTTTAGTGACTAATTTACAAAAACTTAGTTCTAACAAGGATGTGGGCTGGCACAAACAAAACAATCTGATTGCTTTGTAGGCTTGTTTTCCTCTTACCTGCTCTGTTAGTCATCTGACTGGCTGTTAGTTAACCGTGGTTAAGTGGTAGTTGACTTCGTCATTTCTGAAGCTAACACTTGGTCCCTTGCAGGATTGAAGGTGCAGAAATAAATAAGAGCCTTCTGGCCCTTAAGGAGTGCATTCATCTGACTGGCTGTTAGTTAACCGGGGTTAAGTGGTAGTTGACTTCGTCATTTCTGAAGCTAACACTTGGTCCCTTGCAGGATTGAAGGTGCAGAAATTAAAAGAGCCTTCTGGCCCTTAAGGACTGAATTCGTGCTCTAGATAATGACCAGATCCATATACCATTTTGAGGGAGCAAGCTCGCAGAAGTTCTCCGTGACTCTTTTGTTGGCAACTCTAGGACAGTTATGATCTCTTGCATTTCTCCAAATGCAGGGTCATGCGAGCATACTCTCAACACATTGAGATATGCATATAGGTTTGTATATTTTTCCAAGCATCAACAAAATGTCAGTTGCTGGAATTGTTTGAATGATATGTTTATTCAATTACACAGGGTTAAAAGTTTATCCAAAAGTGGAAATGCAAAAAGGGACAGACTGCAAATTCATCTGCCCAGGCTAACATGAACAGTGCAACCGCAACAACTGTGCCTGTTTCTGATGAAGTAGATGACTTCTATGAGCAACAAGAACCCATGTCAGTTGCTGGAATTGTTTGAATGATATGTTTATTCAATTAAACAGGGTTAAAAGTTTATCCAAAAGTGGAAATGCAAAAAGGGACCAGACTGCAAATTCATCTGCCCAGGCTAACATGAACAGCGCAACTGCAACAACTGTGCCTGTTTCTGATGAAGTAGATGACTTCTATGAGCAACAAGAACCCAAGTCAGCAGATATGGGAAGAAAGGTTCCAGAGAAAGAAGTTTCAGTCTTACAATCCTTTTGATTATGACAAGCAATCATCCAGTTTTAGTTCAACTTATACCTTCAATGGGCATGAGGAAAGAGGTGTGGTATCTGGCCCAGCTGATAGAGAAAGATTTGAAAGTTTGTACGGTGCAAGTCAAAAGATCTACTCATCACAATGCCATAATCTGGTCAATGCAGAAGAGAAAGTGCAGGTGTCACCACCACGTCGAAAAGGATTTAGGGAGGAAAAATCGGAAAAGTTGGGGAACTGGTTAAAGAAAGATACCAGTGGATCTGATCTCTCCACACAAAATTCTAGACAGAGTGCAGTGAACTACAAGTCAAACAACACTGTCTCAGAACAGTGTGCAACTGATCCTTCTGCAGATGGAAATATCAGTGCACTACTTGAGGTTGGCCATCTGTGCTCCTTGCATTCCTACTTCCTTTTATATGGCTTTAGGAATGTCAATATTATTGCACCTTCCATTGCTTTTCATCAAACATTGATTTTTTTTTGGAGTTCTAGGAAGAAGAGGCACTTATTGTGGCTCAGAGAAAAGAAATTGAGGATACAGTGGAGATAGTTCGGGAAGTGAAGATTTATCTGTTGTGCATATTACCATGGAAATACGTTTGCAGTTTCTTACAATGTTAAAAGAAGATTTTCCTTGGCTGGGTGCTTTTATTTGTTCGTTTGGTTAGTCTTTAGGCACGCCTTGCCAGGTTGCAGCATCGACTAAAAGAACAAGAGATAGTCGGAAAAGGGTCCATCGATGATGGAGCATGTTGTCTGCTTCAGTGATGTTACCATGTATTTGTCTTGTAATTTTCTATTGCATGTCTTGCATTACGCTTTCTCTCCGGTTGATTCAATGTAATTGGCTCCTCCTCCATCAATGGAGATTTATGCCTAATTGTAATTGAGTCTGTACATATTTGGCCCTTCCAGGTTTATTTGTCTCTGATGAAGCAAGGAGCGGCCTGTAGCTAACTCTTATGAACTGATGCATTGCATTTTTGCATTTTGATTCTCAAGCAGTGTGGGAAGGTAGCTAACAGACATCCGGTTTGGGAATGGCGATGCTGGGCGAGTATAACGATTTGTGTTAAGGTGCGTCTGATTCCTTGTTGGCTCGTTGAGGAGCTGAATGGGTTTTCTGGCCTTGGATTGGTGAAGGTGACGAATAATTGTACTCTAATTCTGTAATAGAACAATACTTCAAGGAAAAAGAAAACAAAGCAATGTGAAATTACATAATCTCTCATTATTTAGGATTTACCATATGTTTTTGCGTGCTTTCCTAACTCTGTGCTTACGTAATGATTGGAAAACCGAGAAAGACAATTACTGGTCAATTTGTTTCATTTATTTGATTTCTGGGACAAATATAAGAGTTAAGAATTCTCGTTATCCCAAAATAGTTGTTGAATTTAGCCATTCAGTAGTATCAAATTGCCTCAGATCAAGATTCATATTACACATCCAACCTTACCTGTTAATTCAAAATCACACCGCCACTAGTAGGCTATGGAAGACATCAGCAGCGAGCTACACGTAACCAAGGAACGCAACACCAAGAATGTCAAGTTTCACGACAAAGACAAACTGATGGCCTCTGCAATGGAAACGCCCAGCATTGACTTGGACAAAGAGTTGGATGTAGACCTCAATCCAGATGACGTGGTGATCACAGAAGGCACAACAATTCCCTCCATACAATTCTCGGAGAGGATTAAGCAAGTCATAGATAACTCTATCCAGTAAACGGTGGTAGTTTGGCTTCTCGGCAGCATCATGGCAGTGTGGACCCTGCTTAACTATATCGACATCTTATGGAAGCTTGTCGTAAAATGCAAGGTGGTGGATCTGGACAATCATTACTTCCTTGTTAAATTCCAATTACCCAGTGACTATGTAAATGTGCTCGTCGGAGGACTATGGATGGTGAGGGATACTTACTTAATACTTCAACCTTGGAGTCCAGCCTTTTCCATCTTTGATGTCAATCTCAAATCAGTCGTCACTTATGTGCGTTTCTCATGATTGCCACTCCAATATTATCACAAAAGCACCTTACGAGCTATTGGCCAGCTTGTGGAGAAGGTTATTCGGATCCACTACAATACTTTAGCAGGAGACCGTGGCAAATTCACATGTTTAGTGGTAGAAATAGATCTCACTAAGCTGCTGCTGTCTAGACTTTGGTGGATGAGAGACTACAAAGGCTTGAATATGAAGGCTTACCATGCATTTGTTACACCTACGATTGCTATGGCCATGTAAACAAGGAGTGTCCAACAATGGTGATGGGATAGCCTCTGGCAGAGGATGTGCAGTTACAGGAACCACCCGCAAGCTCCCAACGCTCGATATCACCAGATTCCGAGGCAAACAACTTTGGACCCTAGATACACGTGTAGGCATGAGGGAGACGTCCTTATGTTAAAAATCACCAACGGCTATGGGAACCATGCAAGCTATCCCTACCATCCTACAGAAACAGAAGGCAAAGTTAGGCACTGATTCCTGTTTTGAGACGTTGGCAATTAATATGGACATGAACTCGGAGACGACTGCACATGAGGCCCATCTCTTCCGAAAAGACTTTGCAGCATGCTCAACGAACCGCAGGTCTCAAGGACGTGTGTAGGGAGTTCTTGTTGCCCACAAGGTTTCTCCCCCCACCATCTCCACAACCGGAAAGATTCAAAACAGGCGTAACCCTATGGCCCCCTCCCCTCCATCCTCATCAAGTGACACCCGCAACAACCCCATTCGGAAAGGTGATGCAGGTGTTAGAATATTCAGAGCGACACACCACACTTGACCCAACTAAGCACCACACTATTGTCATATGTTAAACTAACACGCACCCCCTCGACAACCCAGATTGCACCTGGGAAGTGACATTTTCGACCCTGCCTAGCACAAACGGCGGTGTGGACACTAGAACCAACCACCCAATCCCTCGCATAGTAGGGGAAAAGGAACGTTAACGAACCTGAGAGTTGAAGAAAGGTGCATGCCTTAAGAAATTGTCTCCGTCCACATGTAAAGCCTTGGCACAATCCCTACATGCTAACGAAGTTCACCTGACAGGCAAGATCGATTAGACAGATGTGAGGATCGACGGGAAGATAGCTACCGCCTACCCCCATGGGAATTCATAAAGACTTCCTTATATCCACCTATATTCCAATGATAGCGAACATTTTTATGTGGAATTGTCGTGGGGCAGGCAACAACCATTTTGTGCATTTCTTCCTCCCCCACAAGCGCAATCATGCTTTGGCCTTAGTGGTGATCGTCGAATTGAATATCAGTGGCGTGCAGTCGGATCACGTGATCCAACAGATTGGCTTCCCCTTCTTGTATTGGGTAGAAGCTGCTGGATTCAGTGGAGGCACTTGGGTACTCTGGACAGCCAACTTGAGTCCCCTAGTGGAGTCTTACCACCCCATTTTGTTCACTTGCAGCTGGCTGGTCATTCGGTGCAACCTTACTATTTTACAACTATTTATGCCAATCCCATTGCACCTAAACACAAGGTCATGTGGGACACATTACATGCATTGCATGAGACCATCAGGGATCAGCCTTGGCTCTTGGCTAGAGACTTTAACGCCTTGTTGCTGCAAGAGGATAGGAAGGGTGGACAACAATAGCACCATGGCCCCTGCACCTTCTTTCGCAAGTTTGTTCAAACTGCAACACTTCAAGATTTGGGCTATCAAGGCCCTTAGTTTACTTGTTCAAGGGGTGACCTTATGGAGTAGTTGGATCGGGCATTAGAAAATCACCACTGGCTTGACCAGTCCCAGTCTTGCTCGGTTGTCCTCCTTCCCAAGTTCCATTCTAATTATCGCCCCCTCCTAATACACCACAGTAATCTAACCAATGGCTCACATAGGAAGCGTTTCCGGTTCTTAGCGCCTTGGCTAACTCACCCCAAATTCCATGCCCTTGTCTCTGATAATTGAAACTCTAGTACTCACGGACATCAAGCTTCTCGCAACTTTGCATTAGTGGCACAAGAGTGGGACTCCACGGTGTTTGGTAGTATATGGAAAAAGAAACGGTGGATCGAAGCTCGGCTCACTGGCCTCCAAAGGGCCTTGAAACTCTATAGCTCCTGGAAACTGCAAGTCCTAGAACGCACCCTATTAGAGGAACACGAGAGTATACTCACTCAAGAGGAGTTGTTGGAATCACAATGGGCTCGCTGTAACTAGATTTAGTTTGGTGACTGCAATACCTCCTACTTTCACGTTACTACGAGAGAGAGACGGAGGCAGAATCATATCGGAATGTTAAAGCTGGATGGTAGACACTAGTGCTCCGACAAGGCAACCTTACGTTCAGTCGTTTTAACATTCTTCAAGGACCTATACACAGCCGACGAAGGGCTGCTTCATCCGTATGCAATTCGGGGCCAATTTCCTATCTTAGAGGCCAGGGAGACACGACACCTTGCAAGGCTTGTGACCTACGAGGATGTTTATCAAGCCCAATGAAAGCTGCTAGACCTGATGGGTTATTGGCTCTCTTTTACCAAAGCCAATAGGACATGGTTAGACCTTCGTTGATTACTATGGTCCAAGAAGCCTTCTCTAAAGGCATCATCCCGTCCAATCTGAACTCAACTAGGATCAACCTTATACCCAAAGTGGAAGGTCTCCTAAATTTTCAACAATTTTGTCTGACCAACTTATGTAATGTCCTCTATAAACTGATCACGAAAGTTGTTGTCCATAGATTGAAGCCCCTCCTCCTTTCCTTGGTGAATTAATCCCAAACCAGCTTTGTGCATGGGCGCACTATTACAAACAACATTATTATTGCGCAAGAGATCATCCATACCATGCGACGCCGAGCAGGAAGTAAGTATATAGCAATCAAAATAGATCTCCAAAAGGCCTACAATCGCCTAAGCTAGAAGTTCATTCACGACACATTAGAGGACATAGGCCTTCCCAACTTGTTGGTTTAGCTCATCATCCATTGCATTAGCTCCACCTCCATGCAAATCCTCTATAATGGAGCCCCATCCTAAACCTTTTAGCCGTCCCTAGGAGTTCGCCAAGGTGACCTGCTATCCCCCTAACTCTTTGTGTTATGTATGGAAAGGCTCTCCCAAGCCATCGAAGCTCAAGTTAGAGCCAAGAAATGGATCCCCTTTTGAACCAGTAGACAAGGCCCATCTGTGTCTCACCTATTCTTCGCAAATGATCTGCACCTATTTGCTAAAGCATTTACTGATCAAGTAGACGTTATCAAAAATGTGTTGTGAGACTTCTGTGCAAGCTCCAGACAACTCGTGAACCAGGACAAATCTATCGTCGTCTTTTCTAATAGCGTTACTGCGAGGGATGCTAGATATCTCAGTAATCTATTGGGATTCACCCTCACCAAGAACTTAGGAAGATATCTGGGTTTCGCTCCGTCACAAGCGAGTTACCGTAGGCATCTACCAGCTGGTTACTGATCGCGTCCACCAGAAACTAACTAGTTGGTCCACTCGCAATATTTCTTTGGCGGGATGCACTACTTTGGCTCAATCGGTCCTCCTCACTATTCCCTACTATACCATGCAAACTACTTCTTTACCTCAAGGAGTTATCCACCAAATTGAAGGCACCTGTCGTTGGTTCCTTTAGGGTGCTCAAGTAGGGGAATGAAGGTGAATTTGCTCAAATGGTCCGATGTTTGTCAGCACCAGAACTGTGGAGGCCTTGGTTTGCGGAAGCTGAAAGAACATAATAATGTCCTCCTCATGAAGTTAGCTTGACATGTTCTTACTCAACCTCATGCCCTGTGGGTTCAAATACTGAGAAGTAATGTCTACCCCTATGGCCCACATTTCTCCAACACTGCAAGTGGGGTGCTATTCCTTCCTTTGGCGAGCCATTTGTAATGTTTGGCCAACAGTGTATCCTGGTATTCGATAGGCAATAGGGGATGGTTCCACTTTGCATTTTTGGGAAGATGTGTGGCTGGGGGATACTAAACTTTTGGAGGTCACTGTGTCCATTATTTCCAAGGTGGAGAAACAGGCTCACGTGAGGGAATATATTACTGCAGACAACCACTGGAACTGGGATCTTTTACAAACTTGTCTCCTAGCCTCCGTTTGCCTCCAGCTTGCAGCCATGAGCCCCCCTACGGACACTAATACATAGGACAGAATCTATAACGGTTGGATAAAATTTGGTCAATTCAGTGTCAAATCAGCTTATATTGTTTTATGCAATAATTCATGGCTTCCCCAGGATCATCACTGGATGCTTATTTGGAGCTTCAAGGGGCCTCAACGCATCCATTCCTTCCTATGGTTAGTGTTGCAGGGTCATCTTCTCACCAACGAGGAATGGGTCCGACAAAATTTTAGTAGCAATCCCTACTGTGGAAGTTGTTCATTAGCTGATGAATCATGCCTATACACACGACTGGATTGTCCCACTGCTCACATAGTGTGACACACGTTTGTGCCTCAGCAACACTAACATAATTTTACCTCATTCGACTGCCTTCCCTAGTTGACTACTAACCTCTCCATGCAAAGGCCACTAGTTTCTGGGATGGACTGGAATCTACATTTTGGTGTTACCTATTGGTTCATTTGGAATTGGAGAAATCAACGAATATTTACGAACCTCCCACCTGCCTTTCACGTGGAGGTCATTATGGCCCAAGTTAAGGCCATTCAGCATGTTAATATGCTTACGCTCATCACCAACCCTCAAACCTATCTCCGAGATGCTCAGATTAGATAGAATCCACCAACGATAAGATGGTGCAAAATCAACATTAATGGAACCATCAAGACTTCTAGCGGTTTAACTTTAGCAAGTGTGTGTTAAGGAATGACTGCGGTGAATGGAAGACCGAATTTGCCTTATAAATTGGCAATTGCACGCCGTTGGCGTTCGAACTTTTAGGGCCCTGAAAGGATTAGAGTTGACTTAGCCTTCTGACAAACAAGTTTTATTAGAAATAGACAGCACAATTTATCAAACTTCTTGCGGAGGATCCTCTACATACCCACTGCAACTGGACCTTGATCTTCAAACACAAAACCCTACTCTACAAGGATTGGGAACTAAAATATCTACATACCTATTGTTAGATCTTTAAGTTCTGGAACACTTCTTAGCTACCTTTATGAGAAGCCTTAGGTAAGAGATTAGCTGGATTCGCGTATAAGGGAGGCATGTGAAAACTCTAAGGCATATGCGGGCGAGTGGGATCAGATTTGGTGCAAATTTTGGTAGAGTCTCGGACCTCGTGGAGATTGACTTGACCCAGGCTAAGGTCTTGACGGACTAAGGACTTAGCCCATGTTCTGATGAATGGACCACAACTAATGGACTTGTTGTGGGAGCATTGGATCATGCCAATGTGCTATTGGGCTTCGGCGAGATCACATTACATCAACAACGGATAGAGATCGTGGGGAGATCTTGGATGATGTGGCGACAACTGGGAGTTAGAGTTGCAATGTAACCGAACGTCTGAAGATAGTAGAGTTCTTTGAGGACAAGGATGTTAGTTTCTGAGTTAAATGTAAACTCTATCTTATTGTTATCTTATCTTATCAGTTAGAGTCCTATTTAGACGGGGGTGTCGTCTAATTGGTCCACGTGATGTAATCTGAT
>JAOQMP010000209.1:22391057-22407484 GCA_027563575.1 Erythroxylum pedicellare
AGCATTGAATAAGGTAACGATCAAAAACAAGTATCCGGTACCTTTAATTCAAGATTTGATGGATAGGTTGTCGAGGGCTGAGGTGTTCACGAAGTTGGATCTTCGGAGTGGGTACTGGCAAGTACGGATAGCCGAGGGCGACGAGCAAAAGACAACGTGCGTAACACGGTATGGATCCTACGAATTTTTAGTTATGCCGTTTGGATTAACTAACGCCCCTGCTACATTTTGCAACCTAATGAATGACGTGCTGTACGACTTTTTGGATGAGTTCGTTGTGGTCTATCTAGACGACATCGTGGTATATAGCACGAACATGGCGGAACATGTGGAACACTTGAGGCGAGTGTTCGAAAGACTGAGACAGCACAAGCTCTATGTGAAGATGGAGAAATGTGAGTTCGCTCAGTTAGAGATCAGATTCTTGGGTCACGTGGTGAGCAAGGGTCAGGTCAAGATGGATCCTAAGAAAGTGAAGGCAATAGTTGAGTGGCAGGCTCCTACGACAGTACGAGAATTGCGGAGTTTTCTCGGCCTGGCGAACTACTATAGGCGGTTCATAGTAGGATACTCGAAGAAGGCGGCACCATTAACGGACTTGCTAAAGAAAAAGCAAGAGTGGTGTTGGTCGAGTGCATGTGAGGAGGCATTCGAAAAACGTAAAACTGCGATCTCAACCGAACCGATGTTAAAGCTGCCCGAGTTCGATCTTCCATTCGAGATACATACTGATGCTTCGGACAAAGCCATTGGTGGAGTCCTTGTACAGGAAGGTCATCCAGTTGCATTTGAGAACCGAAAGCTCAATTGTGCGGAGCAGCAGTACTCGATCCACGAGAAGGAGATGCTTGTACTGGTGCATTGCTTGGAGACGTGGCGAGTATATTTCTTGGGAACCAGGTTCATTGTTTGGACAGACAATGTTGCTAACACATTTTTCAGGACCCAAAAGAAGTTGTCCGCAAAACAAGCCCGGTGGGAGAAGTTCTTAGCCGAATATGACTTCATGTGGGAGCATAAACTGGGGAGGCACAATAACGTGGCAGATGCCTTAAGTAGGAAGAAGGTATTTGCGACCCTTATTCAATCACGAGAGTGGAGTCCAACCTGTTGGAGCAAATCAAAATGGCAGCTCCGCTAGACACCATATACTGTAAGTTAATTACTCAAGTAAAGGAGGGTGTTGTACGCAGGTTCTGGCTCGATGATGATAGGTTATTGATGACTAAGAATAGTCAAGTTTACGTGCCGAGTTTTGGTGGATTGCGTAAACAATTGTTGAAGGAGACGCACGACTCGTAGTGGGATGGTCACCCAGAAGTCCAACGGATGCTAGCGCTCCTATCACATTCCTACTTTTGACCGAAGATGGAGAACGACATGGAATGTTACGTCAAGATGTGCCTTGTGTGTCAGTTGGATAAACCGGAGAGGAAGAAGGAAGTCGATTTGCTACATCCCTTATCTATCCCCGAAAGACCTTGGATGTCGATCTCAATGGATTTCATTGGTGGGTTTCCAAAGGTGGACAACATGGCATCAATTATGGTGGTGGTTGATAGATTCTTCAAGTATGCAGTCTTCGTGCCAACTCCTGTAACTTGTCCCTCGAATTTTGCGGCTGAGCTGTTCTATAAGAACGTGGCTAAGTATTTCGGAGTACCAGCGGAAATTGTGAGTGACAGAGATGCCAAATTTACGGGCCGATTCTGGACATCTCTTTTTAACTTGATGGGTTGTGAGTTAAAGTTCTCAACAGCCAATCACCCATAAACAGATGGCCAAACAGAAAGAATCAACAGTTTGTTGGAGAAGTATCTTCGGCATTACGTAAGTGCAAGTCAACGTAATTGGTGGAATTTACTTGATACTACACAGTTTTGTTATAACTTGCACAGATCTTCGGTTACGGAGAAGAGTCCCTTTGAGATTGTGTTGGGACAACAGCCTCTCATTCCATTGGAGATTACTCAGCAAAGGACAAGTGACAAATGTCCTGCGGCGCATAAGTTTGAGGTAGAGAAGCAAGAGTTGTTGGATGAGGTGAGGGACAGTCTTCGTAAAGCTTCTCGACGAATGAAGAAGCAAGCGGATCTTCGGAGGAGACCGTTAGAATTCGACGTGGGAGATAAGGTTCTGTTGAAACTAACCTCATAGATTTGGAAAAAGATCTCGAGTAAGCAAGTTCATAGGGGTTTGGTACCGAAGTACGATAGACCATTTGAAGTGCTACATAAAGTGGGGTGGCGTACCAATTGAAGTTACCTGAGCGGTTAAAGGTGTACCCTACTTTTCATGATAGTTTTCTCAAGCCTTACTATGAGGATGCATCAAATCCGAATAGGAGTTAGGTTAAGCGTGCACCACCGGTTGTGAGAAAACAGTTCAAGGATCAAGTGGAGAAGATCCTAGACCACCGGGCCATGGGTCAATATAAGAAGAACCGACGGACCGAGTTCTTAATCCAGTGGAAGGGTAAACTTGCCGCGGAAGCAACATGGGAGAAAGATACAATCTTGTGGCAGTTCGAGGATCAGGTGAACGCCTACCTTCAGACTAAGTCGACGAAGGGGTCGAATCCATCTGGTGTGAGTGGTTTGTTAGATTCTTAAGTTCCGGAGCACTTCTCAGCTACCTTTATGAGAAGCCTTAGGTAAGAGGTTAGCTGGATTCGTGCATGAGGGAGGTGTGCGAAAACTCTAAGGCATATGCGGGCGAGCGGGATCGGACTTGGTGCTAATTTTGGTAGAGTCTCGAACCTCGTGAAGATTGACTCGACCTAGGCTAAGGTTTTGACGGACTAAGGACTTAGCCCATGCTCAGATGAATGGACCATGGCTAATGGATTTGTTGTGGGAGCATTGGATCAGGCCAATGTGCTAGTGGGTTTCGGCGAGATCACATTGTATCATCAACGGATAGAGATCATGGGGAGATCTTGGATGATGTGGCGACAACTGGGAGTTAGAGTTGCAGTGGAACCAAACGTCTGAAAATAGTAGAGTTCTTCGAAGATAAGGATGTTAGGTTCCGAATTAAATGTAAACTCTTATCTTGTTGTTATCTTATCTTATCAGTTACAATCCTATTTAGACGAGAGTGTCGTCTAATTGGTCCACGTGATGTGATCTGATAAGGATAGACGTGATCTAGCACAATCTTAGATAGTTCAGATTGAGTAAGATTCTGAATGTAACTTAGAAGATAAGTTAGGATGTCTATATCTAGCTCATTCGAACTTTGCTCTTCTCATTCAATCAAAGAGAGTATTTTTTGTATTCTTTTGATGGAAAGTATATAAAGTTAGTTTTATACCGTATCTCTATACGTTCTTGTTGCCTTTGTTCTTACTGTTCTTATAAGTATTATTTCTTCCAGAATGTCGTGAGGTAAACAGTTTGGGAAGTTAAGAAAGACTAAGTCTTGCTTTAACGGATCTAAGTAAGATTGCCGTGCAAAGGTTGTGAGTGAGAGACTTCGAGTGAAAATTTAAGTTTCAATAATACCTTTGTAATACCTACCATGAAGGAAACGCTGCCATCAATTGGATGACCAATTTTGCATTGAGCCTTCCTCCAGGGTACCATGAATTCCTTAATTCTCCTACAGCCATCAATACTATCCTTACATGGGATCACTCTAGCGCCACCTTATAAAAGATTAACTCGCGCTAGACCACCGTCATTATACAGATAGTACCCTATTAACCAAATATTAAATTGCACCGTTGCCAAATGTATGATAAGCAAAATGAATGAGAACTGAAAATTGACAAAACTTCATAACGGAGACTGTCACGTCTTGTGCTTTTCAAAGAGCAGTTGAAGGCGCGCACCATCTTCCATTGCTCATTTTTCTCACTCAAGTAAGGGGTATAAATGACAACAACAAAACTTGAGAACGGCAAACAAGTTGAGGAAACAAGGAAAAAGGTACAAAAAACATTAACCCACATATGACAATTACAAGCCAAACCATCCATTCCCTTGCACCTGTACTGTAGGTCACTTGCTTCTCGAGTCACAATCTAGTTAGCTTCAGTCCTTAAGCACTGAGGCAAAAGAATTTAGACGAAGCTTAAGCGCCCATATATTCACTATGTACAGCAGATACCACTTGCAGTACCGCCAAATACCAAATCCTCAGTCTGCTCTCAATCTCAGAATCTCCTTAGCCGTCCTCTTCCGAAAATATGGCATATGCTCCTGCAGACCAAACCGAATTAAAAATGACCAGATATTGCAACATACTTTGATAAGTTTCAGCAATTGCATTTTATAAATTGCTCAACTTGAGACCAGGTGATGTCTCGTATTGTAAGTAATAACTACACACCAAGTACAAGAACCTTTCCAACATCAATTCAAGTGTGGATAGGTCAGTTTCAGGTCTAATGATTACGAAATGGCAACTTCGAGCCAATTTAATGAAAGAGACCCGAGATTTGAAGCCGGTATTTTCATGCATGAAAATTTTATTTTTACGCCCACCTGGCCAAAGCACAACCCCAGACCTCTGCTATAAAAATCAGCATATTTGATCATGAACATGCCGCAGTCATACCTGTTAATACCACAAAAAGATAGTCAGGATATAATCAATACTTAGACAGGACCTGTTGATCCCATCAACCGCAATCTAATGTTTGATGGTACTCAATTCTAATAACTGTTTAATTTAATGGCAAAGTAACTACTGTTAAACAACTGTAAAGCTGACTTGAAAGAAGGGGGATGAACCCTTCAATATAAGCAATCACATTTAAGAGAATTTTGTTACAAGCATGCATTTGGCAGGAAAATGCTTCCAGGAATATTACCCCATTACAACCTAACAGTCTGGAGGCTTCTAAGCTAGATGTATTTTTGCTAACACCATAAAATTCGTTGGATGAATTTTAATGACTAGACTTATTAACTGAATCCAATACAATACAGACCCATTCTCCTGTTCCGGAAGGTCTTCAAGAAATTCCCGCTCCCAATTGCTCACATCAATGTTTTTCCGACTCTTGTCCTTGACTTCTTCAACATAATATCTCGCCTGGAACACAAGTGGAAATGATCAGCATTAACCATGTTAATAATGACATACCAAATTTTCTTCTAGGCATTATTTGGTTGTTATTTGTCTATAGTTTACTTTTTCTATCCAACATTGTGTCAATTTTACAAATTCACACCTTTCATATGGAAATGCAAGTTCTTCAACTTTATCATTCCCAGTACAATGAGCCATTACAAAGTTCTCAAAAATGTTAAGAAGCAATATTAAATACAGGTTTCTTACTCTTTTAAGGGAAATTTAAGAGAAACCCTGAGAAGTCAATGCACAAATAAAATCAGTCAGTCAAAAGCCCTGAGAAGCTGTCATGTGTCTCAGACCCTTTCATATTTGTAAATCAATAGCAAGCCAAAGGAAAAAATGGTATATATACCCTGAGGATAGAAATGGTCAAATGCCACTAACAAAAAACTAGATAAGTCAAAACTGGAAGCTAAAGAGTGTTCCTTGAGCCATAGCAAACACATCTGCAAAACAAAATGCTAAGAAAGACCAGAAGGCATACCAGATGCTCCAACAACCTGGAGTCTGTCCCTTTCAGTGAATCAAGATATTGGAACTTCTTGTCCTTTTTATTAATGATCGCCAAACACCAATGTATCTCTTTGTGAACAGGGATAAATATCTGAGCTCAATAGCATTGGTTAGGATGAGTAAATTGTTAAATCATATAAAGAAAGAAACAAAAGTAGAAGTAATGAAAACTAGAAGAAAGTGAACCATATTACTTTATCACAATCAACCAAAAAGTATCCCAGTCTCCTTTCCGTAGTCCATCTTTTGACAGCTTTATAGTCGTAGGTGTTCCCTCCAGCAGTTAACTGCACATTGACAATAAATCTCAACACTGTCAAAAAAGGATAAAATAGACAATGAAAAAAATGCAACATATAGCAATTTAATTTGTTAAATCACAGTAAAGAAAGAGGAGCAGAAATAAAAGAATATATGTCAATATCTAGTAACTATCTTAATCATCTTCTAAAGATGATTGATGTAATGGGAGTTGTGATGGATAAGGTTGAAGCTTTGGGTACAAGTGAATGGAACACCATTTAATGGCTAAGATCCTCATTGAAAAAACAAATGCTAGCATCTCAAGTAATCAAAATTTGGTTTCATAAATCTGTCAACAATGAAATGCACCATCTTCTTCTAGGGAAGCAATTAGAATGCTTCATCCAGGGATGACCTACTAGGGGCTTGGTTTGAGAAGCCATTAAAGACCTACCAAAGAGAGTTCTAAAAGATGGAAAGCATGCTTTAGAAACCAATTAGGAAAAAAAAAACTACAAATTAAAATTTCAGCAAGCAGCTCGCGATGTAAACAAGCAATGATTGCAAAATCATAAACTATAAATAGGGGGAAGGATGAAGTGAGGCATACATCAGAAAGCCATCTCAAACTACTGTGACTACTATAAAGACTAGATTGTCATCTCAAACTACTAAAACTATTTCAAAGATTAGATTTTCATCACCACCTCTTATCATTATGAGAAAAATTATTGTCCATGATCCAAAAATCCAGAAACAAATAAGAAAGAGTGCAGTTCAAGATACACTGTTTTTAAGTAGAATAGGCATCTACTACAAAATTTGATAGGACTAACCTTTTTGTAAAAGAAGGTGTTGCAGAAATGGCATTTCAGAAATTTCTGTGGTTCTTTCTTCTCCCTTTCTTTCAGCAGTTCAAGGTACACATTTATTACCTGACAAATAACACGTAAACATATCAGGACAAAATGTTATAAGCTAACCAAATTCAACAAAGTCTAAATAGCCATCTTATCTCGAACTCATGTGTAAGATACTAATACAGTGAAATGATACAAACAGAGGGAAATGCCACACAGTCCCAAAATCACCTCATCATTCAACCATGCTCCAGGTGCAAGGCATTGTAAAAGTTCTCCAGTGATATCAATATTTGAATTATCATGAGTGACTAATACCTTCCTCCTGCAAGATCAAACAAAAGTCATAACTAATGCCCATTTACCAACAACACCAATTGAGATATCAAACTAACATGTTTCTCAAATCCTACCTATTGCTGGCTAAAAAAGCAATTTGTAACTCCTCCTCTTCATCTTGAGTGAGAGGGATAAAAGGTTCACGAGGTATCTCCTGAAAGCCATAAAAAAACTTTCAGTTAAATTTGTAACAACGGGTATACTAGCTTCAACTTCCAACAAAAGAGAAAGAATCCTCCCTTCCACAAATATCCAATTTTTTCAATTAATTATCAACTTCTTGGCAATACTGTACAATTTCTATAACAAGATTTCTTCTAATGAAGGTGGAAAAGCATAAAATTCGATTAATGCAATAATTTTAAGACTCCCACGATATAAGCACCAAAATTACAGGAAAAACCAACTGACCTCCACCAATTTCTCCTCTGTTTTCTTCGTAGACCGCAACGATTTAAGTGAACTCCACCTTTCCTCGTTCAACTTAATCTCAAATCCCAAAGCTGACAACTTTGTACTCCTCCTCTCCACACTCTGAAGCAATTTCCTATAAACCTCAACACTCGACACATCTACTTGACGGTCCAATACTAAAGAACCCATCATGTTCCTAGCTTTCTCGACCTCCAAATTCCCATCCACAGTAACCACCGATCTCTCCTCCACAACCTTGACATCATTATCATGATCATTACCCACAACCGAAACCCCCAACGTAGACCTTCCTTCTCTTCCATTTTCTTCAATAATCTCAACCTCTTCAACACTCGAATCCTCTGAAAGCACCGCCTTTCCAAGCTTTGGATCCTCATCATCCACATCAACAACCTCCTTCTCTTTAGCCGAATATCTAAATGCGTCAATTGCCTTTCTCTTCGCGAAATCCAATTTCTTACTCAAGAAAAGGCCCATATCATCACCACTTGATCTCTCTGCGTCACTATAACAACTACTTCTAGACTTCAACAACCCAAATTTCACTATCCTACAAGGGGCATGAACTTCACGACGACAATTCAGCGTGGTCTCCGGATATCGACAAATTCTAGATACCGTACTATTTGAGGATCTTAGGGTTTGGTTTAAACGCTGATGCATTAACGAGTACCTGAGCTTCTTCGATAAATGAAAATCCGGAGAGTTTGAATTTGAATACGAATACGGGTCTCGCTTGCGGTTGTTGGTCATGGCACCCATTATTCAACGAATCTAAAGCTCAAAATCCCATGAAATCCAAAACCCATGTGCGAAAAACGAATAAACTTTTAACTGACAAGTGATATTCAACCAATTCATAAGAAATCACGGCTTGTTGTTAAAGGAGATAAACCCTTGACGAACAACTTGGGCGGAGTAAATTAGGGTTTTGAAGAAGTAGGATTCAATTGGACCGGAAATAAGTGAGAGGAAATTTTCCGGGAAAAGGACTGATTCTAGGACCTGGTAAACGAGGGCTTCCTGTTGTGTTTGTTTCTAATTTTAATTTTGTTGGTGGGAAACGGATTATTATTTTCATATATTAAGATTACCCTTTTAATTCCTTTGCTCATATCTTATCTTTCGCCATAAAGTAACAACATAGTAAATCTCTGTATTTTGTGAGATTAGAATTCCCTAGAAAAAAATATTGTTTGTTATAATTTCTCTTTTTAAAATTATAAACAAAAATATAACAAATTAGTATGTGCTAAAATAATCATACTAATAAATTTTTACATATTAATGACGGGCAAATATTTAATTTTAATAATTCTTATTATTGATTTTTTTAGAAATTAAGTTAATTGCATTCAAATAGGAGTATATAATTACATTAGAAATCAGGCGTCCGAATATACTTAGCTATATTGGTTGAGTTTGTTTCCATTGTGTAAATGGACAAAATCCTTCATAATACATGAATTATATCAGTTCGGAGTTAGGGATTGCACTGAAGGATACTTAATCACGATTGCAGACTTTAAACTTCAAGGCTAGAGATGATGCTTTCTTCTTTTCCAATAGAGGTTGCATGAGTGAGATAATCCATTGCATGGTTAGTATTCATCCTCTTCTCCATTTTCTTTGCATGTTCTTTTGGTTCGTCCTCGAGTATATGTTTGATTAGATTGATTCAGCCTAGATAACAATTAGATTGTGATCCCCAATGTTCTTTTGTTTGTTAGAAATATTTATAGCATGTAAATTAACTATTAATATCTCCCTGGTAGCTAGGGCATGCTTATGCACTCCCTTCTTCTGCCTATGAATTTTTTAATTTCTTTCCCTCTAGACCATATATATGTAACATGAGAAAGCTACTCAAATATGCTTGCTTCTTGATCATTCCCTGTACCCATCTTGCTTGCCCATTTGATTATGTTGGTCCAGTTGGTTTCATCACAATGGTATAGTAACTTGTGTTGAATTTTAGACCAAATCGTGCTAGGGTAGTGGCAATTGGAGAATAGGTGACCTATTGATTCAATTTCTGTCCAACATAGAACATATAAGGACCTAAGTTGGAGAGAAATTTGTTTTTGATCCATAGGCTTCCTAGAATTTCGATGCAATAGGCAATAGTGAGTTAATTTATAGTAATATGGCCATTCAACTTTGATATATTTGTCTCTATTTTTTCAAATAAGAGACATTAGTTTATTTACCTGAATGGTGTAGGAGCTACATTAGTTGGTCCAAATTTTTTAGGCTACGAGAGTAAGTAGGAAGGTTTTCCTTAGAAAGTACTTTCCTCGTTATTCACATGCCCAACTATGGTTTAGTGCTATAGATTGAACCTTCGAGTTAATATTGATTCTACTCATCGTGGAATATAGTTCCCTTTTTTGATTTAGTGGGTTGATTGGGTGCTAGTTGTTAAACCATAACTAGGATTGCTGCTCATTTTCCACATGCATATTTATATGAGGATATATTTACTTCTCATTCAAAGCAAGTCTTTTGGAGGCTAGGAATGATAGCTTTTCTCTTTTAGATTCTAAAACATTCATTTTTCGGATTGTGAGAATGAATCCACTTCACCCAATTGGCCTCCTTATCATACATTAATCTCCACATCCATTCAATCATGAGCACTTTATTCTTAATTCTTAAGGATACTAGACTAAGACTTCCTTCCTCTTTGGGAGTACAAACCTTATTTTGGCTTACTTTTGCCCCATATGCTCTATCAACTCCTTTAGACCATAGGAAAATTTTCATAAATTTTTCCAACTTTTTGATGATTTTTTTGGAAGCATTAAGTGGGAACACTAATGAGTGTGTAAACTAATGAGAACACTAGTGAGTGTGTAAATTATAAGTTATATCCTCTATACAAAGGTTAGGGACTTGTTTTGCTAGGCAATAATTCTTTTCTTAGTATTCTCTATAATGCCCCTACAATTTTTTATTTTATGATTTTTATGGAAAATGAGCAACCCTAAGTAATTAAAGGGCAATTCTTGAATTCACATTCTGGAAATTTGTTGCAATTTTGAGTCATCCCTACCTCCAGTTAAAAGTATTAGGCTACTTTTTTCAAAGTTAATTATTAGACTAGACATCATTAAAAACACGTTTAGTGAGTTCATTATAATCCTTAATGAGAGGGAGGGCATTTTGCACTTAGGAAAAGCAAGTCATTTATGTAGGCTAGACAAGAGAGTTTTGATTCTCTACATTTATGGTGATGTTTGTGTTAGAGAAGTGTTTTAAAGGCAATCACCTTTAGCACTTATTGTATAAATCTTTATGATTAATAAAAGGTATTTTAATTAATTTGATTTTCATGTTCTTTATGAATTGATAATGATCTTAAATCAAATTAATGAAGTCCTTGATACATTACATAATGTGAAGGAAATCAAGATGAGATCATGATAATGAGATTCCTATCATATGTAATTATGTTAGTATCTAAATTATTCATAATCAGAGGATTAATGAGATAGGACATTATTAATCTCGACATACTAGTACATGTTATACTCCTTGACTGGATCAAGCAGTAGATCACATAAGCTGTAAGCATGAGTTGTTTAGAGTTAACATGTGGATGCTTACTAAGAGTAGTAAGTACATTAGATGACCTGCCGTGAGGCAATCATATGGATAATCTATTCTAGTGTCAATGATAGTCTCATCATAACATTGGTGAAAATATCCTTAAACTTGAGGTACTCAAGGATATCTTGGATATTAATCCTCTACTTTGACTCCATTCCTCATTATCTCTAAGAGGTTGCTCATAGGGTGGTGATTGGGTACAACTTGAGGTAATTGAAGGTAATTGAGTAGCCAATAAAGGATTCACCACTCCTAATATAAGGAGATGATATCCACAACCTCTTGTCGGGGTCATTACTTGGGAATCTCTAGTCAGAGTGGAAATGTCATGAAGATAGTCTTCAGTGACATATCCAATTAAGTAAGCATTGGGGACAAGAATTAATATTACTTAGGCTAGATGCGACGTAGTCAGTCTAGTAGGAGTTGACATTTTAACCATGCTCTAAACCAAGTGGGTTATAAATGGTTAAAGGAGGAATTGCATGGGAACATTGTCTATAGAAGGGTTTGTAGTCAAACCACTAACTTTCTGATCAATTGGGGATCATGATGTGTTGCTAGATACCACTCATGACTTGCTTAAATTAATTGTTAATTCAAGTTGACAACATAACTAAAAACCTAATGGGTCATATGTATTGGAGATGAGAAGAATGAGTAAAATGGGTTTGGATAGTGATCCAAGATAAGAGAGAATGTTTTAGGCTTGTATCACAATATGATCGTGGTAAGAAACGTTGTAAAGGAATGAAAGAAAGCAAGTGTTGCATGGCTGCTAGCCAAAGTTTCCAGATTTCCAGCAAACGTTTCAAGCCAAATTAAGTGGCATTCATGGCCACTTAATTCCCATTATCCCTCCATTCATGATGGGGGTTAAAGGAGGCCAAAATTTGGTGGAAACTCACTCATTTTCTTGCATTGTGTCTAATATGAACTCTTCACATTTCTCACTCACCATTCATAGTGTAAGAAAATGAGAGAGTTTCCACCAAATTTTGTCCTCCTCTAACCCCCATCATGAATGGTGAGTGAGAAATGTGAAGAGTTCATATTAGACACACAATTGTCTATCTCAAGAACATACATCAAAACTAGCACTTTGTGTGTGTTCTAACCATTCTTCCCAAGAGGTTTTAGGCTTGGCTCTTTGTGTGCATATCATTAGAGACGTCCTCCTTTAGTTGTTGTGGTTCATGAAAACTTGAAGAGGTGAAGACAACGAAGAAAGAAGGATTTTGTGAGGTACACATCTTAAGTTCATTTTGTTTTTTTTTTACTATATCTAATGACACATATTTGATTATATATTTTCTGGGTTTCATTTTATTTTCCACTACGTATTTTTTATGTGATGCATAATTGAAACCTAACAGCGGTATCAAAGCCATCTTATGCCTATTAGATGTAGTTTCTATTATATGTACAATAGGATTGCATGGCTGTGACAATTGTGAGTTTGTTCTTAGAAAATTCGAAATTAAATTATGAACTTTTTGGACATTTTTCTTTCACTGCTCTACTTATGACATCTTTTTATATGGTTTTAGTGATTGAAAATTGATTTCAATGCTTTGAAATATTTATTGTCGAATTTCTAACAATATGTTGAAAAACTGTTTTTTGTTGAACATATATTGTTGGTTGGCTAAACTGATGAGGTTTAACTTGTTTTTCATGGAATTTGATTCTATAATTTTTATGTAAACATATTTACACCTTTTTAATTTTTCCAAAATTTATTACTATTGTTTTAATAAATTTTCAAACAATAATCAGATCTGGTCAGTTTTGAAGAAATTGATGGATCTATTTTGTTGACAATTTTGTATGTTTATGTTTCGGTTCTAGAATCTTAACAAATATTTTTATGTCATAAAAATATGTTATTTTGATGAATGAAGCATGCCAAAATGATTTTTCTTGAATTAACATTTCCGAAAAAATTTTAGATGTCAAATTTGTTATTTTTAGCAACTCAATGGTGTTTCGATTATCTTAAAAATTTATGGGTGATTCCAAAATTATTTTGATGATTTTGAAATGACTTGGAGATGCATGGAATGATGATTTAATGTTCTAGAAATTTTTGGAAATCTTGGAAATTAATTATGAGTTAATTTAAGTAGAACATTATTTTCTAGTAAGACTAGAAATTGGCATGTGAATTACTTTTGAATTAATTTATGGAATTAATAGTTTAATTTAATTTGATTAATATTAAATTCTAAACTGAAATGACATACAAGACTAAATTTAACTAAGATAACATTTAGGAAGAAATTCGATTCAAGAGTTGAATCAACTTCCAAAATGTAGGATCCATAACTTGTTACAATGAATTTTGATGTATTTGATTGTATGCATTAGAGGATGCATGTTAGGAGTATGAGTAGGCTTACATGATCGATGGTTATAGACTTAAGCCCGATATGATTGGAGTGTCCACATCATGTCATATAGATATAGTAACTATATATATATATTCTAAGTGAGAGGTTTCTACCTAGGTCTCATCTCATCTAACTATATATATATCCTAGTTAGATGAGAACTAAGAAGAAACCTCTCACTTAGAATATTAAAACTAACACCTTCCATTAATTTGGTGAGAACCAGAGTTTTTTTAGAGTTAGGTTGTTGGGTAAACCCAAGCCCACTCTACATGAATATGTTCGAACAATGGAAATAGAGTTTTCAGATTAATGGGTCGATTTTAACTAAAAGTGTTAATTTGTTGGACAAATCCAAGGTCAACATGGACAGAGGCGAAGTTGAGTAGTGTACATGAGATGTACATGCATCAAGAGTTGATCGCCCAATGTGTGTTCACACATTAACAGTTGATTGCACTAAATTCGATAGTTGCATTATAAATGCAATTGGTATGACTGATACTTAAAGATTGACCTAGGGTAGCTTGTTGGGCAAACCCAAGGTCATTCTTAGAGATATTAGATATCGACCCACTAGGAGAAATTCTATACAAGTTCTCTCAAATTCATATTGAGGGTTATGGATTCATGAGAAAATAGTGGGAGCCCTAATGTGTGTTAGTAAAGTCCTAATTGACATGCATTTACGTATAATCTAACACCTTTTCTCTCTTTGACATTAGGTTATATGAATCAACACCATGGTCACTAATGTGAACCTACGCTCGCTTATGGAAGCCAATAAGTTGACTGGACCTAATTTCTTAGACCAGCTTAGGAACCTAAGAATAGTTCTTAAGTCAAAGAAGCTAGGTTACGTCTTAAACGAACCACTTCTCGATCCCCCAACTGCTGATGTTTCTGATAGTGATCAGAGGGCATACAGAAAGCATCTCGATGATAGTGAGATGACTAGCTGTATAATGTTGGCCACTATGTCATTAGAACTACAAAAACAACATGAGGCTATAGATGCTCATACTATAGTCTATCATCTGAGGGAGTTGTTTAGTGAGCAAGCTAGGTCTGAAAGGTTCGAGACCTTGAGGTTGCTCTTCTACTCCAAAATGACTAAGGTGACATCTCTAGTGCATTGTTTAATGAGCAAGCTAGGTTCGAAAGGTTCGAAACCTTGAGGTTGCTCTTTTTCTCCAAGATGGCTGAGGGGACATCTCCAGTGTAATATGCACTGAAGATGAATGGCTATATTGAGTGGTTGGCCTCCTTGGGTATCTTTATGGATCATGAATTAATTATAAACTTAATTATGACTAGTTGGACTACTAGTTATTCATAGTTTATTCTTAACTATAGGATGAACAGATATCCACCACAATTCTTAAATTAATTAACTTACTCAAAGCAGTTGAGCCATCTGTCAAAAAGGATATTAAGGCTGTGATGCTAGGAGGAAGAACCAAAAGAAGAAGAAGTCCATAAGGCCTAAGGGAGGTGTGGCCAAGAAGAAAGCTAAGGAAATTACCCTAATGGAACATGCTTCCACTATGACAATGATGGCCACTGGAAGAGGAACTGTACGGCCTATTTAGAGTCACTAACGCAGAAGAAGGCATCAAATGCCCCATCTACTTCAGGTATGTTTGTTATTGATATTAATACTAGTTCTAGTGATAACATATAGGTATTGGATACTGATTGTGGTTCCCACATATGTATCGATATGTAGGGCTTTAGGAACAGTAGACAACTTAATAAGGGAGAGTCAGACCTGTGCATTAGCAATGGAGCAAGAGTTCCTACATTAATCGTAGGAACTTATGTATTGACACACCCTAGTGGGCTTATAATAGAATTGGGTGATTGTTTTTGTATACTTGTATTAACTAAGAATATTATTTTAGTTTTTAGTCTTAATAAAGATGGTTTCTGTTTAAATTTTAGTAACAACGGTTATTCTATTAGTTTTAATGGAATGCTTTATGCTATGCGTACATTATGCAATGGAATATATATATATATATTAGATATATCCAATCCAGTTTTAAATATTAATGACAATAAAAGACAAAAATGAGATAATATGAAATCATGGTACTTATGGTATTATCTCCTTGGTCATATAAGTGAGAGACGTAGAAAAAAACTAAACAAATGTGGTAGTTTAGGATCATTTGATTATGAATCATATGACACATGTGAATTTTGCTTATTAGGTAAGATGAAAAAGTTATCCTTTAAGGGAAATGGTGAATGAACTGTTGAGCTATTGGACTTAATACATTTAGATGTGTGTGATCTAATGTCCATATATGCTAAAGTGGTTTCATATACTTCATTACCTTTATCAATGATTATTCACGATATAGGTATGCGTATCTTATGAGATACAAATCTGAGGCTTTTGAAAGAATTAAAAAATGAGGTAGAGAAGCAGCTAGGTAGAAGTATTAAAACATTTGTATCAAATCAAGGTGGTAAATACTTAAGCCAACAATTTTAATGTGAGCGGGACCATGGACCATTGAGCAGGACCAGGCAGAGAGCTAGCCATGCCAGAACGGCCCATGACCAAAGCTAGGACCAAGAGACTTAAAGAAGCTCTTTAGACGTATGTGGGCTTTTATCTTGAGAGGATGGCGAGCTCCAAGGCTATTGGAGGAGAGTTTAATGGAATTGAACCCAAACTAATCCATTTAACTTAAATCCTTGGACCGAATACACTTAGAGCTTAAAGACAAGAAGATTTGGGCTATTTTAATGCTTCATCACTTAAGCCCAAAAGCATATGGATCCAGTAGTGACGCAACACATCATACCTATTTATTTAGTTTTTGGACTTTGTTTCTTTGGGCTTCCATATATTTTATCCCAACCTTTTATTATTTAACCTAGGTATAAATATGTGTTTTTAGGTCAAAATTTTCAGAACTTTTTAGATCATAAT